>CAUDMG010003965.1:1267500-1690000 GCA_958450375.1 Homarus gammarus
ATATACCTAGACATTTGAAAAATCACGAGAGCACTATATGTCATGAGACAAATGTAAGAAAGAAAGATGTGGCTTGTCAGCTAATACAATCAATATACCCTTATCTGAAGAATAATGCATATGAAGGCTTTGCTAGTAATTCTTATGCTATGTGTGCTCTTAGAGAGAATAAATCTTTTGGATATTGCCTTTCACTAGCTTCTTACTTTTCACTAGGTTCTTACCTTTCACTAGAAACAAATTTATTTGTTAATTATCTAATAAGATACATTGCCGAGTGCATAGAAATTAAACTTTTGACATCTCTCTGCAAGAGTCCATTCTTCAGTATGATTATTGCCGAGAAAGAGGATTTTGCTATTTTACGTTGGCTGAATGATAAAGAAGAACCTGAAGAACATGTCTTCTCCACCCAAATATGCTCGCCAGGTAAGGTTATGTCATTTTTACTTTATTTACAAGAAAGAAAAGTTGATACTACAAAACTGATCTCAAAATCATTATGCAGTCTACCAGCTTCATCAGGTTTATCAGAAAATGATTGGTCACATCAGTTACCTGCTCGTTGGCCTCCTTTGAAAGTTTGCCTCACATGGTTAGAGAAAACAAAAATATTAAAGAGTATTTTCTCTCAATTGGAAGCACTAGTGAAAATGTGTAAGGCCTCATATCACAAGTTTATAAAGTTTCCTGAAGCTCGTGATTTAGTCAGAGTTAAGGAACCGTATAACCATAATTGTGTGGTTAATGAGAAAATCTTACTTTTTTTTTTCAATAATATTGACAATTTAAGAATAATATCTAGGGAGATTTATGCAGAAACTGTAAGCATGGAAGCTCTCTTCTTTAACAAAGTTGGCTTGAAAAATGGAGACTCCCTCAAAAAGTTTTTATCAGTGTTGCCAAAACTTCATGATGTACTGGGAAGGAAAGCTTGTAATTTTAGTTCTTTGTGCACAATACTGAAGGAACTTAAAAATGAGATTCACAATCAAATGCAACCTTTCAAAAATGCAGACCATGAGTGGGATGAAGCATTGTGTCTAATTGACACATATATCAATCAAATTATCTTTATTTTAGATTATTCAGACCAAGAACTGATGGGAATCTTCTCGCAGAAATTGAAGAATCTCACCAGTGATAATGTGGGAAAGATCTTGTCCAAAACAATGACAAACTATGACGGGGGGAGTGACCAGTGCCTTCAAGATATTAAACACTGTGTTGAATTTCTCCCACATTATCATGATTTTAGCTTATATCTGGTACTGAAACTTGTGCTTAAAAATTCAGATTTGCACAAAGCATTCCCACATCTCCTTACATTGTTTAAAAAAATGTCAGTTTTACCATGTTTTAATGGGGCTATTGAGCAGTACATGTTCAATATTACAGCCTTAAACTTGTTTCTGAAGAATAACGTTCAAGAGGAACTTAGATATCATGTAGCTCTAATTATGTTAGAAGGCCCGCCAGTTGAGGAGGTTGATGTTGAATGTCAATTGATTGATTGGAAGAAGAAGTGGAATATTTGTTGAAATAATCATTCGTAGGATTACAAGGGGTCACAGCTCAAGGCTGATGAAGAAGCAGCAGGTCCAGAAAACTGTGAGGGCAAACTTTTTCGGAGTGAGAGTTGTGAACTTTTGGAATAATCCGTCAAAGTATTGTGACGGCACCGAGTGTGAGCTCTTTTAAGACCAGACTTGACCAAATCTGGAGTACTGTCACCCCGCCTGGTCCCCGAGATATGCTAGGGACTGTCAGTTGGTTGAAAATGTTCAAAGGAGGGCCACCAGGCTGGTGCCTGCACTTCGGCACCTCAACTACCCTGAGAGATTGGAGCGCCTGAACTTGCCTAGCTTATACAAAAAGGGCAAGGGGTGATCTGATTGAGGTGTACATGCATCTCCAGCGGCACTACTTAGTCAAATGTCCTTTCTTGGAGCTGGCGGACGCTCGCCCCACAAGGGGTCACAGCTCCAGATTGAAGAAGCCACAGGTCTAGAAAACTGTGAGGCCAAAGTTTTTGGAGTGATAGTTGTGAACTCTTGGAACAATTTGCCAGAAAGTGTTGTGATGGCACCGAGTGTGAGCTCTTTCAACACCAGACTTGACCAACACTGGAGCAGGTTCAGGTACATTCAGGAGCCGGTGCATGCCCAGTACTTGCCAACAGTGCATAACAGAGACGTGACCGATCGCCCAAGTGGCTAACGAGCCAATCAGTGGTGATGAGGATAAAAGTAATTGTTTTACTGAACCAGTAATTTTGTAATATTCTATTTGTATCTGAATTTGGTATTTTTGTGTGTGCCTTACAGGATTATGGGTTGCCAGTGACATCAAGAAAATGTAGTATTTTTGTTAAAAAGTCATTTGTATTTTGTCATTGTAAAGAAATTTCTCTTTCTAGTATGTTTTTAGTGTTCCAGTCCAAATTTGGATCACTTATCTCCCATGGAAGTTTTAGAGTGACTGAAGGTTAGAACAAAATTCTGGTATCTAGCAAGACAGCCTATGGTGTGGATGACAAGGGAGTTATGGCATTAAAATGAACCTGAATTTTTTTATTTTTCAGTATAATATATAATATGACAGTTGGAGTCATGATCAGCATTAATTTGCTTGGTGTACTGATTTTAATATGTATAAAAGAGATGTGCTAACGATGCCTACTGGGTGAAACCCAGGTGACCCATGGCATCAATGAGACTAATATATAAGCCGAGTTCCCTTTTCTCTTTTTCAACCGTTTCTTTTTAAAAGGGATATTAGATGCAACAAATACAATCTAAAGCAAGAGACCAAAGAGATGTGATGTCACACTAGCGTGGGTGCATCGTGGCTGGTGGCTTTTACACGTTGGCCAGGTTAGATTTCAGTTGCTTGCCTGAACTTCCCCAACTTTTCCTGCATTACATGGTACAGACATCTATAAAACTACTAACATCTCCTGTTTTTGAAGCTGAGTGTTCTCTGTCTCTTTACTGTTATCGTTTGGGAGGTTTATAGGTTGGGCCACAGAATTTTAAATTTATGATATTTTTAGAAACCATTAATTTTAATTAAGCCTCAGAGTCGGAATGTGGTCTTGACCACACATTGAAAGACATTTATTGATAAGTTCCTATACACTCGAGCATTTATTTGTTAGGAAATATTCTTACTCTTTATCATCGTTCCTGTCAAATTTTAGAATAACTAAGGGACCATTTTCTTTAACCCCTACGCCTCACTTGACGTTCCGGAACTCGTGCCTTTTCGCGGCATTGTTTGAATGCCCAGTGCGGGCTATCAGGTTCCAGGGTCACTATTTGCCTGTCACACCGCAAGCTCGGCCACAGGGTAGCTTCTGGAATGTATGTACTTTACCTACTTTTGTTTGTTTCATTTTCATTGTTTGTCCATTTTATCATGTTGTATCAAAGTAATATTACTAAAAGTAGTGTAGTATTACTGGAAAATAATGCTATGATTATATTATAAATGTATGTATTTGAGGAATTATTATTCTGATAATTATTTCTATGCATTACTGTACTTGCTCTCCCAAACACAAAGACAGCCTGGCGACAAACTGTGTGGTTGTGTGTCACCGAGCTATTTTTATGAAAAATAATGCAAGTAAAATAAATTTTAAATGATTTATTTATAGGAAATAAGTATTATGATCAGTAAATATATGCATGACTGGCCATCCCGGACACAAAGGCAAGCAGAAAAGGCCTCTAAGTGAGTAGTGACCACGAACGCCATATGTAATTTTTATGTATCTGTACATTGTTTTAAGAGATTTTCCGGAAGTTTTCTCAAAAATTTCTAGAAAATGTGCCTGATTTTCATTCCTAGAAACTCGTTTACAAGAGCTGGAATTGAGATGATTTCAATTCTGGGAATTGGTGAGTTCCGGCTAACGGGGATTCTGGCTAATGGAGATGTTAATTTATGTTAGGTTCTTTCCTTCTGCCTCATAAATTTGAAAATTCCAGTTTACAGATATAATTTTATTTAAGTAGTTTAAAGCCAGTTATTGACCCCCAAACACACATTACCAAATTATAGCTCACCTTGAATCGGAACAACTTTCTGTTGCAGTTGTTCACACTCAAAGGGGGGGGGGGTCGGTCTCATTTGAGGCATACTGCTGGGAGGTGGTTTTCTTTCAGAGACTGCTCTACTATGTATGTATTTCTCTGCCGTGGGATGCATGAACTTTCCATTGTTTATCTGAGTGTATTTACCTATGAGTATTCATATGTAAGCTGTGGATATTGAGTACAGTACAGGTACTCCCCGACTTACGACCGACTCGACTTATGTCCACCCGCACTTACGACCGCCTCGGTAATGCCAAAATTTGGTCAAATTATGTATTTTTGAGTCCCAAAGTCAGTACACAGACAAAATTTTCATCTGTAATTCACTTTAAAATGGCTGGCAAGCTTAAAAGTGAGTGTTTTATGGTGCTGAGAAGAAAAAGAGACCCAAATTTTTTATTTTCTGTGTGTTATTTAAGCATTTTCGACTTACGACCTGGATGTCGGTCCCTAACCCCGTCGTAAGTCGGGGAGTACCTGTACTGTACAACTTCACTACTCATTACAATTGGCCTTAAATGGGGGAATATGGTGTAGTAGTTGTCTTGTGCTGAACCTCCACTGTGGAATGTTATTTTCTGTGTTATGTAGAGAGATATTGTTTATATACAGGTTTATATACAGGTATTTATGTTTATTTTAGATAATTTATTATGAAGGGTAATTCAAAGATTGGATAGATATTCAGAATGTCTCTTATATATACAGTATCATCTTAATCATGATGTTAAATGATTATAGAAGCTCTTATTATTTTAAGTACAACATGTAATAATGAATGATAACAAAGTACAGTACAACTTCAGGACAAAAAGTGTATGTATTAATTATAATAAAGGACCATTTACCATAGCTGTTCTTCTATCCATTTGAACATGTTTTGTGATAATTTGTGTGGTTGTTGACCTCTGTATGATCACCTAGTCATTGTATGGACAATTCATTTGGATATTATTTCCTGGGGGGGCAAAGTAAATCAACGATTGTGGCTGCACAGTATTATTATACCAGAAATATATCAAGGCATATACACCTGTAATTTAATAACATAAGGTGAAGAGTGTTATTTGAACAAAACAATAGGAAAATCCCAACAGTGAGTACAATCTAGGGATCCCTCACTAGAACGTTCGAGATTTGAAAATTCGTTTATACAAATTTCCTTTTTTGTGTTACGGAATCTTCTCCGATTTATACAAATTTAGGTCCCAGTAAAAATTAAAATCGGGTGCCCCAGGAGTCAGCTGGGACAGCCATCTTGGGAGAGATGCACAGAGATGTACTGTATTCTCACTCAGTGATCATAAATCCCCCACCCTCACATACCTTCCACAAACCTGTGTCTTTTCTTCTGCCATTTATCGTGAGTGTGAATTAATCTCTGTTTGTCTGTGCCATCTGTTCAGTATTAAAGTGTTCTGTTGAATCTTCGGTTACCCTCACTACACTAAACAAAATATGGAAATCTGTGACTCTTGAGACAAAGCTGGAAGTAATAAAACATCTTGAACATGGGGAGGGTCCTATAATGATAGGGAAATATCTTGGTTTGGTTGCTTCTGTCATTACCATTTACTCAGCCCACCACTCATCAACTCCTTCTGGTGAGCCCTGACTCTCTTGCATAAGGTAGTGTACATTTGTACTTATGTAAAAAGAAATGTACAGGGTGTCCGTAAATGATTATCAGGTAGTAGGTACAGGTTGACAACCCTTTATCCGAAATTCCAAAAACCGAAAAGCTCTAAAAACCGAAAGTTTTTTGTGGGCAAAACTTTGTTTTTTTTTTCATTTAAACAGGGATTAGCTCACCCGGGCATAGATCACTGATCCACAGCGGGGCCTGGGGGGGGGGGCAAAAATGTAATAGTAATAATAATTATTCATAGTAAATAAAAATTTTATTAAAAAATACACAAAAATAAAATAATAATGATAACAATAATAATAATAATAATAATAAAATTAATAATGATAATAAAATTAATAATAATAATAATAACAATAATACTGTAATAATAAAATAATAATAATAATAAAGAAATACAAGAATGAAAAAAATGATCAAAAGTGAGAAACACGACCTAGACCTATGAATTGTTATTATTATAATTTTTATTATATTTGCGCCACCCAGGCCCCAATGTGGGTCAGTGACTTGTGCCGGGTAGTAAAAAACATAATGAAAACCGAAAAATTCCGAAATCCGAAATGCCTCTGGCCCCAAGAATTTCGGATAAGGGATTGTCAACCTGTAGTAGGCAGCTACCAAACAGGGAGGTACTATCACCTGGGACGATAATGGAAGCATAATGTGTTGTCTAATGGTAGACCCTGCTGCCATATGGCATCACGAAAATTGTGACCAAGTCCCAGGTTGTTAATCTGACTTTCTGCCACATTTACACACAATTGCAGGGTCTCAATTGTTTCTCTTACTTGGACAACACAATACTGTATACATAATGTATATCGTTTCTCACTCTTGATTTATTTTTTAATTTTTGTATTTATTTATGGTTATTATTATTATTATTATTATTATTTTTATTATTTTATTTTTATTTTTAATAATTTGCTATTAATTTTATTAATTGTTGTAATGATAATAATAATACAGTGGTCCTTCGGTTAACGAATGACTCGGTTAACGAAATTTCGGTTAACAAATTACCTTCCATAAGAATCTTCAATTCGGTTAACGAAAAAAAAAATGATTAACGGAATCCTTACGAAAATCACATTTTGTTTTGAACATCAACTGATAAGCTGGGGAGGTACTCAGCCAATTCACTGATCTCTTCTATGTTTACATTTAAACTAATCACTATCTTATAAGAATTCCAGCAATGCAAATTAATTTCACCCCGGTCACTTCTATTAAATTTTATAAGCAAAAAACAAAAACTCAATCTAAAGGACATAAATTAACAATTAAATACTTCACACCACAGGCGCCAACTGTCAAACATGTCACTGTCACCCCTCCCTCCCTACCCCCCCCCCCCCCCCACCTTCCTGAGAAAAGTTTGGGGAAAAAGACTAGGTTTGCAGGTTTAAAAATAAATAATACCTCAGACTAAAGTTAGGATAATATTATTTACATTGCAGAAATCCTTGCAAGACAGGGAATAATTTGAAAATAAACTACATATATTTTGCACAAAAGATAAAATTTTTGCTCTCCCAAATAAAATTCTTAAATTAGATCTAAAATTTGTATGTCTAATGTAAATTTTAGCTTGTTTATATTCAAATTAATCACTATCTTATAAGAATTCCAGCAATGTAAATTATATTCTGGCTTTGCTTTGTATATACTTTTCTGTGAACTGGAACCAATTACCCAATCTTCCATTGAAACAATGGTTTCGGTTAACGAACGACCTTCTGGAACGAATTGTGTTCGTTAATCGAGGGACCACTGTAGATATTATTATTATTATTATTATTATTATTATTATTATTATTATTATTATAATAATAATAATAATAATAATAATATTTTCGCCCCCCTCCAGGCCCTGATGTGGGTCAGTGACCTGTGCCCGGGTGGGCTAATTCCCGTAAAAAAAAAAGCAACATCAGACTGTAGAAGGGCTGAAAAGAAGTTGCAGAAGCTGATTGCAAGTGAGGTCAGGTCAAACCCAAAGGCATTATACCGCTATGCAAAGTCAAAATTAAAAAACGCAAGTCGGAGTATCAGACCTGAGGTTTGAAGATGGTACAGGGTAGTTAAGCATATTCTGACCAGGACAGATTGTCAGTTGATTGAAAATGTCCATAGGAGGGTCACCAGACTTTGTGTAGACACACACACACAAAACACAAACAAATAAATAAAATTGGAAAATCCTCTCACAAATAATCAGAAACAAATTTATTAAAAATGTGACGGTCTACCCTCAAATCCGTGCTCTATTAATAAAGTACTGTACTGTAATAGAGGTCGAACTTGAGGGTGGACTCACATTTTTATAAATTTGATTCTGATTATTTGTGAGAGTATTGTAGTGGATTTCTCCCCTACAAACGCTGTTTGTCACTGAGTAGCCGACCCCGCGAATTCCACAGTGTATGCCTCGTGGTCTGGGTCAACCAGCACTGCCATACATCACGGAGGTCAACTACTAAGCCACGCCTACCCCCGCTATTTAAGACCTGACCTCGTGGTGATCTCTCTCTTCTAGCTACAGCCGCAGCCAGCAACACCTCCTCCTCCTCCGCCGCTGCCTGGCGGCCCTCGCTCCTCCTCCGCCTGCCTGGCGGGCCTCGCTCCCGCCGGCGAGCATGGCGACCCACAGGCTGGTCCTCCTCTGAGCATCCTCACCAACCAGCTCTCTCTACATCACGCTTGTAACCATGCTGCCTTCCCAGCACCAAGCTGCATTGTACATCCAATACAACATGTATATAGAGAGCACATTGTGAGTTTCCTTTCTCCATCCCATCCTGAGTGTGAACCAAACAATCTCATCCCCACAAATGGTGACTCCCGGAGATTCGCACTCACACAGGATGGAGGAGAAACTGATCACGCTCGCATTCTACAAGCAACATGGAAGACTGGCTTATCCACACACAAGCAGCTCTCATCGGCTCTACAACTACTGTCTCTTCACCGCAGGTTAGACACCCTAGAGCAGCACTGCTTCTCTAAGCAGACACCAGCTCCTCTTCCTGCCCCAAGCACCATGTCCTACCGACCCCAGCACACACCGTCCTGCCTCAGACGCCGCCCCCGGCCCAACAATAACCCCTGATGCGGCCTCTGTTCCTGAGTGTGGACCCACACACCCCTCTTTTCTCCCTCAGGTACTCCCTGCTAATGTCCTGCACCCTGTTGCTGTCGTGGACCCAGCTGCTGTCACGAGCTCTCATCCGCTTCTGCTGACGCTGCCCCTGCTCCTGACCCAGGCCCACACACCCCAGCAGGTGCATCTGACGACTCTGTACCTGCAATGAGGGAAGAACAAAATTCATCGCCTCCACCCACCCTTTTTCTCCCTCTTTTCTCCCACAGATAGTGTGTATATAGACAGTTGTATCCAGCGACTGGCTCATCCACGCCATTGCCGTTGCCTCACATGAGGCATGCACCGCCCGTTCTGCCTCACATGTGCTATGCAACCCTGCAGACAACAAGTCTCCTACACCACCTGGAGGGAAGGAGGGAGTATTGTAGCGGATTTCTCCCCTACAAACGCTGTTTGTCGCTGAGTAACCGACCCCGCGAATTCCACAGTGTGTGCCTCGTGGTCTGGGTCAACCAGCGCCGCCATACATCACGGAGGTCAACTACTAAGCCACGCCTACCCCTGCTATTTAAGACCTGACCTCGTGGTGATCTCTCTCTTCTACCTACAGCCGCAGCCAGCAACACCTCCTCCTCCTCCTCCGCCGCTGCCTGGCGGCCCTCGCTCCTCCTCCGCCTGCCTGGCGGGCCTCGCTCCCGCCGGCGAGCATGGCGACCCACAGGCTGGTCCTCCTCTGAGCATCCTCACCAACCAGCTCTCTCTACATCACGCTTGTAACCATGCTGCCTTCCCAGCACCAAGCTGCATTGTACATGCAATACAACATGTATATAGAGAGCACATTGTGAGTTTCCTTTCTCCATCCCATCCTGAGTGTGAACCAAACAATCTCATCCCCACAAATGGTGACTCCCGGAGATTCGCACTCACACAGGATGGAGGAGAAACTGATCACGCTCTCATTCTACAAGCAACATGGAAGACTGGCTTATCCACACACAAGCAGCTCTCATCGGCTCTACAACTACTGTCTCTACACCGCAGGTTAGACACACTAGAGCAGCACTGCTTCTCTAAGCAGACACCAGCTCCTCTTCCTGCCCCAAGCACCATGTCCTACCGACCCCAGCACACACCGTCCTGCCTCAGACGCCGCCCCCGGCCCAACAGTAACCCCTGATGCTGCCTCTGTTCCTGAGTGCGGACCCACACACCCCTCTTTTCTCCCTCAGGTACTCCCTGCTAATGTCCTGCACCCTGTTGCTGTCGTGGACCCAGCTGCTGTCACGAGCTCTCATCCGCTTCTGCTGACGCTGCCCCTGCTCCTGACCCAGGCCCACACACCCCAGCAGGTGCATCTGACGACTCTGTACCTGCAATGAGGGAAAAACAAAATTCATCGCCTCCACCCACCCTTTTTCTCCCTCTCTTCTCCCACAGATAGTGTGTATATAGACAGTTGTATCCAGCGACTGGCTCATCCACGCCATTGCCGTTGCCTCACATGAGACATGCACCGCCCGTTCTGCCTCACATGTGCTATGCAACCCTGCAGACAACAAGTCTCCTACACCACCTGGAGGGAAGGAGGGAGTATTGTAGCGGATTTCTCCCCTACAAACGCTGTTTGTCGCTGAGTAACCGACCCCGCGAATTCCACAGTGTGTGCCTCGTGGTCTGGGTCAACCAGCGCCGCCATACATCACGGAGGTCAACTACTAAGCCACGCCTACCCCTGCTATTTAAGACCTGACCTCGTGGTGATCTCTCTCTTCTACCTACAGCCGCAGCCAGCAACACCTCCTCCTCCTCCTCCGCCGCTGCCTGGCGGCCCTCGCTCCTCCTCCGCCTGCCTGGCGGGCCTCGCTCCCGCCGGCGAGCATGGCGACCCACAGGCTGGTCCTCCTCTGAGCATCCTCACCAACCAGCTCTCTCTACATCACGCTTGTAACCATGCTGCCTTCCCAGCACCAAGCTGCATTGTACATGCAATACAACATGTATATAGAGAGCACATTGTGAGTTTCCTTTCTCCATCCCATCCTGAGTGTGAACCAAACAATCTCATCCCCACAGTATTTTCCAATTCTCGACAATACTTACCTGGATTTTGCCAAGGCTTTCGACAGTACCCCACGAAAGGCTGAAAATCAATATGGAAGGGTACGGAATTCAGGGAAAGGTCCTAGCGTGGATAGAAGACTTTCTACATGACCGCAAGCAGTGTGGTGATTAATGGCACGAAATCGTCATCCGTACCTGTCACAAGTCGGGTACCACAGGGCAGTGTATTGGGCCCGCTGTTGTTTGTTTCATAAATGACATGCCTGACGTTGTACACTCCTCCATACAAATGTTTGCCGATGATGCCAAGTTATTTCGTGAAATCAAGAACCAGGCAGACTGTGAAGAGCTGCAGAAGGACCTCTGTGGGCTCCAAGAATGGTCGAAGAAATGGCTGCTGAGATTCAATGTCACGAAGTGTAAGAGGATGCACCTGGTATCATATGTCTCAACGGGATGAAGAAACTGCTCTAGTTGATACCAAATGTGAGAAGGACCTAGGTGTGTATGTTGACAATAAGCTGAAGTTCTCTGGCCATTGCGAGAAGAAGGTAAATCAGGCAAATAAATTATTGGGTCTTATAAGGTCATTCAGATATCTAGACGGTCCGTCCCTAGTAACGATCTTCAAGAGTGAAGTGCTTCCCCATCTGGAGTACTGTCACCCCGTCTGGTCCCCGAGATATGCTAGGAACTGTCAGTTGTTTGAAAATGTTCAGAAGAGGGCCACCAGACTGGTGCTTGCACTTCGGCACCTCAGCTACCCTGAGAGATTGGAGCGCCTGAACTTGCCTAGCCTATACTACAGACGGGCAAGGGGTGACCTAGTTGAGGTGTATAAGCATCTCAAGGGGCACTACTCAGTCGAATGTCCTTACTTGGAGCTGGCGGACGCTCGCCCCACAAGGGGTCACGGCTCCAGATTGAAGAAGCAGCAAGGCCAGAAAACTGAGGACAAACTTTTTCGGAGTGAGAGTTGTAATCTCTTGGAACAATCTACCAGAAAGTGTTGTGACGGCACATAGTGTGAGCTCTTTCAAGACAAGACTTGACCAACACTGGATACGGGTTCAGGTACATTCAGGAGCCGGTGCATGCCCAGTACTTGGCAACAATGCGTGACAGACGTGACCGATCGCCCGGGCGGCTAGCGAGCCGATCTTTTAGTGAAGAGGATAAAAGAAAGGGAAAAGTAATGAGAGACGTGACCGATCGCCCAAGCGACTAACAAGTCGATCAGTGGTGAAGAGGATAAAAGTAAAAAAGTAAAAAAAAAGTAAGCCTCAGGTCTGATAATCCTACTCGCGTTTTTAATTTCGACTCAAAATAATTTTTTCATGTAATCCAGACATACACTGAAAAAAATCCTACAAGTTGTGGAGAATATAGATAAAAAGTCAAAATCACACTTCTAAACATTGATCTTGACGTACACCGAAATATCTGAAAACACTGTTTAAGTTGATTGATACTGAGAAATTTGCCAGATGTGTTAGGCATACAGCTGTTGCTCAGATACTGTACCAAGTTTAATAAAAACTAAATGATCTGGACTGGATATGGTTATGTTGATTATTTGAAAACCGAAACAAAATATTTTACCCCTAGAATCTGAAACTACAGGTTATAATAGTTTCCCAGTAAACATATATTTTCTTTTTTAGTCTTTAAAGAAAATGTTTTATTGGCATAACTTAAACATTTGGATTGCGCCTGGAGCTTCATCATTCTTCCCTTTTTCTGTACAAATATATAGGTATTTATAGAAGTAACTACATATTTAGACATTAATGTACTTTCAATAGATACTCAAAAGCGTAAGCATTAAAAAAAATGAGGTAGACGGATTTTTTAGACGAAAGACTTGGAAAGACGTGAAAAGGTGACAAGATCCAAACTCTAGTGGTAAGGAAAGAGAGAGAGAGAGAGGCAAGCTTCACGTTTTTACTTTTTACTTTTATCCTCTTCACCATTGATCGGCTCGTTAGCCGCCCGGGCGATCGGTCACGTCTCTGTCACACACTGTTGGCAAGGACTGGGCATGCACCGGCTCCTGAATGTTCCTGAACCCGCTCCAGTGTTGATCAAATCTTGTCTTGAAAGAGCTCACACTCGGTGCCGTCACAACACTTTCTGGTAGATCTATCCAAGAGTTTACTACTCTCACTCCGAAAAAGTTTGCCCTCACAGTTTTCTGGACTTGCGGTTTCTTCAATCTTGACCTGTGACCCCTTGTGGGGCGAGCGTCCGCCAGCTCCAAGTAAGGACACTCGACTGAGTAGTGCCCCCTGAGATGCTTATACACCTCAACTAGGTCGCCCCTTGCCCATCTGTAGTATAAGCTAGGCAAGTTCAAGCGTTCCAATCTCTCAGGGTAGCTGAGGTGCCGAAGTGCAACACCAGTCTGGTGGTCGTCCTTTGAACATTTTCAAGCAACTGACAGTCCTTCGCATATCTCGGGGACCAGACGAGGTGACAGTACTCCAGATGGGGAAGCACTTCACTCTTGAAGATCGTTAGGAGGGATGTGGTTATCTATGCTAGGCAAGACCTTAGAGTCAGTTAGGCGAGGGTACAGGGAGAGGATGTTTTTGAAGTATCCAACTGGTGTAAAATTAAATTAAAGGGAGGGGACTTACATATCGTCGGGTGTATCTACAGATCCCCAAACTGTGGCCCACTAAATCAAAGGAACTTAAGAGCCTTAATAGACAACGCGGCGATGCTCAACCCTAGCCACCTCCTTATCATGGGGGACTTTAACTTTAGCGACATCGACTGGAGAAACGAGTCCACCCCAAGGGACTTGAATAACCCTGCTACCCTTCTTGTAGAAACTCTGAGAGATAATTTTTTGTTCCAACATGTTAGAGACCCGACACATTACAGAGGGGAGCAAACACCCAAGCCACTTGACCTCATCATAACAAGCGAGGAGAGTATTGTGGCCAAACTGGAACACCTTGCCCCAGTTGGCACCAGTTACCATATAGTGTTGTCATTCAGATTTAACTGTTACCTAGTTCAGGATAAGGCCAGGCCAAGGTACAAATATTACAAGGGAAATTACAACAGGATGAGGGAAGAGATGAAATGTATCAACTGGCCTGACTCATTAAGGTACAATGTACTACGCACATCATTGTCATACCTAAAAACCCCATTTTAATTCATATTACGTTACATAACATTCAAATCCACTGCGCTTGTAGAATCTCCGGAGAGACGTGTTTTTCCCATCCGTTTTACACTCAGGATCACTCCCAGTAAGTCCCGCCTTCGAACACAGTTGTCACTACGTTTATTGCACTCTCTACTGGCAAACGCAACCTTGAATTAGTCTGTGTAAATCAACTTTAGTAATTTGCCAGACCTTTGTCAAGTGAGGGTCATCCTTGAATGAGTAACAGTTAGATTGTTTGTAATTTGTCATTGCGTGAGTAGCGATCGCTGGCAACTCAGGGGTATATAAACCAGTGCGAGGCGGGCGAAATAACCTCCCATATCATCTTTCAGGCATTATGAACAGTCAGTCCGGAGGAGAGCGAGAGCACCGGCTCCAGACGAAGCTGGGACAGTCCGAGGGTGACGTAACAGTTAAGAGTTGTATATTTCACTACAGTGATATAATTGTGTGTATAACAATGCCTAACTTACCCAGTCTCGCATTTTACTATAAATTTACAAGTATGTTTGTTTCTCAAATGTACTTAATATAGCAGTTTTCAGGGTTTTTTTTATTCCAAGTTTTTTGGCACTACTTGTAATTGTTCCCCAAACTTTTTATTTGTTGTACAGTATAATTGGAACTAATGGTTTGCTTCCACTTTCCCTAAATTTGTTCTGTCTTACAGTTTGAGGCCCCCCTCCTCTCTCTTTCTTGGTGTATATAACTTCTGTACAGCAACAAAACTCGTCACATGTCAACCCCAGTTGTAATTCAGTTTATCTGCTGTATTTTATGCTAAATATAGTGTGGTGCCGTCTGTATCCCCTTGTGTATCTACCTACTTAGGGAACCGGGGTATATACTGTAGGGTGATATATCTACTGTAGCTGTGAGGACTATTAGTGAAGGGTTAAACAATGAATGGTTTCTCGTATAGGAATGTTGTAATATAATGTGAATGACAGTACAGTAATGGAGGTTGGGAGTCCGTTAATGTAGTGGTAGTACTGTAACGAGTGCAGTAGTAATTATGGCGAGTACTATCAGTGGTGGAGGGTGTAGTAGTACAGCTATACTTAAGGTAACAAGTTATGTAAATCTACCACCCAAGACGAGTGAGCTCAGACGTGGTGGCCAATGGAGTTCCCAAACATCTGCAGTAGGAGTGGATTGTTCCAGAAACGCTGCTGCCTAGATTCAGGTGAGGAGTTACCAATACATGTGCCTCGTGGTTGTGAAGGAGCTACTTCGAGTGGTTGGGGGAAATGTAGGCATTAGTGTTGTGCTGCAGACATTCCTCAGTAGCCAGACCAGGGGAACTACTGACCTCACCCAGAACATGAACCGTGTTGTGCTAGGTTATATAAGCATTTTATGGACTCCATTTTCCTTGTTTATCCTCCCACTTCGGATCATTGTGGTAGCAAGAATCTGGCCTCGAATACAGAATTGTTCTAACCTCGGGTATTCACCAAGTGGGTCTTCCACCATAATTACTGGTTATTGTGCTACCACCTTTTCATTTATACCGATTATGAATTTGGAAGGGAAACATGGAATTAAGGGGATGAGAAAGCACAGGGGGTTGAAAGACAAGAAGAATTGATGGAGCTTTTACATTAACAAGTATAGCCTCAGTTGTATCATGGCCACACAACGTCATCTCTGTATTCAACAGTAAATTCGGCCACCTAAACTACCAACGAGTTATGGGATCAGATGGACTCGTGTGCAGGTTTGACCATGCGGCTATGGACACCAGGTGCAGTAAGGATATATGTCCACTATCCTCACTGGTAAGGCATATGAAGTTTAGTATTGCCTTCTTGGCAGATAATCAATGATCAGTTTAAAAACTTCCTTGCTCTAGGCTAGATTCCATTCGTACATTGATTTAGGTGGGAAACTTAAGATGGAGGATAGTTAGCGTTCACACATTGCTCGATTGAAGCTACCAAGTAAATGTCTTATGCTAGATGGTCGGGTGGGGTCAAATTAAGGATCATCTAGAAGAACTAGAATAGTCCGCACGATCTTGTGTAGACCTAAATTATTTTAGCTGGTAAATTGTATAAAAGTTAATCGTGAAGGGAATGTCAAGTCTAGTCTCAAGTTAATCTAAAACGCCTCAGAAAACCGTTATTAAAGTAACTAAAAAAGGGGTATAAGGTTTAAGTTAAGTTTATTGTAGAAGTATGTAGATCATATCTAAAGCCAAGTAAATACAGCAGTTAGCGCTCCACTGAATCCTCCCCACTAGCCGGGTTCATCCTTAGCTGCCTACTTAACCAAGATAGGTAGGTCACTGTGCCGTGAGTGAAGCTGGATTGGACCATTTTCAGCTAGAGTGAGACAATTCATCCCACCGCCGAAACATTGCCAGAAACTACTCCACGTAGATCGCGGATATCTGGAACAAACAAGTAATCAGAGATTAAGCAAAGGAATATACTTATTATCAAACTCAGTCACAAAAAAAGTTCACCGATTAAACTAATATATAACGAAGTTATATCAAATATAGATAATTCGTCAACAAAACTAATTTTTAACCAACACAAAAAATATACTTAAGAAAAATAACACCAACAGCTGAAGAAATGCATATCCAAGGATTCCGTATCACTCCTTCCTTTGAGGTTATGATCAGTACTGACTTTCTGTCACAGATTTCAGAGTATTTAAGGACGGCAGTTGTGGGGGGGGGGGGGGGGGGGGGTGATACTTGTGATTTAGGCGGGAAAATCTTAACTAGGCTAACCACCACATCACAACTAGGCTAACCACCTCATCACAACTGTTTAAGACATTTCATTTTTATTAAATGTTTTTCTATAAAACTTCACTATGTGTTGGTTATCGTCTTGCTATTGCCAATTTTACTGTTTTTTAATTTCTAACTTGTTAATTTTTCACTTTAGAGATTAATGAATGTGGTTTTACCGGGAATTAAAGAGGCGTAACAACCATTAGCGGCTTTATGGTGGTGTCTGTGTTTGGCCGCCCATAGGAAGCCGTAGAATTCGTCATGCTAGATTTATCAAAAATTAAAAAAAACAGATCACAATTGACTTTTATGTGAAAGATTATGAATAAAAATATAATAATTATCATAGTTGGAAGTTTCTCTACAGTTGTCACTTTCACAGAAATACACATATGAATCTCTAGGTAATTGTGACTCATAATAAGCTCATTTAAAAGTTCACAAGTCTTTAAGCTTGGTAATAAAATACACTAATTCAATAAATGTCTGGCTGGGTTCCTTCTACACTTTCCTAAATCTACTATGGAATTCATTGGCCTCTTTAGCAGTGTAAGGAACGGCCTTTAGCCTTTCAAGCAAACCATAAAGTTTGTATATATAATAGATCTATAATTTGCTTTAGTTCCTCCAAGAAGTACAAGTTTCTGTAGTGCCCCAAGAACCAAGGCACATTTTCTTTCTTATTAAATTACTGAAATCTTTCTGTTTTTCAGTTATTTCACACCAAAAATCATTTTATTTTCTCAGACTCTATTACATGCTAACATAGTTTTATGTAAATGGTAATAAATGATTATTCAAATGGCTGTTTTATATATTCAAGGTAAAAAAGTAATAAGATAAGGAATGATATGGAGGTAAGCGCCATCTATGATTT
Organism: Homarus gammarus; assembly: GCA_958450375.1. Taxonomy (NCBI): domain Eukaryota; kingdom Metazoa; phylum Arthropoda; class Malacostraca; order Decapoda; family Nephropidae; genus Homarus; species Homarus gammarus. Next base: position 1,285,238 of record CAUDMG010003965.1, read on the forward strand.
AACAGCATTACTAAACTTTCATCACGGGGTACAGGGGAGAGTTGGAGGTGAGCGCCATCTATGAGTCAACAGCACTACTAAACCTTCATCATGGGGTACAGGGGAGAGTTTCTCGTCTGGTGGTTCTTGGATCCATCACCAACTGGAGCCACAAGACAGAGAAAGAAGGTGGAGGACGGACCAAGTGTACGACGAGCTGACAGCCCCGAAAATATCGGCCTGAGATATCGGTAAGACATTTATTCATACTTTTATACCAGATATTTAACATTAATAATACTAAGAAGTTATTGGAGAGTTATTATGGTTAGACAGAGTGTATTTAATGATTAATTTAGTTAATTGTGTTGGGTCATCTGGTGAAGTACTGTATTGGTATATTTTCACTTGTTGCCACTATATGACATCAAAGTTGAAAGTATGTTTTTCCGGTGGTTTTGATGTAATGAACGAATTTGATCTTCATTTGTGGCGCAAGTCAATAGTTTTGAGATAAGCCCCTGGTGAATTAATATGAGCCCCTGGTGAATTAATATAAGTGGACAACCATGGAGTTGTTGATCAATGTAGTTGCGATGGTTTAGGTAAATATTCGTCCATTGGCTGTCCTTGGGTTTTGTAGGAGAATGTTTTTTTCTCGAGACTTTTCAGTGTTGTACTCAAATGTGCCCTTTTCTTTTGTAAAGTAACGTGTTTTGCAAAAAAATAACATTTTCAATTTTAACAAACTGCTAATTTTGCCAATAAAATAGAGGTCAAATTTGAGTAAAACACCAAAGTACACCAATAACTAATTCTCATGCTAAAGAACCTACCTGACCTGACCTACGAGGAGGAGGCGAGTTAAGAGTATAACCTCGGGTAAACACGGCGGGAACCTGCGGACAGCCAATGGACCAATATTAACCCACTTTTCTTCAATGACGTTTCCCTCACAAATGACTTAAATATAGCAGGGAGATTAGGTAATTTTAAGTAATTTCTGAGGAAAACGTCGTAGAAGGAACGTGTTTTAACATTGTCTAAACCATCGGAAAAACACATTGCTCAACAAAAAGTCAATGGTTGTCCACTTGTAAAAATTTACCACCCTGCCCCTCAGAAACTAGAGCTATAAGAATCGAGGTAAAAAGTGTCCAAAAGGCACAAAAACCCATCGGAAAAAGTTTTGGATTTAACCTAACCTAACCAAACCTTAACTAACGTGGGTGTGTACCGCCATGAACAGACATACATAATGAACTGTTAAATATCTCGCTTAAACGTATTTTGTTCCAGAAATGTTATTGAAGAAGTGTCTTAAAATTGTCAAAATTACTGATTGCAATTATAAAATTCCCGAGATTCGTTTAGTGACAAGTGAAATGGCAAGAATAGGTTTTCTCTAGTGTATTTTGTTTCTCGAGCAATTCTAACCTTCATTTTTGGGACGAGTTTGATTTTGTTCATTTTTTTCCAGATGATGTTATAGAATTTTAAGAGGCGACATTTGCTAGAAGCTAATACTGTATAATCTGATGTAATATAACCAACCAAAGCGACCTACCTAACCTTACCTAGCCAGGGCATGGAATTGCCATATTAAACAAAGTACTTATTTTGATATCTGGTACCAACGAAAGCAACTTTATAGAAGCGTCACGGTGTAATTTGTATTCTTGTGGATGCATGAGTGCGTTCGGACTCTGCGAATCGGCTATAAAGAAACGCGACGCGGCGAATCGGCAAATTTTTTGGAGGTGTGTTTACGGTAAATGTAATTATTAGCCACAGAGCACGGAGAGACATCGTTTCAGTGTCGCGTGCTCGGTTTTTCAGTGTTTTCCCCCCATTTCCTCCGACGTTCATCCCTTGCCCATTACAGGTGATTTAAGATCATATAAAAAATGAATAAAAAAGTGTTTTTAATTAAAATAAATAGTTGTCGGCTCTTATAATAAGAACACCTATGGAAAATATGAACCAAATTGGAAAAACTCTTGCTGGTGGTAGTGGTGTCCTGAGAGAAAAAAGAAAGAAAACCTAACCTAACCTTTCCTATCCCTTAACACTTCAAATAATATATAAAGGCTACTTTATTTAACTGATGATAAATGAAAAAGTTATTTCATTAATGTTTTGTCAGTGAGTCATTAGCATTTATAGGTCACTAGGGAATCTGGAATACATTGAAGAAACTAATTTGCAATCCCAGTAGATTTGAACTGTCCTGTCGCAGCAGATTATGTGAACTTCAAACGAAAGAAATTTAGATATTAAATTGCGCAAAAGTTTTTGCCCGCTAGTGCAATAAGAATCCGTCGATATTGTCTTAGCTTCGTCCTATTTTGGTTGCGTCCACAAAATGTAACCGCGATATGTCGCGTAAGAAACCGGGTGTGGCGATTCAGTTTTTGTGCGTCCGTCGCAAAAGGTTAGGTAGGGTTTTCAATTTTGTTTAATTCAGTTTGGAAGAATGATTGCTGTTGTTTCTAGTGTTAAAGGAAATAAAGGTCACACGTATCTATTAGAAAAAACAAAACAAAATAAAAACACGGATAATTGTAGTTTCGGCGAAGCGCCTACTTTCGGAAGGTCAGACTCATTCTAAACACATCAAAAACTATTGGAAAAACCCAATTTCAACCTAACCGATTTGAGTAATCACTTTCTCCATGTGGTATTAAACAAACAAGTGCCTCTATTATAAGTGTACGAAGTTGTTATTTGACCACGATTCTGGGCCAAATAACCGTCGGCTATTTGACCGGGACCTGCGGGGATCGCACGTATAGGATTTTAATGGGATTGTAGTCGGGTTGATTGTGGGCATTAAATAAGTCATTACATTATGGTATTATTTAATTGTAGAAGTTTCTGTGGCCAAAAGTATTTAGTTTTATTTTAGATCTCGGTCAAATAACCGGCGGTTATTGTGCCGAGTACCGGTCAAATAATCCCTGCCTATAATATAATAGTTTTACAGTGTTGTGTATTATATAGCTAATGGTCACATTTCCAGGAAACTTCAAGGACCAACAACACACCTCCATGGCAAGTTGAGACTCGACCGTACAGACCCGTCCGGTCTCGTCTACGACTCCGTTAACGGAGAAGAGTCGCCGACCCGCGGGAGGCGAGACCGACGTCGTCACTTCACGTCGCGTCGTCGGGTGTACAAGTCGAGTGTAATAGCCTACTTGTATTTAAGTGCAACTGTAAAGTAATCCCATAAAAGTGGGCATTGACATAAATGTTTGTGTGTAAAGTCACGTCCCATCGGCGTCGGTGGTACGCGACACGTCAAAAATATGGCCCAGATTCACGTTTTCCATCCCATACCAAATTTTGAATGTGTGTTTATTTTGTTTTTTCTTTAAAGTACAGTACAGTATATTAATAACTCTAAGCTTCGTTTTTAAAGCATAATTTCATTCTTGTATTAATTATGATACTCTACAAATACTGTGCTACTTTTTCTTCTTGTATTATTCAGTTGAGTTAATTAAAGTTTTATTTGCATAGTTTTGAAGAAGACTACAGAACATAGTTTAAATTTTTACAAATCAACAGTGCAGTACTTAATCTTAAGTAATATTTTCAGGCACTTTCTCCATCACTGCCTAAAGTGGACCTGAACCTTTGGACCTGATGTGAACTAGAATGAAGTTGGCTGGACCTCTAGTACTCTGTGGTATTGTATTTAATATTGTTGTGGTACTTTGAATGTTAGGAAAGTGCTACAGGCATTCCCCAGTTTATAAGAGTATTATGCCTTAAAAACCTATATTAAATCGAATCAATATTCCTATAGACGCGCATTATAAAAGCCAAGGTACTTTTCTACAATGAAAAAAGTTCCCCCCAAATTATGTACAGTCCCCCGAAAAGTATCGATAGATTTTTTAGCGGTAAAATTTGAAAATCTAGATGAAATACATCGATGTGATCCCCCATTGCGTCGGCAAGAGTCGGTACGCCCGCTCACTGTCGGCAACGGCTATAGACGGCGGGCAGCGAGGGAGTCGTTGTCGTGTGAGTGAACCCTCACTTAACGCGGTCAATTGAACACACGGAGGCCCTCGTAAAGCGAGAAACGCGTCAAGTGAACAACATAACATATGGGATTAAATGAAATAGAGACCGCCTGACTCCCAAACTCCACTTTTTCCGACACAATACCTATGTTCTAGTAAAAATAACAACTTAATTTTATGATGGTACATGCACACAATTAATACTTAAGAGAAATACAGTCACCAAGTTAATGTCCATTCACATAATGGACTCGACTCCCTCCCCCTCTTCTCACACTACACTTGCTGGCTCTTCCCTCTCTGAGAAATGTTTGGGGGAAAACCACTAGATTTTAAAGTGTAGTAATAAATAATACCACAAACTAAAGTTAGGATAATATAATTGACATTGCTGGATTCCTTGCAAGACCAGGAATATTTTGAATATACACGTCATATATTTTGCTCAAAAGATAACATATTTGCTCTGAGTAAACAAAATACTTGCATTAGATCTAAAATTTGTATGTCGAATGCAAAATCTATGATGCTTATATTCCACATGATCATCAAATTGTAAGATTTCCAGCAATGTAAATTATATTCTGGCCGGATAATTTGTATGAATTTTATGAGCTAAATAAAAAAATTATACTTCACCCTCGTATATGATTGGATGCACCACTTAAAGTGGGAATTCCGGTTCTGGCAGGGTACCGCGTAAATGTAGAAACGCGTAAAGCGAAACCGCGTCAAGCGAGGGTTCACTGTATGTGCTTTACTATGACAAGAAATTCATTAAGCTATATTAATGTATGTATCGTGCTGGGTAGAAGCAAGGCCCCAACCGAGGATTACAATAATATCAAAATATACGTTAAATGGAATAGTCTCGGAACGTCGCAACCGAGACGGATCTCGAGGCGGACATTTCACCACCGTGTCGTAGTGACGGTTTCATTCGTACCGAGTTGCAGAATATAGACGTCGACGACACGTCTGATCTATGAGAGGTGACCAAGGAAATAGTAGTTGATATTAGAGTGAACAGCTACAGCAATATACAATACGTCGGTCTAACTGGGATCTGCCAAATATCATTGATACGTAAATGGTGTCGGTTTAACGTCAGAATAAGAATTTAAATCGGCGCGTCGCCAGCGGTTTCGTGACGGGCGACCCATCGCGATACCTTGGGTTCGCTCGCCCCGGTCTGCCGAGTTATCCGAGCGAAGGCCAATAATAACACCTCTCGCCCCCGTTGCCTCTCTCCGATAATTCCTCGGTTCATTTGACGTAAGATCTCATTAATGACCGGCGGGGCGTCGGCGTCCATTTACGACACGCAATCTCAATTCGCTTGACTTGCGATCGGAAGCCTCGGAGGATTCGCATCTTTCAAAAACGTATGTATACTCATTCGTGCTCGGAGGTGTAGACGTAGAGTTAGTAAGCAGTTCTGAAACGGGTCGTGTAACATCGGTCGGATAGCCTCGAATCGCGTCGATCCCGTGGCTACAGATATTATTTTGGGGTGACCGTACACGTCGATTATAAGCCAATATAGGAGCTTCTCGACAGACAGACGAGGCTTGTTCGCGAGTCCAACTTAACTCTTGTAGATAATGATATACAGTAGAGCTATACTGTATACAGTGAGCTCTGCTATAACGTGTGTTTTGATAACGCGAATTTGCTCTAACGCGATTTATGAATTAGGAACGATATTTGTATAACGCGAACTCTTGTTTGCTATAATGCGATTTTTGCTTACAATTTCTCCAATTTTGTGGTACTGTATTAACTGTGAATATAGTAAAGAAGAATATCAACAAGAAGTGTTCTGGTGATAGAATTCCCGGTGCTGATCGTAAAAGAAAGGATATAACACTTGAAGAGAAGCTCGATTTTATCAACCTCAAAATTACCCTTCTCCCCCATGAAGTAAAGTGTTACATTTACTGTATGATTTCATTATTAGATATGAATGTAACATTTATTTAGACTGTGCTATCCTTTGTGTTAGGCTAACTACTAAATTTTTTCGATTTCGAGTAATCTGCACCTAACCCTATTTTCTCCATAAGCCCTGTTATTTCTATTACGCGATTTTCTATAACACGATATTTTACAAGAACACAATTATCGCATTATAGCAGAACTACCTGTTTACCCAGCACATTACGGTACAGTCGGTCCCCGACTTACGACGGGGTTAGGGACCGGCGACCGGGTCGCTAGTCGAAAATAATACCGTACATAGAAAATCTAAAACGGGTGTCTCTCTCTCTTCTCGGCACCACGAGAACTCTCGCTCTTACGCTTGCCAGCCATTTTAAAGGGAATTACAAACAAAAGTTTTGTCGGTACACAGCGCAATCACTAACGTCGGGACTCGAAAATAGGTAATTTGACAAAATTTTGGTACGACCGAGGCGGGTCGTATGTCGAGTAGGTCATAAGTCGAGGAGTAGCTGTATTTAAGTAGTGATAACTGAAAAAGTTTTTTCTTTTATGTTTTATTGTTTGTTTTAATGTTTTGTCGGCGAGTCAGTTCTCGTCTTGAACGTTTAGGTCACGAGGGAGGCTTAAATATATCTAGAAAAAAAAGCTTTTTCTTGTGCGTAAATATCGCAATAGATTTGTACTGTCCTCTGTTTGGTCACAGCAGATTATGTGAAATTCGAGCGAAAGCGATTTAAATAATATATCCCGCAAAATTGTGCATTTCTCCCGGCTGCACGATGAGAATCCGTCGACATCGTCGCAGTTCGTTCTACGTCGGTCGCGTCCACGAAATGTAAACACTATTGGACTGTGCGAAACCGGGTATGCCGATTAAATTTTTGCTCGTCCATCGTCAGAAGTTAGCTAGTTTAGATTAGGTTAGGTAGGTTTTCAATGTTGTTTTTTAACCCTTCATGTTGAAAGTCTTACTCACTTTGGAAGATTCATTGTTTTTGTTCGTGTAAGGAAATTAAGATCATATTTATTTATTAGAATAAATCCCAATAAAAACTGGTAAAATTATCGTTTTGGCCGTGCACCTATTTTCCGAAAGTCATAATCGTTCAAAACATCCATAAAAACCATTGGAAAAAGATAATTTCAACCTAACGTAACCTATTTGAGTAATCGGTTTCTCCACGTGGTATTAAACTAATAAGTAATGTTTATTTTTAATACGAAGTTGTTATTTGACCCGGATTCCGGGGCAAATAACCGTCGGCCATTTGACCGGGACCTGCGGGGATCGTATGGGATTTTAATGGGATTGTAGTCGGGATGGTTGGGGGCATTAAACAAGTCATTACAGTATGGTATTATTTAATTGTATAATTTGTGTTGACAAAAGGATTTAGTTTTATTTTAGATCTCCGTCAAATAACCGGCGGTTATTGTGCCGAGTACCGGTCAGATAATCCGTGCCTATAATATAATAGTTTTACAGTGTTGTGTATTATATAGCTATTGGTCACATTTCCAGGAAGCTTCAAGGACCAACAACACATCTCGGTACGACAAGTGGAGATTCGACCGTACAGACCCGTCCGGTCTCGCATACGACGCCGCCGACCCGCGGGAGATAAGACCGACGTCGTCACTTCGCGTCGTGTCGTCGGGCGTACGAGCCGAGCGTATTAGAGGACTTGTATTTAAGTGCACTTGTACAGTAATCCTATAAAAGTGGACATTTATGTAAATGTTTGTGTCTAAAGTCACTTCCTATTGGCGTCGGCGGTACGGGACCTCTCAAAACTGCGGCCAAGATTCACGTTTTCCATCCCATACCCAATTTTGAATGTGTGTTTATTTCGTGTTTCTTTTAAGTACAGTACAGTATATTAATAACTTTAAGGTTCGTTTTCAAAACATAATGTCATTGTGATTCTTTACAAATGCTGTAGTACAACTTTTTATACCTTTTTGTGCTTGTATGTTTCAATTCAGTTCATGAAACTCTTATTTGCATAGTTTTGAAGAAGACTACAGTACTTGTATTAAATGTTTGCATATCAACAGTGCAGTACGTTATCTTAAGTAATATTTTCAGGTACTTTCTCCATCACTGCCTAAAGTGGACCTGATGTGAACTAGAATGAAGTTGGCTGGAGATAAAGTTAACTGGACCTGCAGTGAAGTGGACCTGAAGCTAACTGGACCTCAAGTAGTCTGTGGTATTGTATTTAATATTGTTGTGGTACTTTGAATGTTAGGAAAGTTGTACAGGTATTCCTCAGTTTATAAGAGTACTGTGTCTTATAAAAACCTATGGTAAATCGAATCAGTATACCTATAGACTCACATTATAAAAGCCAAGATACTTTTCTTCAATGAAAAAAGTTCCCCCCAATTATGTAGTCTCCAAAAAGTATCGATGGATTTTCTAGCGGTAAAATTTGAAACGCTAGGTGAAATACTTTGATGTGATCTCCAGTGCATCAGCATAAGTTGGTACAGGTACGTCCGGTTACTATACGAGCAACAGCCATAGACGGCGGGTAGCGAGAGAGGGAGTCATCCTCGTGTGACATACAACCGTACAGTATATGCTTTACTATAACAAGAAATCCATTAAGCTCTATTAATGTATGTATCGTGCTGGGTAGAAGCAAGGCATATGTAAAGAAGCCCCTGACTGAGGATTACAATAACATGGAAATATACTTTAAATGGAAGAGTTTCGGATCACAACCGAGACGGACATTTCACCACCGTGTAGTAGTAACCGTTTCATTTGTACCGAGTTGCAGAATACGGTCGTCGACGACTCGTCTGATTTATGAGGAGTGACTAAGCTAATAGTAGTTGATATTAGAGTGAACAGCTACAGCAATATACAGTATATCGGTGTAAATGGAATCTGCCAAAATAAGATTTGAAATCGGCTCGTCGCCGGTCGTTTCATGGCGGGTAACCCTTGCGATGCCCGAGGGTTCGCTCGCCCCATTCTGCCGAGTTATTGGAGCGTTGCGTATACCCTCGTCGCGAAGGCTAATAATAGCACCTCTCGCCCCGTTGCGTCTTTCCGATAATTCCTCGGTTCATTTGACGTAAGATCCCAGTGTAATGAGACACTCACAGAGAAGAGAATTACATATAAGTAGGAAGAATAGAGAGTAGGGATGTAAAGATAGGAAACTTGGTAGCGTGGCTGGGATGTTATTTACTCAGCATCAATACGCTCATCTTATCTCGTATGTCAATACACATATATCACTTCTTAAAGGGACAACTTGTTAAACACCTCTTCGATACTTTAATTCAGTCAATGACATGGACACATTAATATTCCGATTATATCGGGGTACTAACACATTATGTTTTACTTTACTCGACACCGACTCTCGGACACACCTGAATGAATACACTTCCCACAGTAGGTAACTCACCCTAGGACGTTCTGACAAGACTCACGTGTACCCTGACGTAGGCCCAGTGAGTGCTGGCTGGGCTGCCTCCTACGGGAGAACCTGCTTAGCTGGCGATGCCGTGGTCTGGTCGGGAAGTCCCCCTCCCGACATGGGGAGGGGATGCTCGTGACTCTGCTCAGCGAACCGAGTGACGACCCGAACGGGAGAGAGATGACAGCAACCAGACTGAGAATCAGTATGACCAGAATGATGGTGGACGGGACTGTAGGGCCTTTATATGGGGTCGGCCCAACCGGCTTTTGACCTCTAACCAATTATCACTAAACTGTTTAGATCTGGATAGCTGTGTGCAGGTGTGGTCTTGCCCAGGTGTCTTGGTTAGGCGAGGTTGTAGGGCACCCGGCTAACTCACGTCATTAGCGGCGAGGTCAAGTCCCTCGGGTCGACGTGAGGCGTGTCAACCCGGAATGTGGTGGTACCACGAGGTCTGTAGTGTGCTTGCTGTTATGTGACATAATTCTGGGCTGTAAGCTTCGGTCTGACAATCAATCATTACACCAGTAATGACCGGCACGGCGTCGGCGTCCATTTACGACACGCAATCCGAATTGGCGTGACGTGCGATGCGAATCCTCGGAGGATTTGCATCTTTAAAAAAAATATACGGTCGTGCGCCGGTTAACGTCCGATAGCATATACGTCCGTGCCCCCCTCCCCCTCGAAAAATCACTTCTGTGACGCCTGCTGGACCGCCACTCCAGGACCCCCTGACGGAGACACGACGATCCTTCCCGTACTGGCTAGATGTTATGTGCTAAAGGAATATCATTCCTTAGGCTTTAGTAAGCATTTTCCTCCAGGTGTAATGTTAACCTACATCTATTGAGGATAAAATCTTTAACCTACAAATTGACAATAACACATTTGCTGTAATCGGACATATCTAGTTGCCTCAACAATTGGGGTTGCAATTTCAAATTCTGTGTCATTACCAAGGAAAAACGAAGTCTCTGGTGCACTGCACTCTAAGATTAAGAGAAAATGGACTCGGGCATCCCGAAGCGAGAGAAAACGGACTTCCGCGACGGGAGACGCAAGCGCTAACACGTGCCACTCGTGCCGAGAGACTCGACAGGTTTTACCAACCATTAGTTATGTACGTTATCTAGTGAGTTTATTCAATATTGTACAGTATAAGTACACTGCAATACGGCGGTCCCTCGGTTAGCAACGGACCTAAGTGCAAACCCGTACTGTACGTGTACTAAACGATCACGGTACTTAAATTGTTATGTCTGGCAAATATAGATTGTTTATACAGATATTCAAATAGCATCTTACAAGAATCCCAGCAATGTAAGTTATATTCACCCAGGTCGTTTGGGTGGCAAATTATGAGAAGAGCTTAGTCACTCTCAAGTAATGATAAATAAACACTCGGGCAGGCCTTCAGCGCCAACTGTCAAATCTAATCTCCAATAAATAAAGACACTCCGTCACCTCGCTTCCCCCCTCCCCCTTCTTCCCACGCTCGCTGGCTACCTCCCTCCGTGTGTTTCCAGACAAAACATTGGTGATAACTTTATGCTTTAAGGTGTTTATTTTATATAATATCTCAGACTAAAGTTAGGGGATCACAATTTGCATAGCTGGAATCCTTGCAAGACAGCCGATAATTTGAATATTAACATTTTATAAATTTTGTTGAAGATATAAAAATTGTAGTACATTTTATAATATAAAGTTTTTCAACTGTATTTTTGGGTAGATTTATATCAATTTCTTAATTAATTTTCATCCATTTACATGCACACCCCATAATAAAAGAAACGTAAAAGAAATAAACGACCTCGGTGCAAAGCCGGAGCGTTCTTGTACTAATTTGATTACGGTACCAAAATTGTTTTGTCTAGTGCAAATTACAGCATGTCTATATTCAAATGAATCAGTATGTTACAAGAATCCCAGCAATGTTAATTATACTGTACCAGGTCATTTCACTGGCATTTTAAAATGAGAGAAGCTTAGTAGGACCGTTAAATAAACACAGAGAGACCTTCGGCTCAAACGTATCGTCTTAACTCTCTCCCCCATCTGTTCAGCCAGGGTTTTAGGCTTACAGTTTTTATCTTACATAATATTTCAGACTAAAGTTAGGAGATTATAATTTGCATTGGTGGAATCCTTGCAAGACAGCCAATAATTTGAATGTAAACGTCATATATTTTGCTCAAGAGATAAAAATTGTTGTACATTAGTGTACAGTACTGTAGTACATTTTATAATATAAGGTGTTTCAACTGTATTTTTGGGTAGATTTACATGAATTCCTTCATTTATTTTCATCCATTTACATGCACACACCATACTAAAAGAAATAATTGACCTTAGTGCAAAGCTGGAATTTTCTTGTACTAAAATTGTTATGTCTAGTGGAAATTATAGCACGTTTATATACAAATTAATCGGTACGTTACAAGAATCCCAACAACGTTAATTATATCGACCCGGGTCATTTCCCGGCCGGGAAAAAACGCGCCACAGACCCGGGCATTGCTAAAATCGTCATAAGACGGCTAATAATTTTAACGTAAACGTTGTATATTTTGCACAAGACATAAGAATTTGTAGCCCTTTGTAATCAAATTAGTTACAACTAAAATTTGTTTGTGAACTATAGCATGTTTCTATTGAAAGTAATCACAATTTTATAAGAATTCCCGCAATGTTAATTATATTCCAAGTCAGTTTAGTGATATTTCATAAGAGAAAAACTGAAAGTCACTGTTAAGGACAGATAAATAAATAAGCTCTAGACCTTGGCATCAACCGCCAGGAATCCGATCACGAGTAAACGGGCCATTTCGCGTCTCACGATTTTAGCCGCGTCGATTTACGAGCGTCCGTTTTAACGCGACACCGCCAAAAACGAGGTGCATTTGGGTATACGCTGTCTTTTTAGTATTTTGCGTTTGTCTCGAGTACCAGAGTAAATTGTTCCATTGAAACCACTTTAATTGAGTCGGAATTTGGTTTAAAGCTATCAGCTCTCTATGGAATGCGTCTCGCGTCACATCGACGTCGTACCGTACGATTGATTTTTAATACCCTATGCAATGGTTGTATAGATGTAGTGCAGTATAATTATTAAGTGCAGGCAGCATTGACATAACAAACTTAACCCACAGAAGAAGTCGCCTCGGGCAACGGCAGCGGAAGCGCGATCCGGACACGAAGAACGACCTCCGCGGAACGACCGTGGATCGTCGCTCCGGAGACGGGTCGGCGAGTGCCGCTCTCCGAAATAAGACGATCGTCGAGAATAACGTACGTGTTTTTCTATGTTTGTGGATGCTATAACTAAAGCTTAGTCAATGGTTATTTTAGCTTAAGGTCATATTATACGTGTATTTGTAATGTACGGTATTTCATTAAGTGAGAATGCTAAAACTTGCCCGACGGTCGACCCCCAAAACGACGGCGGCGACGCGCTCCGGCACTCGACGTTAAGGATTAACGGATAGTCCGATGACTGTACCGCCCCTCCCTCTACATATGACCCCTCTTCCATTCATCTACCACCTCCCCTTCCCTCCACATACCACCCCTTCTTCCATCCACCTACCACCCCTTCCTTCCTCCACCTACCACCCATTGTTCCCTCTACCTACCATCGCTTCCTCCGTCCACCTACCTCCTCTCCCTTCCTCCAGCTAAATGTATCCCTCCCTCCACTTACCACTCTTCCTTTCCCTTCCACCCCTCTATCCCACCATTTGTCCCCCCTCCTTTTCTTCACGTACCACTCTTCCTTTCCTTATCTATTATCCTTCCGCCACCTACCACCCCTCCACATACCACCTCTCTCTCCTACCACCTCTCGTTCCTTCCACTTGTGTTTTATTGGTTTATTTAATAAGTTTTATAGTCTATGATGGTCACCTTATTAATAATGTAACATTTTGTGTGATTACAATTACACTACACACACTTAGTCGAAGTGACCAGTTATTAGTGTTGATATTAATGGGCTAAATATTAGATAAGTTTATTGGAGTTTGCTATAAAGTAAGACTATAATTAGAAAGTGTGAGTGTGAAGAAGGGTTTATTAGTTGTCTATTTGTCAATTAGAGGAAGAAATAATTTGGTAACCACACCCTAGTCCTTCAATGGAAAATGCATCGAAACGCGCAGGGTCGAGAATTGGCGGGAGAACGAACGCGGCGACGCACGTAGAATACTCGCACGCCACTGTCGGGTGGGTTTTTTTTGTGTGGCGTGGGACCCGGAGGGCATCTGCGGGCGGTCGCGTCCGGCGGTCGCCGTGCGAGAAATTGGGAGGACGGGCGTTCACGTTGCAGAAATTAAGGAACGGCATCTTCCGGCGGAACCGCGGCCCGCGACGAAAGGAACGCTCGGGTTCGACGCCCACGGACCGAGCGCGCGGCTCCTCCGCCGCACATTTCGTCGTCGGTAACGAGAGTAGTCGATTGAAGTCGCCTCTTTTGCCCGGGTGGATGTGTTTGTGCTAACCGTTTTTGGCAAGTGAATGTTTGGTACGGCAGATTTGGGGATTCATTGTAGGGTAGACTTGGCATAGAGTGCACAGCGTTTTAATTAGTGTCGTATTGCGGCGATCGGCGAGCACGCAGACCGGAGCCTCGCTGGACCGCATTTTAGGAGGCGTGGGGTTTGGTCCGAGGCCACTCGCAGTCGCGTTCGAGGGTACGGTCCGGAACGGCGTTCGACGAAACGTCTCGTCGAAATTCCGGAGCGGTCGTCGTCGGGTATTCGACGTGCATCCGTAAGGGTCCACGAGACTCCCCGAGGCCACTCGACCCCCGGAGTAGAACGAGGGCACGCGTCGAATCGGCGACCCGCGGAAAGTGCGCAAGAAACGAGATCGCGTAAATAACGGCAGATTAATTTCGTCGACATTCGTACGTACGGAAAGTGCCAAATAAATAAATAATCCTTTTTTTTTTTTATGGGAATTAGCCCACCCGGGCACGGGTCACCGACTCACATCGGGGCGAAAATGTAATAATAATAATTATTGAAGTTACGGCGTTCATTTTTGGTGGATATCGACGAAATACGACGCGAGAGGCTCGGACGACGACACAAACGACGTCGCTCTCTCCGGTATATTTTCGGGACCGTCCGTAAAAACAAAACCAAAACACAACGTGTGCATTGAAAGTGGCGCTTTATTCCAGAAGTAAAATGAAACATATTGACATGAATATGGGGTAACCTAGTTTATATGTAACAATAATACTAAAGAACCTTAAAGAAATAGAAAATGGAAAAAGAAATGAAAAGTGAGGAACAATATATTTATGTTGTGTTGTCAGTAGTAAGAGAAACAATTGAGACCCCGCAATCGCGCGTTAAGGAGGCAGAAAGTCAGACGAGCGACTCGGGACTCGGTCACAATTTTAGGGATGCCACGTAGCAGCGAGATGTACCGCGGACGACGCGTTTGGCAAATGTATCCAGGTCTTTAGAGAATGTCCTGTGATATTTTGGTTAGTTGTCAAGGGTTCATGTGTAATTTACATGCCTAATTGACTTTGTATATTTTTTAAGTTTAATTTTTCATTTGCAGTCACGGGTCGGAGTCGCCCGACGGGAGTCGGAAACGTCATTTGGGTGCGGACCGGCGACTCGACGGACCCCGGCCGAGGACGCCGCTCGAAACGCGGGAGTCGCGGGTAAGAATCTAAGACGACGCCGTATTGTAATGTTTATATCGCAGTGTACGGCATTTACTTGACGGTTCTTTGAAGAATAGGAATGCGCATGCGGCGTGCCTCGGCGCGTCCGTAGGGTAAGTCGACGGTTTTAAAGGGAGACGAGAATTTATTAAGCGGCGCGTCGTCGACCCGACCGCGAATCATTAACGGCGGGGTCGCGTCGCGGACGAAATATCGAAGGAAGTTTTGACCGATCACCGAGAGGAAATAGGACGGGAATTTACGAGTAAAAGAGTAGAACGTAAAGACGACGAGGGAGAAGCGAAAATGTCACCGACTACGAGACTCGGGTGGCGTCGAAAATGCGTAGACGGACATTACAAGTGTCATAACGAGAGTGCTTAACTTAGCATAGAGATATAGAATTGAAGGTCTCATATCTGGTCTAAAAGTGTTGGATACAATATGAAAAGTATGATTAAAAAATGGGAGTTTAACCCATAAGCCATGGGTTAGGGTGCTGCTGGCACTTCCCCCTCCCTTTCTATTGGGATAAATTGAGAAACAAGATGAATTGTCCCCCCTCAAAAAAGGGGAGACCAGATGTACGTCGTGGAAGTTTCACCTCGGGTGTAAGGGTTAAGAATGTAGTAGCTTGTAATGGAGGATGAGGTATATGTATTTATGTCCTATTTGTTATACCGTATTGCAAGTAGGCGTTATTGTACGGACGTTGCGGGTCACAACGGGAACGCGGCAGGCCGGAGGCGGGTACACGCGACGCTCCCTTAAAACGGAAGGCGAACGTTCGTGGCGCGGGTATATCCACTTCCCTTAAAAGTGTAATTATTGATCCTCCTCCGACACATTGCACTATTCGAACACGGACGCGAGATCGTCCGATCGCCGTACACGTCGCGGGTACGCGTCTCCCGAGGAGACGAGGCGTATCGAGTTGACGCGGATGCACCCGAGATATTTCCTTTCGAGTGTAGTTTTTGGTTCGCCGCCAACACCTCTCGTAGTTCCGACACATTTATCCTCGTACAGGATCTCCGTCGTCGCATATTTTCACGCGACGTCCGCGGAAGTTACGTTCGCTAGACGTCAACGGTACGACCTCGAGAGCACGACATGCATTCCGTCGTAAAGTACACCGGCGTGGATCGAGTGGACTTTCCCAATCGTCTGATAGATTCCTCGAGTTCTTGCGAATGGTACGAATACATACAATGAATCATATGTTATGTATAAGTATATTGTATGTCTTTTGATAATGTTCAAGTATTGGAGGCGGCGACGACGAGCGCGCCGTACCGACGGGCGGAGGAGCATCCGGTTTGATTTCGCGTTAGGCGACGGGGTCGCGGGTATTTACGGAGATGCGGCACGAGCGGGAGAAGTAATTTGCGCGGGATGTAATTGCGGAGTAGTCGAGCACTGCAGCGGGTGTGCTCGTGTGTTTTAGTCGGCAATAGTGTATAGATATGTGTGTGTGGGGTGAGTGTGTATAGGTGTATTGTAGAAAGAATGAACTTGGATGAAGTTTGTTTGGGAATTAGTCTAATTTGTAATTGTTTATATATTTTGACAGTAATTTGTCCGTTTCAGTTGCGGACGAGGGCGCCGACAAAAGTCCGAGACGGATCGTACGGTCGGCGCGGTTTGGACGAAGACGTTTGGGAACCGAGGAAGAAGACGCCGGTCGACGCGCGAGGAAGATGCTCCGGAACACGGGAAGAATACTACACTCGCGAATGCGGGAAAATACTCGTCAACTCAGAAGAGGACGCGCATCACTATTGTATAGTGACGGTTTTAAAGACGACGTAATGTGTAAAATGAATGCACGTGTTGTTTGTAAGGATTGTTATAACGTTTGTAGTATCGCTTTTAGAGACTGACTCCGTGAAGACGGAGGAAGTCGATACGTGTCGAGAATGAATTTATTGAAGATGATCATCGTAGACACGTTGCAAATAGATTGTAAAAAGTCACGTGCGGAGGGACAAACTCCGCAAATAATGGCAGCGACGCGCGCCTCTCGAAAGTAAAAGAACGGGGGGAGATCGGACCGACATAGACGGTGTTGTTGAGGTAACCGATAAGAATGGAGAAATGATGACTATTTGGTGGGTTTTTTTTAGGACAGAGAGAGTAGTTATATATTAGTAAAGATATAAAGTAAAAGGGGATAAGGACGGCGGTGGGGGACAAGGAACGACACAGTCTGTAGGGCATTAAAGGAATTGACGTGCGAGTACCGAGTCGGCGTAATTGTGAAAAAGAGATGCGAGGGGGATTTTGAAGAGAAGAAGTCGCGCGGTAGAGGAATTGCGGGGAAATCGGCGGAAGCGACGATCGGTTACGGGAGAGGATTTAACGAATAACATTTTGATGCGGGACGGGAGACGACGAATTTAGGGAATGGCGGTTTAGGAGAGGGTCGTACGTAAAGCGGCGGGTGTGGGCGTCTGCGGATACGGATGACGGAGAATAGACGTGAATGCGCATCGAGACGAGGCGGTGCAGAAACGAAAGTGTCCGAGGTACCGCAGGGAAGTACACGTGCAAGATGTGTAAAGAATGGTTTGGAAGTAGAGTCATGTGTTTGAAATGGTGGGAAGGTTTGATAGGTGTATTGTTTTTACGTAATTGTGGCAGTCGGTTTGAGAGCGGGGCAGCTGTGGAATTCGCGCGGGTACCTATTTTGAGACCGCGACATCTACCGGTAAGGAAATATGCGATGCAGCAGTAAAATATTTTTGGTTGATAGGAGTTTCATTTATTTGGCATGAATTTATACTCGTTCACCTGTACTCCGTGTTGGTCCACTCGTGTTAAGGCGTTTATGGTGAAGGCGTTTGTATAATAATAAAATTTGGTGGACGAGTAGGATAAGTGGAAGGGGAAGGAATACGAGCTGAATTTGTAAGCCCTCCCCTGTTTTGTCTTTTCCCTGTGCCTCCTCCTCCTTTTTTGACGCGTTCCTCGTTTCTTTGTTCGTCGAGTGGTTTCTTCTCCCTCCGTTTCATTGTGAGTCCCTTCGTCTTTGTCCCCCCTATCTGCTTCTGTCCCTCCTCTTTTTCCTGTTTCCTTCTTTTACTCCTCCTGTTCGCCTTATGTCTTTCTCGTTTCCTTGTTTATTCTCCCTCTGTTCCTCCTCCTTCTCTGTTTGATTGTGATTCCCTTTTTGTTTCTCACCCTTCCATTCCTCTTGATCCTGTTGTTACTCCCGTTGGTTTTTTTTGTTGCTTTCTTTCCC
Source organism: Homarus gammarus (assembly GCA_958450375.1). Lineage (NCBI taxonomy): Eukaryota > Metazoa > Arthropoda > Malacostraca > Decapoda > Nephropidae > Homarus > Homarus gammarus. The sequence goes on from CAUDMG010003965.1 coordinate 1,303,574, forward strand.
TTTGTTGGTCGTTTTTGTGTCCCTGTATACGTTTGTTATTACCAGTTGAATTTGTGGTTGTATTACTGCTGCTGTGTGTATGTTGGATTGTATTTATTTTTGTTGTTATAAATATGTTGAGTGTGAATTAGGTATATTGTGTTGATATTTGACTAAATTTTGTTGTTAAGAAGAGGAGGAGTTGTATTTAGATTTGGAAAGTAATTGTCATCGAGGACGAGAATGCACGTACCGTGTGCAGTTTGAATACGCGGTCGCTTCGGGTTTGGGCAGTTATATATCGGGAAATAGTTGAAGAGTGTAAGTTAATGTTGTGGACTTGTGAAATTGATGAGGATGAAATTGTGGAATAGTTATTGGTTTTAATTTGAAGGGTGTCAATTGCGCACCGGGAATATTTTGTCGGGAGTTTTGCGTCGTCGGAATCGACCGGAACGGCCGCAATAAATCGCGGGAGTCGTGGAGTTATTTTTTGTCGTTATAGATCTGTCTGTGGAGTCGTAAAAAATGTGGCGTCGTCTAGGAAAGTTAATCGTCCGCGGATCGGTCGTCTTCGAATCGACGGAGGTTAAGCGCGGACTCGCAATACAGTTTGACGTTCAATTCGTCGCGTCCGTTTTATTGTAGTCGAGTTACGTGTAGACTTTGAATATTTGTAGACTTGTATATGTTTGTTTGTAATTGATTGAAGTTATTTGTAGTTTGAAAAATGTTTTGACTTGTTGTTGTTTGATTATAGTATAGTCATTTGTGCAGTTTGAATCGATTTTGGTTTGTGGATTTGGAAAATGTGTTGCATGTATGTGGACTTTGAATAAGTGAGATATTTTGTGGATTTTGTATATTTTTCATGTTTGTGGACGGAAATGTCGTACAGGTTGTACCTCTCTAGTCGGGCAACCTCGGGAACGGACCGGTGGCGGACCGTGGAAATTCACCCTTTTCCTGGATAGATAGTGACTTGTGCCTATGTTTGGAAGCACTAGCACCACTTTTTCTGCATCATGGTCTCTTTGAAGACATATTGAAGGGTTAAATGTCGTATAGTATCTTGTCAAATTTGGAGGGTTTTGAATTCTTAACGTATTTTATTGGAACACGCGCAAAAATAAATAAATAGAAATTTTGACGGCGGAAAGTGGAATTTCGACGGGCGCGAACGGCCCGCTAACGTGCACAATCGCGTAAAGAGGGTCATTTTTGTCGTGTAGAAAAGATTCATTATTGTTTATTACTGAATGTCTTTTTTATTGAATTACTGTTTATGTGTGCAAAATGAGCAATACAATTCATTAATAATACGTAGAATATTAAAACACACGAGGAAATGACACGGCATTGTTTTTGTCGATTACAAAACCAGTGACTGACAGGTTGTACATATAAAACAGAGGAAAATAAGACCTTGGTTGTAGCTGTAGTAAAATTACTATGGTTGTTTTAAGTAATGTTAATAAATGGAACAACAGAAGTCGGTAACGAAAAAAGAGATCGCTCGTGTAAGTGGGCATGCGAACACGTGAAAAGATATCGTCATTACTTTACGTAAGAACATGAAAGCAACACTTCTTTACTGTTCATATATATTTTAATTGATGTTTGTGTGTGCAAAATTAACAATGCAATTTATTAATAATACGTGGAATATTAGAGGAGACGAGACGGCTGCTGGCATTGTTTACGTTAAAGCTGACAAAAGTAGTGAGTGATTGGTTGTACATATAAAACTGAAGAAAATAAGACTCTGATTGTAGCTGCAGTAAAATTAATGTAAACAAATTACTATGGTTGTTTGAAGTACGTGTAATGTTATTTAATGTTAATAAATGGAACAATGTAAGTAGTTAACCATTAATGGTAAAAAAAAAAAGTGAGACTGTGCATACGTAAGTGTGCACATGTGAAGAGATATGTTCATTACTCTACATAAGAATATGAAAGCACCACCTATTTACTGCTGATATATATTGAAGGGTTAAATGTTGTACTCTGTATAGACAAAGAGAGAGCAGCCGAAGTGCTGGGTGTAAACAAACCTTAATTTCCTGTTTTTTTTTTTTTTTTTAAGGGGATTAGCCCACCTGGGCATAAGTCACTGGCCCACGTTGGGGCGTGATGGGCAAAAATTTAATACTCCTGTTATAATAATGGTAATTCCCCCCCCCTCAAAAAAAAAACCTGCCTATCTACCTGTTGGAGAAACTAAAATTTTTCCGGATGACGAAGTCGGAATAACGTATTACGCTGGTGGAAGTGGACTAATTTTTTATCCCATGTGGACTTAGAATAGTTTTGATTGTTTGTGGACTTTGAATAATTTTGTATGTTGTGTGGAATTGAAATATTTGTTATCCTTTGAAAATGTCTCATTGTTTGTGTATTTTGAATAATTGTCAATTTCTGTGGACTTTGAATAATTTGTATGTTTTGTGGACTTTTCATAATTTATTGTTTGTGTACTTGGAATAATGTTCAATTTATGTGGACTTGGAATAATTAATGATGTTTGTGGATATTTGAATATTTTATGTTGTGTGGACTTTGACTATTTTGTATCATTTGTGGACTTTGAATAATGTTCAATGTATGTGGAAGTTGAATAATGTATAATGATTGTGGACTTTGAATATGTTTTATCCTTTGTGGACTTAGTGTTAATTTATCCTGTGTGGACTCTGAATAATGTATGTGGACTTAGTATTATTTTATTGTTTGTGGACTTTGAATAATTGTTAATGTAGACTGAGTATTTTTGTCATGTGTGGATTTAGAATAATTTGTATCCTCTGTGGAATTGTAATAATTGTAAATGTATGTGGACTTTGAATAATTTATGATGTTTGTGGACTTAGTATTATTTTAATGTTTGTGGATTTTGAATATTTTGTATCCTTTGTGGATATAGAAAATGTTTTATCGTTTGTGGCTGTGTTAATTTATTACGTGTGTGGACTTGGAATAATTTTGTATCGTGTGTGGACTTAGAAATTGTTTCATTGTTTGTGGACTTAGGTAAATGTTCATATGTTGTGGAGTTAGTATTATTTTATCCTTTGTGGACGTAGATTATGTTTCAATGTATGTGGAGTTAGTAAATGTTCATGTTGTGTGGACTTAGAATAATTGTTGTTTTTTGTGGACTTTGAATATATTTTATTGTTTGTGGATTTTTAATTTTTCATCCCTTGTGGACTTCGAAATATTTTCATTGTTTTTGGTGTTTAAAAATTTTCATATGTTGTGGACTTAGTATTATTTTATTTTGTATGGACTTGTAATAATTTTCATTGTGTGTGGACTTAGAATAACTTTTAATGTATGTGGACTTTGAATAATTTCCATGCTTTGTGCACTTATTATATTTTTCATGTTTGTGGACTTTGTATTATTTTATCCTTTGTGGACCTTAGAAATTTTGTCATCCCTTGTGTACTTGGAAATAGTCATGGTTTGTGGAGTTAGTATTATTTTATCCTGTGGACTTGTAATAATTTTGAATGTATGTGGACTTAGGATATTGTCTTTGTTTGTGGATTTAGTTTTTTTCCTCTAGTGGAATTGGACTTAGAACATTTTTCATGTGTGGACTGATTTTGTTTGCTGTGGACCGAGTTGTTTTTTATATGTTGTGGACTTGGAAAATTTTCCATCCTTTATGGACTTGGAAACAATTTTAATGGTGTGGACTTAGTTTTTTTGTGGAGTTAGTATTTTTTTGATGTGTTGTGGACTTAGAAAGTTTTTCATCCTTTGTGGAGTCAGTCCACAACATAAGGGAAACAAATAACAGTTTTTTCCCCACGTGTTGTGGACTTAGAATGTTTTTCATGGTGTGTGGATTTAGTTTTTTCATGTCATGTGGACTTGGTATTTTTTTCTGTGTTGATTTAAAGTTTTTTCTTTGTGGACTCTGTATATTTTTCATGTATGCAACAAATATTTTCAGTATAATAAAAGAATGCATATAATCAATGTTTTTATTTTTCCTAAGTTAATATACAGCCATATTGGATTTAGAAACTGGCATCATAGAAAATGGGAGTTTTGGAGCCATAGACAACAGATGGAAATTTCCCATTTTCTTTGATGATTTCCCATTTTCTCTACGTGAACAGAAAACGGGAATTTTTTCAAAGTCGCTATCTTATTAAGATAGGCCCTGGCCACCCTCCATATATTTATTAAAGTTATTTTAGAGTGTTTATTGAGCAACAAAAGTGATTTTCCAACTCAAAAAAGTAGTTATTCCAAATTAGTTTTAAGTTAGTATTTTAATGGTTTGTTTGCAAACGGACTTTAACCATATTGTCAATACTGACAATAGGTTTAGTCCTAAAGCTCTCGACACAGATATCGTGTCTATGGACTATTGTCGTATGATAGATCGACAATGTCCAAGCCTTTGTTTGCAAACAAACATCAAAACACCAACTCACAACCAATGAGGAATAACTACTCTCAGTTGAAAAATCACCTTTGTTGCTCAATAAACACTCTAAAACAACACCACATGTGTTCCCGTGTACCTGCAAGAAAAGGGAGAAACAAACCCCATTAAAATTCACACAATAATACAAGTCCAATTATTCAACACATTAACTAATCTCAATGATGCATTTAAACATCTTCACTTTACTTTACATATAATCATATTACATTAACTAATCTCGATTCTTCTCGTGTCGCTCCACTTCTTCTGGTGCCTAAATCACTTGTCGTCGTCTTCTACCTTATGTGTCACTCAAAATGCACATCAGGCAATAAAGAAAACACAAAATTCAACTCAAATACATATATTCTATAAACTTAGCAACATAATACAGTACATGAAACATCATCTTCACAGGACATCTTCTCCTTGGCTCCACACACCCCAGTCACAGAGATGACGGCTAACTTCACAGGAACGACGGCTATACCTTCACAGGACATCATCTTCTAGGCTCCATACACCACAGTCACAATAACAACGGCTATAACTTCACAGGACATCTTCTCGGCTCGTCACAGGGACGACGGCTATACCTTCACAAGACATCATCTTCTCGGCTCCATACACCCCAGTCACAAGGACAACGACTACAAGTTCACAGAACATCTTCTCAGCTCCAGGTCACGACAGCTATACCTTCACAGGACATCTCAGCTCCATACACCCAAGTCACAAGGACAACGTCTATAAGTTCACATGACATCTTCTCGGCTCCTTACACCAACTTCGCCCCATCGCTTCAATCTGAAACCGAGAAAACACAACAATGAAAATCAACTCATAATGGCCTTTTCTATCAAATACATTAGACCTACAAAGCAGTGCACCCGTCTGCTGCGTCGCACTCGGGAAACTCTTCATGGTGCTCTTCATATACTACCTACAATATACACTTCACGGCCACACTTCTAGGCAAAGTATCATTTCCCATTGCTCAAATAATTCACCCACAAAAACACCATCTCTTGCCATGGCGCAACCGCCGCGGTCATTCCCCGCTCCGTCATCAACGTGGCGCTTCCTTTCTTCGCGACACGTCCTCTTCGTAACCGCCGCGGTAAATGCCCAATACTTGGTACTCTCCTTCCTTACTCTTACCACGAGCAACATACCCTACGCCACTTTCCAATGATCCACTGGAAAAAAAAAAAAAAATATTAAACACCATTCCAAACAGATTCATGCATCCACTCTCTTATGCCTACAACAACAACTAATCAAACTCTTTTAGGCATATCTACCAAAACCAAATTTCTTCCTTTTAAACCGCTACAAATGCCAACATCTTACCAATATACACATACTCTACTACAAACCATTCACCAAGGCTAGTACCAATCATTACACAGCCTCCAGTGTGTAACAACAATACTAGCCTGCTACCAACTAACTTCTATGCAATTACAATACATACCCACAACAAATTCACCTTCCCGCCCCTACAAATACAAACCTTTCATCTTACCCAAATTCAAACAAACGCATCCTCTTTAACACAAACAATCGGCTCCTTACCCTTTCGCTCCCATCTCCATCGCCGATTAACCACTGCCACCATCACTGCAGCTTACCATTCTCAAACTCCAATCCGGCCTCAAAAACACAAAACAAATCAACACATTATTTCACGCCCTATATAAACAACTTACTTTACTCTTCACCAAATTTCAATTACATCACTATTACTTTCCGCATCTCGCTCATTCGTAAACTACACAACTAAACCTATCTATCTAACCTGCAAAACTCAACAAAAACAAATAAACTTGTCACCATTTTTACCTTTACAATAAATTCAATTACTTTACCTCACCTCCAGCACCGCTCGTCAACACCTCAAAAATTTACACAACAAATAATAAATTTCTTCTCAACACTTCATATTAGTCTAATTTCTTTTTCCCTATCACCTCTTCTCAACTTTAAAATACAAACTCAACTTACCCATCACTAGTCCAATACCTGCACTTCCACAACCTGAAAACAAAAATTATTTCATTACCAAAAACACACTTCAACTCTATATTCTTATCCATAAACAACTTAACTCATTTCCTATTGCACCAACTAGTCAATGGGTACTGCTAGCCGAAAAAAGCTCATATATATCACTTGCCTCTTATACCAAAACTTTTCACAAACAACAAACTTTACCTACAACTTTCAAATACAATAACAACTCACCTTCAAATAATACATTGCAAAATTTAACATCACCGTATCGCCTCCCTTCTAGGGATATTAATGTTGTCTAGCACTCAGGATGGAAACTCTTATGTGGTGCTAGGCAACCGTACCATCTGGGGACGCCTCTCGCTTGGTTACTAGGAGACGGCACATCGGAATGCGTGGAGGTGCCGTGTGGTAACTACGCAGTTGTAGAGGAGACTGCGACTACAATACTCCCCCTTCCCTCCAAGCAGTGTAGGAGACTTGTTCTTTGTAGAGTTGCTTAGCACATGCGAGGCAGACCGGGCAGTGCATGCCTCATGCGAGACAACGGCGAGATGAGCCGGTCGCTGAAATACAACTGTCTACATACACACATATGTGGGAGAAGGGAGAAAAAGGATTTGTGGAGGCGATGAATGTTCTCCTTCCCTCACGACATGTACAGGGTCGTCAGATGCGCCTGCTAGGGTGTGTGGGCCTGGGTCAGGAGCAGGGGCTGCGTCAGCAGAAGCAGATTAGGGCTCGTGACAACAGCTGGGTCCACAACAGCAGCAAGTACCTGAGAGAGAAAAGACGGCGTGTATAGGCGATGAATGTTGTGCGCTTCCCTCACGGCAGGTACCGAGTCGTCAGATGCGCCTGCTAGGGTGTGTGGGCCTGGGTCAGCGTCTGAGGCACGACGGGTGTGCTGGGGTCGTACGATGTGGTGCTTGGAGACGAGCCGGTCGCTGAAATACAACTGTCTACATACACACTACCTGTGGGAGAAGGGAGAAAAAGGGTGCGAGAAGGCGATGAATGTTCCGCTTCCCTCACGACATGTACAGGGTCGTCACATGCGCCTGCTGGGGTGTGTGGGCCTGGGTCAGGAGCAGGGGCTGCGTCAGCAGAACCACATTAGGGCTCGTGACAGCAGCTGGGTCCACGACAGCAGCAGGGAGTACCCGACGGAGAAAAGACGGGGTGTGGAGGCGATGGATGTTGTGCGCTTCCCTCACGGCAGGTACCGAGTCGTCAGATGCGCCTGCTAGGGTGTGTGGGCCTGGGTCAGCGTCTGAGGCACGACGGGTGTGCTGGGGTCGTAGGATATAGTGCTTGGGGCAGGAAGAGGAGCCAGTGTCTGCTTGAAGCATGATCAGTGTCTCCTGTGTGAGTGCTAATCTCCGGGAGTCACCCTTGTAGGGGTATGGAGATATTAATGTTGTCTAGCACTCAGGATGGAAACTCTTAATGTGGTGCTAGGCAACCAAACCATCTAGGGACAACTCTCGCTTGGTTGCTAGGAGACGGCACGTCGGAATGCATCGAGGTGCCGTGTGGTGGCTGTGGCTACGCAGTTGTACAGGAGACATCCACTACATGCTCCTCTCCACTATATTCCTCCACCACGAACATGAAAAATAAACATACATCAATGTTACAAATACTATACTCTTCACATTAAAACAAAGAATACCTATAACTTCAATAAACAATACTTACACCTTTAATGCCTCTCATTCAGTCGAGCATTAATGTCCCTCTGGATTATCATACACCAACCGCGTCTTCTCGACTGCAACAACTGTAAAAAACAATTACCACATCAATAACCACAACCAAAGTCCTTCCTCATATCAAACGAACCCCCACCTTCAACCACTTAAAAGTCTACATTACCTTTTAGCACATGCTGCAGAGGGCGACTCGTTACAACACTTGGCTCCTTTCCAACATCGGCTTCGCCCCCACCTCTGGATGGCGACCATACTTCCTCTTGGTTAGTCCATACAGTCAACACAACTCTATATTCTACTCCACCATTTCTCATTACCACACTCTTTTGGAGGGGGACCGGAGGGGCATCCCCCCCCCTTATTCCCGTGCAAGGTGAAGGGCAGAAGCGCCTACACCGCCCAACTAAGCAGCATGCCAAGTCTGTGCTTGCCTAAAGGGTCATAGCATTTTTGGTCAAAGACGTACAACCCTCGAGTCTTTAAATTTGGGTCGGCTAGCTCCGACCACTTTCCCCAAATACGAATTCGCAACTTGCCATTTACAACGGGTACCTACTTTACTGCTAGGTCAACAGGGACCGAGGGGGTCTAGGAAGTGTGTCCAACCCACTTTCCACCGGCCAGGGAATCGAACCCGAGACGTCTCGCTTGTGAAGCGAGAGCGGTACCGTTCTACCTCCGGCACCCCCACTTCGGCTGTGAACCCTTGTGAGGCGGGCGTCAGTCAGCTACGGGTAGGGTTCCTCGACTAAATAGTGCCCCTTCACAGGTTTATACACCTCACTCAAGTCTCTCCTTGCCCGTCTACTATAACCTAGGCACTTTTGGCTGCACTAGGGAGCCGACACCAACCTGAAAAAGGTCACTCATTACCCATTTATCAAAACATTCTCACTACCTCTACTATATAATAAACTCAGTTTATCAAAACTCAATTACATTTTCTTTAATCTACAACCCAGGCACAAAATTACACATTTTAAACTTAACATTACCAAAATCAAGCCACAATCATTTAATTTAATATCAACTTTTAATCTTTCTATTGCTCTACGGCACAAGACCAAAAATCTATTTAAAATTTAACAACTATTTTACAAACTTCAACGTCACTTACCCATCACTATTCCCCTAGTCTACCTCAAAATATACCGGCACCTTCCACAACAACCTGAAAAAATTTATTTATTACAGAACCTATAAAACTTACACGAATTCTCAATACATTACCCATGAACCACTTCTCTTTCGTCAAAAGCAACTACACCTTCCATTTTAAATACCGTATTGACGAATTCCTCACCACAAGTGTAAACGCGCTAGCCACCATCTTAAAACTTAGGCCACGTTCTCTTCTCAATTCAACAATATAAGCCTCCCGTACACCTGCAATAAAAGGCATCAAGGTTCAGCTTTCAATCACTTTCTCAAAACCCATCTAACATTAACCATATTTATCTACTATTTTGACGTTATATTACCTTTCCGACACCAATCAATGTCAAATTACAATCAATTCACAAACAATTTCACAAAACAGTACTTACCACTCAACTTGAACATTTACAAGAAGCAAGTCAAAATTAATGAAACAAAAGCACATACACAATAACAATTAAGAACTAGTCTGCGTATGAAACTAACATATGAACCGTAACAGACGGCACACTACCACCTTACCTCGCCTCAATCTACGACAACAAAATACGACCATAAAAACACACACAACCGAGAGTGTAGTACCATTATATAGCCTCCAGTATATAACAGCACAAACACAACACCCATTCAAAAATTTCATTCACCTAAACTCTAGGTCTACCTCTGTGCCGGTCACGTCACTGCAAAAATCAACCTTTCCCACGCTAGTTGGCTCCAACTTAACGCTCATGCGGCAACCCACTGCGGCTTCCTTGCGGTTGCCATTATCTGAAAATAAACTATACAAAATCTTAAAAAACACTGTTACTAACCCCCTCCAACCATATCGATATTGTTATTCATGTCAAATCCCTATCTTTAACACGCTAAATAAACTCTCAACATCTATAGTCACTTACCTGCCCTCACCCCTCGTTTACCAAAGGGTCGCTGTCGGGAGATTTATTTTCTTTTCCACTTCTCCGGTTGATGGGATCACTATATACACAACACCTCCAATCCACTACTAGACGCATCAAAACACACAAATGCTGCATCTTTTTGCCTTCTCACTCATTTCCACCACGATCACTATGAACTGTCCAAGCTCAATGTACACATATATGCAGCATCTTTTATTTTCCTTCTCACTCACAAGATCCACCACGATCACTATGAACTGTCCAAGCTCAAGGCACACAAACGCTGCAGTTTTTTTTTCTTATCACTCATTCTCAAGATTCCACCACCATCACTATGAACTGTCCAAGCTCAATGTGCACATACATACTGCATCTTTTATTTTCCTTCAGTCATTTTCAAGATCCACCACGATCACTATGAACTGTCCAAGCTCAAGGCATACAAATGCTGCAGTTTTCTTTTCACTCATTTTCAAGATCCCACCACCATCACTTAAAACTGCATTGAAGTTGGCATCCAAACAACTTCAGGTAGAGAAAATATTTCAATAATGAACTTGCTACACAATCTTCATGCTCAGGAATTCACTTTCCGTCACTTATCAACGAAATGACAACACGTTTTCTTGCAAAAACACAACATATTCCGCCAATTTCAGAAAATACACTATTAACACTTCAACTTCTTAAAACACTTATCACGTTTAACACTAAACATATTTCAATTAAACTACCGTGTTCAGTTTAAATATTCTATACCCCAAGTACTTGAAGTATGAACAACTGCAAAAGCTCCCTAGTTAACCACAAACAGAAATCTTAAATATGTTTCACAGGCCTCAAGTCAAATACTTCTACGACTTGTATTAAAAACCACACAAAAAAGTGTAAGAAAACATTTCGAATGCGAAACACTAACAGCCAAACGAACAAATGTCTGACCACGACTTTATAAACTACACTTTCCTTTCCCTTCCTTTTCTTTTCTTCTTCACAATCTACACGAGTTCTAACACCATACACAAAGATCGGATTGTAACTGATGCATCCTTGCCGGTTCGACCTTTAAATACCCCACCTTGCCGTCGACTCGCTGCCGAACCGTCAAATTATTTGCTCTCTGCTCACCGAATCCGCTCATTCGAATAACTTCAAATTTTCTGCATTTTATTCTTCACCTTGGCGTCAAAGTACAAGGATACATTAAAAAAACTCTGATGTCATCTTCAACACTATTCAAACAAACTCCAACAAAGTCCATTTCATTAAATATAGCCAAAGTTTATGACCTCAAAACTGCCAGATTCGTGCTTTCCGGGACCCCGAACTTCTCCGGTAAACACCGTCACAACCAAACGAGGGGATTATCCCACATAAACTGCTCTTGGGTATTTGCACCATAGACATAAGTAGACCACAGAATTTGTGATAAGCTAACGAACCAAAAAGTTATGATAGCAACTCACAGCCTACGGTGGCAGTATCGTAGTCAATAAAGTTTCCTTCCAAGATGGAACTAACAAGATACCCTACAGTCAGTCACTCACATCTCCATTCCTTGGTGAGAACTATCAACGGTGAATTTAATAAAGTCACAACCCGAGTAATGTTTACCCATTACCTTCAAATACTTTACGTACAGTATATATTTATAACTTAATTATAACAATGTAAAACAAAAATATCGTGCTAACATTCTATACTATGCCATGTTACGTGTACTAATGCACATGCTACTGAATGTTATATAATAATTCCTTGACATAAATGTACGCTATATTATCAGGTACCACATTTACTCTCCAAGGTACTGTAGTACGTGTGAGGTGAGACCTGACCCAATAAATCATTATCAAATTGTTATAGCAAATATCTCTCTAACCATTGCTATGTCAACTAGAAACTGGTCTATGTAAGCCATACGCCATGTAACTGACGAGTATATTGTATTCATCCAAACACGACAAACAGCACTTAGCACCAGTGCCGGATTTATTAGAACTGTGGAGGCCCCCCTCATTATAACTACCCCAAGAGGGTGGGGTGGCGAGTGAAGCGAACCTAAACATCTGGGAGTTCCGGACTTCTAAATATCATATTATTAGCAACACAAACAAGAGCATTCATTAAAAATAGACGGTTCATAGGAAAACCAGCTAGTCGTGAATTTCAACGAGTAGCTAGCCTAATTTCTATCACGTGATAAGCAAGAATTTTAAAGATTGAAAATAAAATAAACCAAATAAATACAATATTGTAATATGCGGAGGCCCCAACTGCCCACTCCTCAATCCGGCCCTGCTCACCACTCTACTCTACTTTGTTGTAACGTGTAGGTTTTCTTCTCCATGTTGCAACATATGTCTGTCTTTTGTTAATTTTAGTGTTTCTGCTGTATGGTCAATTTCAAGTAAAGCTTTGTTGTTCATTGTTTTTCTCTCTTGGTGATCTTATTTTATTCGTCATATTAACCTCTTTAGGCTATTGTATTTAAATTTATGACTTTTTTTTATATTACAATAGTACTATTTTCATGTAGGCTATATGTCTCTTAACAATGTCTCAGACTTAAGGTGAGGCCAATATTGCTGTTGTAATATATTCACAATTTCTATCCAAGATAAGTAAAGCAGTGAATACGATTTCATAATATTTTCCTTTCACGTTTTACACTATAAAGTTTAAATCGTTTACTCATCAAACAACCAAACCTGCCGGCGTTTCGCTCCGGCATGATGTCACTTTGACGTCATAACAAAGGAATGGTCCCATTAGCTACAATTTAACCTAAAACAGCTTGTGATTGGTCAGGGAGTGTGGGCCGCCTGTATATAAAGCCTGGTAGACGGATGTGAACACAGAACACTGGCACGCGACGACGCTACAACATTTGCTGAACAGTAGTGTAAGTGTGTTTTCAAATATTTGGCTTGTAAATTATTTGTTGGTGATTGGGAAGCTGTTGTTTCAACTTTCACTTGACAAAAAAAAAAATTTAATTTTTCTTGATATTAACTAAACTAAACATTTTAAATAAGTTTGGCGTTAAACTATTCCGCCAGTTTAACACTACATTAATCTTCTTGCTTTTTCTAGAACACGCCCCTGAGACGACCGTGAACCCTATACGAGCTGACCGAGGAAGCTGCGGTGTCACCACGAGAACAATTCGGACCTTCTACAAAAGTTGTCTTGGTTTTTACCTATTGCTGGAGAACTCGATCGCAACAATTCCTTTCCTACTGAAATCATACCGCGGTTAGTGGATCCTTCCCACAGCATTACAGTGAGTTTCTTAGTGTTAAACAAGCAATTTGTCTCCCAAAAAAACTGCTTTCCAGCATCTTTGTTATTTCTTTACCCCATTTGTGGGTCGTGAGTTCTATTGCATTACATTCTGTGCAAGTAAATTCAAACGTGTACATATTGATTATTCAGTATATGTAACCAACGAAGTTATTCTATTTATGGAATAATCCAAATCCTTGCTTTTACTAAATCAAAACCCAGAGTATAATAAAATCTCGACTACGACTGCTGTTTCAAATTTTACCCAGAAATAGTTCTCGAATACTCTACTTAATGGTGTTAAACGCTTCGGGAAATACAGCTCTATTCATCTTAAAATAGTATTACTTTTTCACAACCTAACCCAATGGACAAATGAAGTTAATGTGTGGGTTTTTACTTTCCAATCGTTCAAGTACACCTTCCCGTATCCAGAGTGACCCTGTACTATAGTACGGTCTTCACTGGTTTAAACTAATCTTGTATTGTGTAATTACACCACAAGTGGTAAACTACTAAATTCCAAACAAGACATTTGAAAATCTAACCTATAAATAAAAATATGAACTTCCATCTATGACCACTGCAATACTAAATATAGACCCCAAGTCGTTCAATCGAAATAAGGGTAAAATTACAGGTCTGGTCAGGTACTGAATTTGCAGTTTGAACAATTCCAAAACACTTCTTCGAATGGATTTCCAACGCAATGTATATTATTAGAGTATTTTAATTTAAAAGACTGCCTTTTACTTGTTCAACATGGGAAAGGCTTTGAAATTGAGAAAAATTGCATTGAAAAAGCAAAGTGGGTTAAAGATGTAATGACGACGGTTGTGCATGTCAAGAGATAAGAGCCGTGAACAATGATATTTAGAGCAAGGTATAGTTGAGTAGGAAGTACAGAAGGAGAATAAAATCGGAGGCTGGTTTGTGAGTTAACGTGTAGCTATGCCTTCTTTAACGAGTCACCCGTCTGAGACCCCGATTTCTCAGGACGTCTGTGAGTCCTCCGTTTTCTTTCCATCTTAGAGTGCACCCGAGACTTCCTTGTTCCTAAAGCCCCGTCCACACGATCGAGCAGTGCCCGACGGGCTTTGACCCTTTACCGGGCAAAGCTTGTGTGGTGTTGTACACACGGGGGTGGTTGGCGTCAGCCATAGTCGGGCGCGCTAGTAAGTGGTCCGCAGTGGCGGGTACGCTACGATCGCAGGAATAATCGCCCGACAGTGACAAGCAAAGATCATATCGTTGTGTACTATAATAATTGCCATGTGCAAATGCAGAAAAAGGGATGGTGGATAGGTCGGAAAAAAAGTATTGGGAAATCATGCCACGATTTTACGTGAACTGCAAGATGGGACACGAGCGAGACATCACCAGTTACATGACAAAGGACTCCAACACCTTTTACAAACTTCGAGCGAAAGTGGAACCATATATAAAAAAAACCAGGATACCAATATGAGGGTGTATATCTGCAGAGGCTCGTCTAGAGGCAACGCTTGTATATCTTTCTACTGCTGTGCACCTACACGTCACGAGGATATCGAAACAGTTTGTCTCGCATAATACCTGCAACTTGTCAAGCCATGTATGAAGTACTCGAGGAAGATTACTTGCAGGCGAGATTTGTAGTCCATAAAAATTGATTGAGTTATGATATGCATAAACAGGAAGCTATGGGACGAGAGCGGCAGGAACGAAGTAGACACACACACGAATGTCCTCATTACATAAACAATCTCCCATCATGCCAATATTGTACAATGCATAAGCTTATTTGGTTATACACTGAGCGGGGAACATATACGTATAACATTTGTAATACTTATATACCACCAGGCAAGCTGACCATGATTTCGCTCAACGACGGGCACTGCTCGATCGAGTGGACGGACCTTTAATATAACGACACACAATTTGAAATTGCAACAGTGGTGGTATATGTTAAGGCAACTGATTATAGTTGGAACATCCATTAAGTGATGTTGAAAGCTTCAACTGTCTTTGTTGTTAGTAAAATTAGACGAGTGGCTTGTCCTTGGGGATAGCCACAAGTTTCCAAGTACTACTGAAATTAGATCATTTTGATGCCCGAACATCAAATCGAATTTACCAACCGTATTGAAACACTTTTCACACGCACTCTACCGCCAACTCTGAACTGCACAGACTACCCATGGGCAGCCAGCCTCTTTGTGGAGGCCCCCCCTCATTATAACTACCCAAGAGGGTGGGGTGGCGAGTGAAACGAGCCTAAACATCTGGGAGTTCCCGGGGGGGGGGGGGGGGGGGGAGCTGTAAGCCCCCCCGGGAAAATTTTGAAATTTGAACACTTCTTTGGAGAATTTGGAAGCCATATGCAGTTATATTGAGGAAATTAGAACAGTGAGACATTTTTAATTAACTGTATATTTATTGATAGTGTACAAATTCCCAACACACACACAAAAGTGAGACATGACTGGAGACATTCGTGTGGTTTCAAGTCGACCAGCCCTGATATGTAGAGAGGCCCTGCTCACGAACGAGGAATTACAAGTAGCCAAAGCTGACATTTTTTTAAACCAAAAGGAGATTCAGAGCCCAGTGACAGTAAACTGCCAGGGGATGACACAGTAGAGGTTCACTTTAGTGATTCGGATGACGAAACGAGATCAGCTGAGATTAAGTAAATCGCCACCTACAGCAATGCAAGTACCGTAATGGATACTCTCCCCTACAAACTGACAAGCCTAGCCGCATTCCAATGAGACGGGATTCGGCGAGTTTCTCACGGGGGGGTTGCCACCATCGACGCTGGCATCCGGGTTTACTTCCGGTAGCCGTGTGTATGACCTCTCGGTCTCGCCGTTGAAATTCATTCTACCCTACGTTCCTGAACACGCCACATCTCGTCTCCTCTTCCGAGCAGCAACTTCCCAGCACCAGACTGTTTTGTATATAATATATTTTATATAAGAAAACCACCATTAACAGTTTCCTTTCTCCAACCCATCCCGAGTGCGGGACAACATCGCGTAACCCTACGGTACCACCTGTGACTGAAGCTTCGTCCGATTCATCTCAGTTGAATTATAAGAAACATTCTGTGGAACCGGTGTCGAGTGATCCGGCTGACAGTTGATGATAAACCGATTGACTATTTACTAAATCATTCTCTTGATCTAAATTGTGAACAAGGTGACTTCTCAAGAACTGAAAAGGAAAGAGTTCGGTATGTGCTCAAAGCCTCGTTTACATGATGAAAAAGGGAATGGCTTGTGTATTCTCCAAAAACTGGAGATGTAATTTGCGTTCAATGCGTTTAGCGACTGGAAAAACTGCCGGCGTACAGTTGCCGAACGTGAAAGTGGCAGAGAGCATAAAATCTCAGTTGGGGTGTGAGGGCAATTACAACAAGGCGAATTGATTCCACTTTGGCTTTGCAACTACAATTGGAGAGAAAATACTGCAAAGAACTTCTATTGCGCTTAGTTGAAACACTACAAATTTTAACATCGAGAGGTCTTCCTCTCACAGGTAGTGATGAAACAATAGGCTCTAGCAACAATGGGAATTACCTTGCAACTCCTGGCCAAATTGGACCCTTTTCTTGCACAGCATCTGCTGCTGTCCAAACACTTCATATCTCTCAAAAACGATTTGTGAGCAAATGGTCAATCAATTATCATAAGTGAAGTGAAACAAGCCAAATATTAGTCAGTTAGTGTAGATTCCAAACCGGATGTTAGTCATACTGACCAACTTACATTCATAGTTGAGCGATTTCTATAACTTCATAGACATACATGACCATGGTGCACAGAGCATAGCCTCAACTGTTGTACAGTTAATTACACAAGTTCGTCTTGAGGGCAGAGTTATGACTGCTGCCAATATGTCAGGCATTTACACTGCCAGAATAAAGGCTGTCAATCCCCTGGCATATTACGTCCCTTGTGCAGGTCACTCCTTGAACCTTGTAGGAACATCAGTTGCCTTGGGTCTGTTTCAAATTCCACATTTTTGCAAGCCTTATACAACTTCTTCTCAACCTCCACATATAGATGGGATCATCAGCTGCACTACCGGCTCAAGGGATTGTAGCGAAATCCCTTTCAGAAACTCGCTGGAGTGCGAGGGCTGATGCTGTTAAAGCAGTGTTTTTACATTGCCTGGAGATAAACTCAGCACTGGAGAACAAAATAGGTTCTCACAGTAGCTTCAAGGTCAAGGCCTCATAAGACGAATGGAAGCATTTCAAACACCACTGCTTACTGTAATATGGTATAAAATTTTAACAAGGTTTAATGCAACCAGCTCATCACTTCAAAAAGATCACACCCACCTTCTGTCAGTTGTGAAACTGTATGAGAGCTTCATCACCTTCGTCTCAGAAATGAAACAGGGTCAGTTTCATGAAATAAAACATCAGGCTAAGGCTTTTCCTGAGCCTGTCTACACAGAGACAACAAAAAAGAGAAAACATTTCTTGGATGACTCAGTTGGCACTGAAACTCAACTTGATCCAAGGTGGACAATTTCTACACCATATTACGAATGAATTAGAGCACAGAAATAAAGCAGCGGTTTAGCTTCTTAACGGAGTATGACACTATTGGCTGTCAGTACCTATTCCAGTGACCTGGAAGCATCTGTTCTAGATGAGTTTTTGCAATTTAAAGACATTTTCTCTTCTGAATCTGACAGGTCAGTGACAAGCATCTCCGGATGGTATTTGGACAACTGCCTTTCCAAACATTAGTAGTATCTTCGGGGACACCACAGGTGAGTGACTGAAAGGTGGAGACGGTCCCTCGGAAACACGTGGGCTCGGCGTCGGTCGCCCAGACAGTCTCAAAGCCGTGGTTTAATGTTTAGCACCAGAAGCACTTTTTCTATTTCATTCATTTTATCCACAAATGTTTGGATGATCGTAATAAAATGGATACAACTTTTTCTTTAATTTTATCATTTTTTTTTTCTCTATCTACGATCATAAATCACCCATAGCGGGCAGGGCACGAAACATGAAGGAAATTACCAGGTAAAACAACGAAAATCTTATCGTGTGGCAGTAATAAACCATCTCCAAGTGCTTTGTAGGTGAAGAAATAAATTAGTTACCATAAATGTTCGGCCAATATTTCTTCCGTGACGTTGCACGTTCGCGTTTCGTCGTAAACCGTAAATTTGTGATTTCGCTCTCCGTATACATTAAAAGTAAAAGACGGAGGCTCTCGGCGGGGGGAATATTACGGGACATAATAAAAGAAAAAAGCTGGCCGGAGACAATCTTTTATTCTGACTTTGGTAACACACCTGTATAAAGGCATGACATGAGACAAGACCAAATTGCAAAGTTTTATTCACAAGATATTTGATTTGGAGTTGACAATAAATATCTTGTGTTGAAGACTTAATATATGTACAGATCTTACCTATCATCCATAGTCTGGCAACAAATTGCTCAACATCGCACCGTTACATTTTCTGACGACGGGGGTGAAACATGCAAGACGTAACAACTCTTGGCTTAGATAAACAATGTCTCATAAATGAGATACAGGTATATCTAGAAATGAATGGCGCCAAATAACGACGATTTGGATCTCGCAATGGCACCGACCGCTACACTAATGACATCAACAAACATTGCCACATCATGTGACATTAACTATGTACAATACAGTTTACAAAAGTTCATTCACTGTATATGCCAAAGATAGCACTATGGTATATATTTTCGGTGTGGTGCAGTTTGGAGCAATAGTTTAAATCAACCATTTCTGTCCCTATAGAACATTAATATTTTGAAGGGGTGAGCAGTTGAAATATAGGTTCCACTTCAAAAATCCAAAATGCTTCACATAACTGAACTTGTTGGCTAACTCAAGGTCATTATTAAAAACCCTAATATTTCATTAAGCACCAAATAAAATACTACATACATGACAACTATAAACTAATATATAATACTGCATGTACAGGTATAACAAACAAACTAAACTAAGCAACTCAAAATATAATGTTAATAATAATACAGGCCGTCCCCAACTTACAACAGCGATAAGTTCCTGGACCCATAGTTTAGGTTACATAACAAATAATGTAAATAAAGTGATGTTAAACAATGATGAAAATAATGACAGTTTAATTACAAGTTTTTGAGGTGAATGTATTGGGATCCCGTTCGTAAGTGCGGGTGACGGCGAGTGTAACTCGGGGACCGACTACGACAAAATGCCCGGTGATGATATCTTAGCTTAGTGTGCTAAAACGCCATCATCTGGCAGCACGGCGAACTAGTACAGTACAAGCGTGGTAAATTTTTATAATCAATGCTATCACTTTCCGATGTTCACAGTTTTGGGATAAATGATGTTTGCATTTTTTTAAGTGCAACCTGTATATAACATTACTGTACAGTATATATTTCTGAGCAAGTACAACTCGTGAGGAGCCACAAACGTACTCTTGATGTATGCAAAACCTAATTTTAGAATACAGCATCCCTATATATACAGTATATCCGAAACAAAATTTGAGAATGCCAAAAGAAATTACAATGTTATGAAATACATAGTGGATACTTGTTTAGTACAACTCACTAGCAGCAACAATATTGAAATAAAATATATACTGCACTGCGTAATTCCCTACCATTGCAAAGTGTTGCTTCAATGTGACCTCCAAAGTGTAAATAGTACACAGCCACATTCCATCAACAATTGACAAAAACATGAGCACATTAGAGAGTAAAGCACCGCACAGAGCCAGGTCAGCAGAGCTTGACACAGTGATGGATGAGTGATTAATCAACATAGATAACAAGGAGTGCCTATTTCTGCTCCTCTTTTGTGAGAAAAACCCAGACAGTTTAACCAGATTTGGGAAAGAAAAGTAGAATACAAAATGTGTAATGGAGATTTAGCGGTGACAAAATCATACCTAAAAGCTTGTACTGTGCTGTACCTCATAATAAAATACTCAATATTTTCATGCATCTTTGCATTTATATGTGCAAATGGACAATTTTTTAAGTGGTATGATGATTCTTACAAATTAAAAATTCATCCACTTGAAATTGTACGGCTAATTATATTGAAGACATTCTTAATATAAATCATTGTACCTCTGACGATACTCTGGAGAAGAGACCGGATGGCAAGAGCAAAGTTCAACTCTCCGGATGACATCTCGGAGATGGTCGGATGTTGTGGAAGGAGCTGATCGCAAAGACGAACTCATTCTGTTGACTCGGATAATGTGTGAAACACCTGGAATAAGAAAATTTTTCAAAATAAGCATAATATATTTGTACATGTTCTAGGTATTCAGTTCTTACTACAGGGGCGAACACAAACACTTGTAGAATTCTATTTTGCTGGTAGAAAGAGGTAGGTCTCCACGAGATCAGGTCTTATATAGCGGAGGTAGGCGTGGCTTAATAGTTGACCTCCGTCGTGTAAGGCGGCGCTGGTTGACCTAGACCACGAGGCATACGCTGGGGAATTCGCGGGGTCGGCGACAAACAGCGTGTGTAGGGGAGGAGCCCACTACAATACAAACAAGACGGCACTCCCAACTCTGTCAACAACTAAGCCCTCAGGCGACATGTAGCAGCTTCCATATGTCGCCAGGTACATTATCTAAACTTGTGGGACATAACAAATGCATTGCCACATGCTGCTGGCTCGGCTAAATAAGTAGTATATATAAATGGAATCCATACATAATATACATACAACATACATACGCTCATGGCAAAGTCTTGAGCGGACCTTTTCTTTTGGATCCGTTCAGAGCGTCGAGGGACTTGATCACTGAGGAGGACACAGGACTCAACCCTGGTGACGGGGTCAGCAGAAGGCGTTGCTACGGGGCGGAGAAAACGGCGGTTCCTCCACCACACGCGACCACTGGGTGACCGCACCTGGTAGTCGCGTGACCTACCGAGACCCATAACTACGCCCACTTTGTCCCAACGTAGGGAGGTAAGGTCCTGAACACGGACTTGGATGCCGACACTCAACTTGAGGAGAGAACGGGCGTGGTCGTATTAGCGGGCGACGACGTCACGAATGCGTTCGGCGGCTCGGCGATCACAATCCTCTGTCTTGACCTGCCACTCCTTGGAGAAGGACTGAGGGTGAGCAGGGATACAAGACCTGGGCAGGGGAGCGTCCGGTGTAGCTGGGTTGTTGCGGAGTTCAAAGAGACCCCGGTCGAAGGCCTCGCAGTCGATATTTCCAGAAGTGCCACTTTGAGGATGAGGTGCTTCAGGGATTTGACAAAAGCCTCGGCGTGGTCGTTGGACTGCGGGTAATGGGACGGTGACAACACCTGCCGGACTCCCAGTCGGTCGAGGAACGCAGCAAAGTCCCGGTTTGTGAACTGTAGCCCTCCGTCGCTGGAGGTGGGGGAGAGGAGGTGGGGGAGTGGAGGTGGGGGAGTGGAGGAGGGTGAGTGGAGGTGGGGGAGTGGAGGTGGGGAAGTGGAGGTGGGGGAGTGGAGAAGGGTGAGTGGAGGTGGGGGAGTGGAGGTGGGGGAGTGGAGGTAGGGGAATGGAGGTGGGGGAGTGGAGGTGGGGGAGTGGAGGTGGGGGAGTGGAGGATGGGGAGTGGAGGTGGGGGAGTGGAGGTGGGAGAGTGGAGGTGGGGGTGTGGAGGTGGGGGAGTGGAGGTGGGAGAGTGGAGGTGGGGGTGTGGTGGTGGGGGTGTGGAGGTGGGTGAGTGGAGGTGGGGGAGTGGAGGTGGGGGAGTGGAGGAGGGTGAGTGGAGGAGGGTGAGTGGAGGTGGGGGAGTGGAGGTGGGGGAGTGGAGGAGGGTGAGTGGAGGTGGGGGAGTGGAGGAGGGGGAGTGGAGGTGGGGGAGTGGAGGAGGGGGAGTGGAGGTGGGGGAGTGGAGGAGGGGGAGTGGAGGAGGGTGAGTGGAGGAGGGTGAGTGGAGGAGGGGGAGTGGAGGAGGGGGAGTGGAGGAGGGGGAGTGGAGGTGGGGGAGTGGAGGTGGGGGAGTGGAGGTGGGGGAGTGGAGGAGGGGGAGTGGAGGAGGGTGAGTGGAGGAGGGTGAGTGGAGGAGGGTGAGTGGAGGAGGGGGAGTGGAGGTGGGGGAGTGGAGGAGGGTGAGTGGAGGTGGGGGAGTGGAGGTGGGGGAGTGGAGGAGGGTGAGTGGAGGTGGGGGAGTGGCGGTAGGGGGAGTGGCGGTAGGGGAGTGGAGGAGGGTGAGTGGAGGTGGGGGGAGTGGAGGAGGGTGAGTGGAGGTGGGGGAGTGGAGGTGGGGGAGTGGAGGTGGGTGAGTGGAGGAGGGTGAGTGGAGGAGGGTGAGTGGAGGTGGGGGAGTGGAGGTGGGGGAGTGGAGGTGGGGGAGTGGAGGTGGGGGAGTGGAGGAGGGTGAGTGGAGGTGGGGGAGTGGCGGTGGGGGAGTGGAGGTAGGGGAGTGGAGGAGGGGGAGTGGAGGTGGGGGAGTGGAGGTGGGAGAGTGGAGGTGGGAGAGTGGAGGTGGGGGAGTGGAGGTGGGTGAGTGGAGGTGGGGGAGTGGAGGTGGGGGAGTGGAGGAGGGTGAGTGGAGGTGGGGGAGTGGAGGTGGGGGAGTGGAGGAGGGTGAGTGGAGGTGGGGGAGTGGAGGAGGGGGAGTGGAGGAGGGTGAGTGGAGGTGGGGGAGTGGAGGTGGGGGAGTGGAGATGGAGGAGTGGAGGTGGGGGAGTGGAGGTAGGGGAATGGAGGAGGGTGAGTGGAGGTGGGGGAGTGGAGGTAGGGGAGTGGAGGAGGGTGAGTGGAGGAGGGTGAGTGGAGGAGGGTGAGTGGAGGTAGGGGAGTGGAGGAGGGGGAGTGGAGGTGGGGGAGTGGTGGTGGGGGAGTGGAGGTGGGGGAGTGGAGGTGGGGGAGCGGCGGTGGGGGAGTGGAGGAGGGTGAGTGGAGGTGGGGGAGTGGAGGTGGGGGAGTGTAGGAGGGTGAGTGGAGGTGGGGGGGTGGAGGTAGGGGGGTGGAGGTAGGGTGAGTGGAGGAGGGTGAGTGGAGGTGGGGGAGTGGAGGTAGGGGAGTGGAGGAGGGTGAGTGGAGGAGGGTGAGTGGAGGAGGGTGAGTGGAGGTGGGGGAGTGGAGGTGGGGGAGTGGAGGTGGGAGAGTGGAGGTGGGAGAGTGGAGGTGGGTGAGTGGAGGTGGGGGAGTGGAGGTGGGGGAGTGGAGGAGGGTGAGTGGAGGTGGGGGAGTGGAGGAGGGGGAGTGGAGAAGGGTGAGTGGAGGTGGGGGAGTGGAGGTGGGGGAGTGGAGATGGAGGAGTGGAGGTGGGGGAGTGGAGGTAGGGGAATGGAGGAGGGTGAGTGGAGGTGGGGGAGTGGAGGTGGGGGAGTAGAGGTGGGGGAGTAGAGGTGGGGGAGTGGAGGTGGGGGAGTGGAGGAGTGTGAGTGGAGGTGGGAGAGTGGAGGTGGGGGAGTGGAAGAGGGTGAGTGGAGGTGGGGGAGTGGAGGAGGGGGAGTGGAGGAGGGGGAGTGGAGGTGGGGGAGTGGAGGTGGGGGAGTGGAGGAGGGGGAGTGGAGGAGGGGGAGTGGAGGTGGGGGAGTGGAGGTGGGGGAGTGGAGGAGGGTGAGTGGAGGAGGGTGAGTGGAGGAGGGGGAGTGGAGGTGGGGGAGTGGAGGAGGGGGAGTGGAGGTGGAGGAGTGGAGGTGGGGGAGTGGAGGTGGGGGAGTGGAGGTGGGGGAGTGGACGTGGGGGAATGGAGGAGGGGGAGTGGACGTGGGGGAATGGAGGTGGGGGAGTGGAGGTGGGGGAGTGGAGGTGGGGGAGTGGAGGTGAGGGAGTGGAGGTGGGGGAGTGGAGGAGGGTGAGTGGAGGAGGGTGAGTGGAGGAGGGTGAGTGGAGGTGGGGGAGTGGAGGAGGGGGAGTGGAGGAGGGTGAGTGGAGGTGGGGGAGTGGAGGTGGCGGAGTGGAGGTGGGGGAGTGGAGGAGGGTGAGTGGAGGTGGGGCAGTGGCGGTGGGGGAGTGGAGGTGGGGCAGTGGAGGTAGGGTGAGTGGAGGAGGGTGAGTGGAGGTGGGGGAGTGGAGGTGGGGGAGTGGAGGTGGGGGAGTGGAGGAGGGTGAGTGGAGGAGGGTGAGTGGACGTGGGGGAGTGGACGTGGGGGAGTGGACGTGGGGGAGTGAGTGTGGGGGAGTGGAGGTGGGGGAGTGAGTGTGGGGGAGTGGAGGTGGGGGAGTGGAGGAGGGGGAGTGGAGGAGGGGGAGTGGAGGTGGGGGAGTGGAGGTGGGGGAGTGGAGGTGGGGGAGTGGAGGTGGGGGAGTGGAGGTGAGGGAGTGGAGGAGGGGGAGTGGAGGTGGGGGAGTGGAGGTGGGGGAGTGGAGGTAGGGGAGTGGAGGTGGGGAGTGGAGGTGGGGGAGTAGAGAAGGGGGAGTGGAGGAGGGGGAGTGGAGGAGGGGGAGTGGAGGAGGGTGAGTGGAGGTGGGTGAGTGGAGGTGGAGGAGTGGAGGTGGGGGAGTGGAGGAGGGGGAGTGGAGGAGGGGGAGTGGAGGTAGGGGAGTGGAGGTGGGGGAGTGGAGGTGGGGGAGTGGAGGAGGGTGAGTGGAGGAGGGTGAGTGGAGGTGGGGGAGTGGAGGTGGGGGAGTGGAGGAGGGTGAGTGGAGGAGGGTGAGTGGAGGTGGGGGAGTGGAGGTGGGGGAGTGGAGGTGGGGGAGTGGAGGAGGGTGAGTGGAGGAGGGTGAGTGGAGGAGGGTGAGTGGAGGTAGGGGAGTGGAGGAGGGGGAGTGGAGGTGGGGGAGTGGTGGTGGGGGAGTGGAGGTGGGGGAGTGGAGGTGGGGGAGTGGAGGTGGGGGAGTGGAGGTGGGGGAGCGGCGGTGGGGGAGTGGAGGTGGGGGAGCGGCGGTGGGGGAGTGGAGGAGGGTGAGTGGAGGTGGGGGAGTGGAGGTGGGGGAGTGTAGGAGGGTGAGTGGAGGTGGGGGGGTGGAGGTAGGGGGGTGGAGGTAGGGTGAGTGGAGGAGGGTGAGTGGAGGTGGGGGAGTGGAGGTAGGGGAGTGGAGGAGGGTGAGTGGAGGAGGGTGAGTGGAGGTGGGGGAGTGGATGTGGGGTAGTGGAGGTTGGGGGAGTGGAGGTTGGGGAGTGGAGGTGGGGGAGTGGAGGAGTGGAGGAGTGGGGAGTGGAGGAGGGGGGAGTGGAGGTGGGGGAGTGGAGGTGGGGGAATAGAGGTGGAGGAGTGGAGGTGGGGGACCAAACGGGGTCACGGTACTTCGGACGGGAAGCACCTCATTCTCGAAGAGCGTTACGAGGGAGACCATCTAGGTGTCGCATACACACCCGAGTCCTTCTCGTACGGTATTTTGGTCTCCGTTAATGACGTTTCTTCTTCCGGTTGGGACACGTGATACGCCTCCTTACTGTTGGTATGACCTAGGTGCATCCTCCTACATTTAGTATTCACTTTTATCTTAAGCGCCATTCCTTTGACCTCTCCTGAACCTGACAGTCTGTTTGAGTCCCAATTTCCCTAAAGAACTTAAGTGTTGTCCCAAAATACTGGTACAGAGAAGTTAATATCGTATTGTCCCGTAGTACGATGATCACCACATAGTCATCCCATAATGCTCATTGTTATGATGAAGGTTGTACGACATGGTTGAGAAAAGATCACTTATTAAATCAGAAAATATTTGACATCTTCAGGGTTGATTTCATACTGAAGCAAACATAACTAAGGAATAAAGATGCTTTCATTATAGTACAGTAAACTCCCTCTTGCCCAGACTTGCTTAATCGAGATCCTCTTGAAAACCGGCCTGGGGTCCAGCACCGGACACAAGTAACCCCGACCCAAATCCAGATATCACGGGGGAAAGTTGATGTAATCGGGGGTTCCAACTGTGGTGGCACAGAAGGGTAACTATGTCATTAGCAGTGACAACTCAAAAATCACACTTCTGATCCACTGATTAATATAGAATAATTCACTTAAATAACAACAATTTATCTATGACAATACTCATTGCAGAATCAGTAGCTGTGACATGTAATATTTGGTTATTTGATCACTATATAATACACAACACTGTAAAACATTATAATGGGTAAAGGTGAAGGAGACCGTTAGCACCAGAAAAAAAAAACAACTCATGGAATTGAACCAAAATTTTTGGAGATACCATTTGCATGATATTGAACACAAAAAATGGAAACAAGAATGAACAGGACCTAACCTAACCTTACCAAAGAAACTTACTTAACCTAATCTAATTTCAGTCGGGGGTTCTGCATATTATGCAAAAAAAAAAAATAAATATATAAATAAAAATAAATAAATAAACTTTCTTTGATGGAAGCAACTTCCGGGGACGAGAGATTTGCCGGTGTCCAAACGACTTTGTAGTGGACGTCTCCCCTACAAACTGCATAGCTGCATCCCACCTGCGACGCTTTCCTTAGCAACCAAACGAGCGGCGTCACCAGATGCGCCGCCGTATCCTAGCAACCGAGCCAAAGACCGGTTACTTCTCGGGTTTTCCCAACATGACTCATAGATGACTCACGGCTGCTGGGTATATAAGCTCTGTCTCTCCATTGAGATTCATTCTAGCCTCTCTTCTACAACACGCAACACCACCTCCTCCGCCGCTGCCTGGCGGCCCTCACCTCTCCTCCGCCTGCCTGGCGGTCCTCGCTCCCGCCAGCGAGCATGGCGACCCACCAGCTGTCCTTCTCTGAGCTTCCTCACCAACCAACTCTCATTCTGGCCCATCTTCCTGAACACGCAACACCTCCTCCAGCAAGCCCCACGCTGTCCAGCTTTCATTCAACCAGGAGGCCAGCAACAGGCAACATCTTCTCTAACGAAGCTCCTGCACATCTACCTCCTTCAACACGCTACTCACCGAACGTCTCTACTGAGCAGCTCCTCACCACACGGCACCTCCAGCACTAGACCTTAGAGTTTCCATCCATCCTGAGTGCTAGACACATTATACCACGAACTCCTACAACTTTCTCAAACACAGAAAAATCCCTTGTCCTCGGATTTCTTTTTTTTCGGTTACCGGGAAAAGTTTCCCAGAGACTAAACAACACAGACAGACACTAGCCCACATCCCAGAATGTTTCTGGGTGTTGGGGAAAGATTTCCGGGAGTCTAAACTACCGGAGTCCGTATAAGCAGTTCTTCTTAAGTTAGAAATTCCATTTCTTTACTAGAATAATCCCGAATTGTTTATCTAAAAGCTTAATTAAATAAATATAATTAAAAAACTACAAATCTTTGATACGGTGTTACAACGACAACGGGTATTTCCCAGTCACACTGAGCTGTGGGGGTTAGTGGGTCTCCTGTTACTGAACAGACATGATGCAATGTCAGGTGGAGGTAGGGTGGACGATGAGTGGTCTCAAAATACTGACCTTCTGATGCAATGTCAGGTCACCCACAGTTGGGTCTCATGACCTGACAATGTCTTGAATAAATACAAAAGCTAAGGTGCTCCCGTGTTTCCCACTTACTGAATGTATAGTACTGTATAAGACATCACCAATTCCCAACAAGTGGACAGGGCTTTGAAGTAGACGGAGAATGCGGGGGTAACACACTAAAAATAACACTAAACAAACCTTTGAAAACCTGACCTAACCTTCCTTAATCTATAGAAAGGTTAAAAATCACTTTCAAGTTCATAGATCCCCTCCCCACCTGAACACGGAAAACTTCAATACATTAAACAACAATAAGGTGCTGTACGTGCTTTATAGTTTTAGGATTTTTATAAGTTAGGTCAGGTTAGGTTTTCAAAGGTTCGTTTATTGTTCTTTTTAGTATTTTACTCCACATTTTCCCTCTCTTTCAAACCCTTCTCCACTTTGAGCAACTACCGTAATATTATTGGTACTTTTATCGGCTAAAATACTCGAAAAATATAATACTGTACTCAATACATTGTCAATCCAAATAAGTGATTAACAACATACTGAGCTGTACTATAGAATTTGAATATGAAAATTGCAACTACTGAATTTATATGCTATTTAATATTAATTTTTGATTCGCATTACTCTCCAAGATTATGCACAGAATCAACAGGGCTGAATTACATTTCCCCAAAGTACTGTATAAAGGAGCTCAATCATCTGTGTCTTCTCCCTTCATATTTCCCTGGATGACGATAATCTCGGTTCTGCGATTATTCAGTCCAAGTTTTCTCCAAGCCATCCAAATCTTAATACGTATCAGACATTAAGGATTTCATTATCATCGGCATAGAAAATAGGCAACACCCCGAGCATCTACGGACATCCGGCAGAGATGCAAGACTACTGGTGTAGACTGTAAACACAAGTGGTCCCAAAACTGATGTCTGAGGGACTGCAAAGGGACAGGATCTGCAATAGTTCCACCAATCATCACACACTGAGATCTCTCAAGCAGTGAATGATATGACCTCACACAATGTACCCAGAGGGCGACCTCACTTTGCCTGGTGACATCACGAGATCTGAGGTTGACAAGTTGCACAACAATTTAAATGAGTTACTTAATACACAAAGGCAGAACATACTATACAAAAAACACAGATAGATAATTATTTAAAGAATATTATTGGACTAAGAACGGCTGAAGTTTGCCTCCGAGATTAGTATAAGGAATTGGCCAGCAGGGTTAAGACTGAGATAAGAAAGGCAAAGAACTGAAGGTATCAAGGGAGGCAAAGTCAAACCCAAGAGATTCTTCCAAATGTATCACACTAAAACACGTGACAATATTGGACCACTACAGTCACATACTGGCAGGCTAACGACAGGAAACCGAGCAATAATCTGAAGATATTTTTCAACAGTTTTCGTCAACGAAATTTTAAACATGATACCCGAGGCACCGACTATATACAGAAATAGCGAAGAAAGATCAAGCAAGATAGGAGTGACTCGTAACTATGTTAGTAAACAAACAGACAAGTTAAACCTAAGAAGTCGGCAGTTCCCGATGAGATATTTGCCAGAGTATAAAAGGAATGTAAGCAAGAACTTAGTACACCCAGTCCTAGCCTAATCTTGCCCCACACAATGCTGTTTCGTTATAACGTTCCTACTCTTTAGATACCCACGATTCCGACCAATTCAGTATAACGTTGTCAAAGGGCTACTTTATATGGCGCGCCACCCTCTCTCACCTCGGTGTGCTACGCTCTCTTGCGGAGCATCACAGCGTCCCCGAGTGTTTTCTCCCCAGTCATTGTTAAGCTTCCACAGCGTATGTGTGTGCTTAAGTACCCAAAAGCTCAGTACTTGGACCATTCATTTTTATGATATATGTTGGACTCAAAGACCAAAAATGACCACAATGCATTGTGGATGTTTTCAAAGGAACCAGAAATCGAAATTTTGCCTCTTGGGTTTTGCCCAATAAATACAACCTAACCTAACCTTGTCTAACCTGTAGTAAAAAAAAAAAAATTCTTTATTTTCGGCATATAACTTCAGTGCCAGTAGTGATTATCTCCCCCCAAAACACATCTCCATAGCGTTATCAACGATGGTGAGTATACAGAGTACAGTTGGGTCTGCATTTACGCGGTCAATTGAACCCGTGGAGGCCCGTGAGAAACACGTAAATGAAATAATGGAACATAGGGAATTAATTAAAATAGAGACCGGGCCGACCCCCAAACTCCACTTTTTGCGACACAATACGTACGTTGTAGTAAAAATAGTATCTTAACTTTATGATGGTATGCACACACATAATACAGAAAAGAAATATCAAAAATATTAGGTTTTTTAACACTTACGTTAATAGAAAAGATGACTGGGCACACGGGCATGGGGGGTTGGTTCCGAGGCAGACGGCAGATTATTGGCCCTCACCTGTATCACTATCCACCACAGAGGCTTACAGGGCCTCTTTGTCAAACCCCTCAAAGTCCATATCCTCACTATCACTATCCCTGACTTGGGCCGACTGTGGTGGGTGAAGAACTCGGCAATGCTTCGACGACCGGACGACCTCGTGCGCACCCTGCCCGCGCCGCTTCCCGTGTAAATGACCAAATTTACCGCCTAATTAAAGAATTTCATTCTGGCAAGTCACCGCGTAAGAGACCAAACGCGTAAACCAAACCCGCGTAAATCCAGACTCGACTGTATTTATGTCGTGGTCACGCTGACTGCTAGTCTGTTTTAACACTGACGATTCTTATTAAACTCTACGACCACAAAACACGAGTGGGTTAGCCGTCCCCGAGAAGACGTGTTTTTCGCCGTCGACGCTTAGACTCGCGATCCCTCCCGGTAAGTCCCGCCTTCGAATGCAGTTGTCAATACGTTTTTTCCATTCTCTCCTGACAAGCTCAATCTTGATTAGTCTGTCTAAATCAACTTTAGTAATTCACCAGACCTTTGTCAACCGAGGGTCATACTTGAATGCATAACAGTCGAGTTGTTGCGCGAGTGGAGATCGCTGGCAACTCGGGGGTATATGACCACGGGAGAGGGAGAGAGCGTCCCGTGACGTCCTCTCCCGTTTGTTCCCGGGTATGTAGCGGTGTTTTATAGCCATTCAGTTTGATTCAGTCAATTGTAGTGAATATCAGTGTTCATGCTTTAACAGTGGAATTGTCATTCACCCAGTGTAAAAAGTCATATAAAGTAAATGTCGTCTGACGTTGCGAGACGAAAGATTTGTTTTGTGTTGTCGTCGTGCTTCCCGGTCCCGTGACGTCCTCTCCCGTTTGTTCCCGGATTCCGGGGTGGGCTTATTTGAACACCCCACCGGCTGCTGAGCCGGTGGGTATCCAGCAGGGATCAATATATGCATTGGTCGGTGATGCAACACGATTAACTCACTACAGATCAACATCGCGGGGCCAGACCCCAGACGCTCACCACGTGTCGACCACAACAGTAGTCGTCAGTTGTTAGAGGAGTCGGTGCTATACCCTGGGACATGCTTTGGAGTTATGGTCCACAATGTGGTTGTATGTGTTTGCTAATAATTATCCCATGTTGTGTAATGGACCCATGTATTTGCTGGTTTCAGTATTACTGTAACATGTTGTGTGTTTTGAGTGCATCTCATATGCACTACCAACAGTTAGTGAAATACCATATGTAAGTTGGCCATGTATGTAATGAAATGTATCACCAGTAATGTGGGTGAAGTAAGTACCTACTGGGATTGGCAGTTAAGAGGAGCCAAGGAGTTGTCATGTAACGTGAGTAAAGTCAAGGAATTGATACTTGTAACGTAATGTAACACCAGTAAGGTTGTGTGCAGTAAGAGTGTAGGACCTGAGTAACTTGCAGAGGAGTAAAAATAAGAAAATAAGTAAATAAGAAATACAGAGTCTGCAATAAGCCCAGGAGTGAGCCTGGTAGTTATATGTTAATGATATATTTTTCCCCACTTTGATTCAATATTAATAAACTTGTTCTTTGAGTATTTTAGGAGTATTCATTTCTCCCACAGCAGTTACCTTTATTTCCGTCCAAGTGACATGATACCAGAATTACAATACCCATGTGCCTAGACCCTCGTCCATGCTACCAAAAAGAACTGAGGTTATGTAGTAACCATGAATTGAAGTAAGTAAAAACAACACTTGAAAGAACTAAGACAAGAAATGTATGAGTAAGATGAGGGTGGCAGAGTAAGAGAGAGAAACTGCCGCTCTTACAGTGATGGCAGTATGTTCAGCCACCCTTACATTTATAATAGATAATCACATATATTTGAGCTGTATTCAAGACTTGCAATAATTTTAGCAACAAAACCTCCCAGATTACCTAGTTGTGATGGGTACCTAGTTTATAGAAGAGGATATGAATGAAAGATTATGAATACTATCTTAACGCCGCAGCAGAAGAGAAAATGAAAGTACTGCAGTGTAGTCGCAGGCCAATGTGCTGTCTACACTCCCTAACGCTCCATCAAACAACTTTATCTCTTCTTTTAAACGATCAGGTAAATCCGATAGCAGCTCTTATCTACATAAAAGATAATATATCAAAGAATAATAGAATAATATTCGTATTATTTGTTTGGATATTTTGCCTTAATAGTTTTTCATACCTAACAGTTGATTTACGTCAATTCTAGTTTACCTTGAAAGAATGAATAATCGGCAGTTTTGTTAATTATTACTTTGTATCATTTCTTTTCGGGTTAATACTAATCCAATTGCACTGTGAAGATGGATTTGTATATATTGGAATTGAAATATAAGAAAATATTCACTACAGCTGCGAGTTACTTTGTTCACATAAGTATCCCAAAGTCTGACAGGTAAAGGGTCCACACTTACACCCCCCCCCCCCAAGTCGTTTTAGATTATTAATTGATATCACTTGTTTAATTAGTAATTTATATATATGGTGAATTAGTCAAATATATATTAACTATAAACTGTTAAGTTGGCAGGAAAAGTATATTATATGTAATAATACTTGGAGAGTTATATAATGGAATAAATGTTCCTCACCACAATCCTTCTCTCAGTGGCACCATTACAATCACTCCCTCAGTAACACCACCACAATCACTTCCTCAGTAGCACCACCGCAATCACTTCCTCAGGAGCACCACCACAAACACTTTTCTGACAGTACCACCGCAATCACTTTTCCGGTAGCACCACCACAATCATTTCCCAGGAGCACCACCACAATAACTTTTCCGATAGTACCACAGTCACTTTCCTGATACCACCACCCTTGTTTGACTAACCTTAAACACACAACATTGGTAAGACAAGACTCACCTCTCTCTCCTCTCGCCCTTCGTCCACCTCAAGCCACTAAGCATAAGAACAAAAGAACATAAGAATGGTGGAAACTGCAGCGGGCCTATTGGTCCATACTGGGCAGTCACGTTTACACCCAACCCCTATTGCACATAAGTATAAGCATCCAACCTACTGTATGTTTGAAGCTTTCCAGTGTATTCGAGTTAATGATGATATTTGGTAACTTGTTCCATTCATCCACTACTCTGCTTCCAAACCAGTGTTTACCTATTTCGCGCCTATATCTAAATTTGTCTAATTTAAAACCATTGTCACGAGTTCGCTCCTGGTTGGATAGTTTGAGTACCTTTGTAATGTCCCCTTTGTTTAGCCCTGACTTCCATTTATACACCTCTATCAGGTCGCCCCTCGCTCTATGTCTCTCGAGGGAGTGCAAATAAGATGCTTTAACCTGTCTCTATACTCAAGGTTCCTAATGCCCGGGATTAGTCTTGTCCTACTCCTCTGAATTATTTCCAAGGATTCTATATCCATTCTGTAATACGGTGACCAGAACTGAACTGCATAATCCAGGTGTGGTCTCACAAGTGCAAGATACAGTTTTAGGATGACCCCCCGCTAGTCTTGTAACTGACACACCTTTGTGTATGAACCCAAGTACTTTATTAGCTTTGTTATGAGGAAAAACACATTGTTTACTTGGCTTAAGGTTCCTACTTATCATTACTCCTAAATCTCTCTCGCAGTCGGATTTCTCAATGGCATCTTTGTTCATCTGGTAACTGGTTTCCCTGTTTACATCTCCTATACTGAGTACTTTACATTTGTCCACGTTGAATTTCATCTGCCATTTTTCAGACCATTCGAAAAATTTGTTTAGATCTTCCTGTAGTTTTGCGGAGTCCTCGTCAGATTTAATAACACGTCCTATTTTAGTGTCGTCAGCAAATTTCCTTATGTTGCTGTCTATGCCGATATCTATGTCGTTTATGTATATAATAAATAATAATGGTCCAAGTACTGAGCCTTGGGGAACTCCACTAGTGACGTTGCTCCAATGGGATTTAGTGCCGTTAATGCTCACTCGCTGTTTCCTGTCCTGTAACCACGCCCTAACCCATTTAAGGATATTACCTTTGATGCCATGTGCTTCTACCTTTCTAATTAGTCTTTCGTGGGGGACTCTGTCGAAGGCTTTGCTAAAGTCGAGATATACCACATCATAATTGTGCCCCTCATCCAACGATTCGAAAACTGATGAAAAGAATGTTAATAGATTAGTTTGACATGAATGCCCGCTTGTGAAGCCATGCTGGGAATCGTTGATCAATCGGTGCTTCTCCAGGTGATTTCGAATGGAGTTTGAAATGATTGCCTACTTTTGATGTGAGACTGATTGGGCGGTTGCTAGAGGATAGTGATCTATCCCCCTTCTTGAAAATCGGTATTTCATTCGCTATCCTCCAGGATTCTGGTACTACACCTGTTTTTAAGGACAAGTTAAACAACTTTGCTAAGGGCATACTAAGCTCTCCCTTACATTCCTTTAATACTCTGGCAAATATCTCATCGGGACCAGGTGACTTATTAGGCTTTAGTTTGTCTATTTGCTTACTAACATCGTTACTAGTCACTATTATCTCGCTTAATTTGTTTTCTCCACTATCTCTGAGTAGAGTCGGTGCCTCCGGTATCATGTTTAAATTTTCGGTGGTGAAAACTGTTGAAAAATATTTATTCAGATTATTGCTCATTTCTCCGTCGTTATCGGTTAGCTCGCCGGTATTGGTCCAATCTTTTCTCGTGTTTTAGTTTGATACATTTGGTAGAATCCTTTGGGGTTTGTCTTCGCCTCCCTTGCTATCCTTTCCTCATTATTCCTCTCAGCTTTCCTTATCTCGGCTTTAACCCTACTTGCCAATACCTTATAATAATCCCGGAGGTAAATTTCACCACGATTTATCCTTCTACCTGTAGCCTTCCTTTGGCCAATGATGCTCTTTAAATAATTATTAATCCATTTAGGGTCATTGTTGTCTGATCTGAGTTTTTTATATGGTATGTTCTGCCTTTGTGCATTAAGTAACTCGTTATTTAAATTGTTGTGGAACTCGGCAATCTCAGATCTCGTTATCAGGTCGGTCTCAACCGTCGGGTCTCCTGGTACGGTGAGGTCGCCCTCTGTGGGTGCATTGAGTGAGGTCATGTAGCTCACCCCCAAGCACGACACCCCCTCCCTCAGCTGCCTCTTCAAACTGTCAAAGTTTGCCCTTCTGAAATCTGGAACGTTAGTGGAATTTTCCTTTCGTCTGCCCTGAAAATCTAACTGGAATCTAATTTCTTTGTGATCGCTGTTTGCAAGCTCGTTCCCTACATCGACATTGCTAATGAGGTTTTCTCTGTTCGACAGAACTAAATCGAGTATCTTATTACCCCGGGTGGGTTCGGTTATATGTTGACTTGGGAAACAGTCCTGGATCGCTTCGAGAAAATCCTCAGATTCCGAGTTGCCCGTAAGGTCGGTCCAATCTATTTGGCCAAGGTTAAAGTCGCCCACTATACAGACTTTGTTGTGCATGGAAGCCCTGCGCATTTCATCCCAGATAAGTCGCTCATTAACTCTGTCAAGATTGGGGGGTCTATATATTACTCATGTGATTAATTTTTCCCTACCGTCGATTAATTTTATCCAAATTGTTTCTCTATTCCGCTCAGTTTTCATTTCCTTATTTATTTCACACTTCGTCCAAATGATTAACTTTGATGCAAACTTCATCGTATATAAAAAAGTTACATACATTTATGGTCAATTAAGTCATTTATTAATATAAAAATAGAACAAAAAATAAATAAATGAAGAAATTTACGTAAAAAAATTAATATAAAGAATTATTCAAGTTTAAATGCCTCAGGGAATTCGGACACAGCGGTGTTTAAACAGGGGAGCCAACTGCACCGATCTGTCGACTCAACGTGGCTGCCGACATTACCCGTAAACAATACACAATTAAAACCCATCAACCAGCAGCTGCACACCCTGACCAGCAGAATCTGGCAAAAGCTAGAACGATCAGAGCAAGAACTCCTTTAAAAACTCCCACCGGATGACGACAACAACCATACGTGGTTCCTAGACGCAGTACAGGACAATTTTTTGAAACGACTAATTACAGAACCTACTAGAGGTGACAATATATTAGACCAAGTATTAACAAATAAAGAAAATATTATCAGAGATATCACAGTAGGGGAAGAACTAGGTAACAGTGATCACAGAGAAATCAGGTTCACCCTAAATTGGGAAACGAAAAACAATGACAATATGGTCAGAGTCCCAAACTTTCGGTTGGCGGATTATCGGGGGTTAAGAAGGTACCTAGGTGAGGTCACCTGGGAACAGTCACGTCAGTCCCCAGTAGGAAGGGGTGAGGTCATAGATGGCACAACAATTGATCATGACTATAATATATTCACTAGTATACTACATAAAGCACAAGAACAAAATATACCATACAGAAAAATTAGGTCAAATAAGAATGAGCCAAGGTGGATGACCAGAAAACTTAAACATGACATAGGAATAAAGAAAGGAATATATAAGAAATTAAAGGGAGGGGAGGAGCAGCTCAGAAATAGGTATAATAACTATCTAAGAATGTTAAGAAAAATGTAAGGAAAGCAAAGAGAGACTATGAAATCAAAATAGCAAGAGAATCCAAGGCGAATCCCAAGGGATTTTTCCAGGTATACAGAACAAAGGTCAAGGACAAAGTTGGGCCTTAAAAGTCAGGGAGGGGAGAAGTGATAAATGGCAGTGAAGAAATAAGCAAGGCATTGAACAGCTACTTCTTATCAGTTTTCACAGAAGAAATTCGCGAGGAAATTCCAGAGGTGGAACTGATATTTAGGGGAAAGGAAGAAGAGAAATTAATGAATATCACTATCGGAAAAGAAGATGTTCTTAAGAGGATAAATAAACTAGAGAAGACAAAATCCCCAGGGCAGGATGAAATTTTCCTTCGAGTCTTGAAAGAGTGTAGGGAACATTAGCGGACCCCTCGTAAATTTATTTACAAAGTCATTTGACACGGGAGTTGTGCCAGACTTGTGGAAATGGGCAAATGTAGTACCCATATTCAAAAAGGGAGACAGAGCATGAGCGTCAAATTACCGGCCGATCAGTTTGACGTCAGTAGTGGGGAAATTTCTTGAATCAATTGTAGCAGATCGCATCCGATCGCATTTAGAGAAAAGCAAATTAATCTACGACTCTCAACATGGGTTTACAAAGGGAAAATCTTGTCTAACAAATCTGCTGACTTTTTTCAGGAAAGTCTTCGAGGTAGTAAATAATAACGAAAATTACGATGTTATTTGCTTACCGTAGACTTTAGCAAAGCATTTGACAGAGTACCGCATCAGAGGATTCTGAGAAAAATTAAGGCTCATGGTATCGAGGGGAAAGTTTTAAATTGGATGAAATCATGGCTCGCCGATAGAACGCAGAGGGTCAGCGTAGATGGTGTTAAATCTGAGTGGGGCCGTGTAACCAGTGGGGTTCCCCAGGGCTCAGTACTATGCCCACTCGTGTTCATAATCTACATAAACGATCTAGATACTGGGATCAGCAGTGACATAAGCAAGTTTGAGGGATGACACCAAAATAGGGCGGCAGATTAATTCAGGGCAGGATGCAAATGCATTACAGGAGGATCTAAATAAACTGCAGGGGTGGTCTGAAAAATGGCAAATGAAATTCAACACCAGCAAGTGCAGCGTACTTAATATTGGAAGAACAAATACTGTCAATGTATACAGCCTTAACAACATCAACCTAGAGAAGTCGACTCGTGAAAGAGACCTAGGGGTACTTGTAAGCCCGGACCTAAGGCCTAGCAAACAGTGCGTTAATGTTCGAAATAAGGCAAACAGAGTATTGGGTTTTATATCTAGAAGTGTAAGTAACAAGAGTGCAGAGGTCTTATTGCAACGATATCTTGCGCTAGTCAGGCCGCACCTCGATTATGCGGTTCAGTTCTGGTGCCCTTATTATAGAATGGATATCAATTCACTAGAGTCGGTGCAACGAAGAATGACGAAGATGATTCCGGGACTTAGAAACCTTCCATATCAGGATAGATTAAAGAAACTAAACTTGCATTCCCTAGAAAGACGAAGAGTGCGGGGAGATATGATAGAAGTATTCAAGTGGGTGAAAGGAATCAATAAAGGGGATATAGATAAAGTTCTTATAATATCCGAGCAGAATAGGACTCGAAGCAACGGATTTAAGTTGGATAAGTTTAGGCTTAGGAGGGAGATAGGAAGGAACTGGTTCACAAATAGGGTGGTGGACGAGTGGAACAAGCTTAGCAACTTTGTAGTAAGTGCTGGAATGCTGGAAAGTTTCAAAAGGAGAATGGATAGATTCATGGATGATAGAGAGTGGTAGCAACTCTCGACAGGAGCTGCCATGCACACCTATTGCAGACTCCTTATTTTCTTATGTTCCCAAAAAATTACCAAATCTCAAAAGGTCCATTACCACCCCCGATCTACACAGCCAGACAATGGACAACCTTTTTAAACTAGCACCCGTCAGTAGGGTCGGCGGAATATAAAATAAGGCCCTTAAAACACCCATATATGAGACAGGGTAGGATGTCTAGTGCCTGTACCGACAGACAATAACTAACCCATGACACAACCCTAACACACTATCAGCTTAGCTAGGCGGTCAGCCCGCCCTCTCTTACCTCCTCCTAAATTTCTTCAATTCTGAAGAATAACTTCCTTTCTCTCTCTAAAAAAAAAAGGCAGACTCCAGAACACAAACAAACACCGGCAGTGCTCCCCCCCCCCCTCCAACACCGGTAATACCCTCCCTTCCTACGCCAAACACACACACACAAAAGTTCACCCAACCAAAACTTATTTAATTTCGCACTCTTTTTGACTCACGGACCCAACCTTTCCCTTTTATTTTATTCGTCACTCTACTTCTCAGAGGCCAGACGCCATCACTATAACAAGTTTCCCCGCGGCGACAGTAAAGCCTCACCTGGTACTCGTGAACATCGGCTCGAAAACTACAGACGACACTGCAAATGGCTGCCGTGATCTTCAAACACTTTTACCCCTTCTTTACCTTGATAATACCCCCCTGTATTATGTGCTAATAATCTATCTTTTTCCTTCTCTCCATCGCCCTCTAACTCATTTTATCCGTAGCCCATAATTCTCGCCAACATCTAATAAATCATTCCGCCATCATTTCGCCTGCCATTAATAAAAAATAAATTGCTTACCGTATCCTCCGCTTGGTGAGGTGTTGCGCCATCCGAGTAATGCTTCTCTTCCGCTATGGTTAACCTTGACGCACACACTAAAGTCTTCTAAGGTATGGGTGGAGACGAGAATGAGAGCACCAAGACCGCACTACCGTCTCACCATACTGCTGGTGACGGACTAACCATATAAACTCGTTGTCAAGATCGAAATTAATAACGCTCGTGTCGACGCAGACCGAAACAACCCCGAACCACAAGGATCCAACCAACGACCCAAGGTAGACGTGGAGGACGCCAAGCTCACGTTGACAAAAATATGTTATTTTAATAAGTTAGCTTATCATTATGTTCTAAATTATTAACTATGGGGATGTCATGTATCGTTGAGGTTAGCAACATACTAGACAATTAATCAGTCATTTTATTATACGCATATAGAGCAAAAACGTGCATTTATAAGTCCTGTGTTAATATTTACGTTAAAATCTTTAATAACTGTAATTAGTAGGTATATTTGTCATGGCACCCAATAACATGAAAACAAATAGTGTGTAGTAAAAGGTAAAGTTCTGTAGAAGTTTTCAAACAAAATGGTCGAGAGCTGGACGTCTCCCAAATGCTAAAAATGGTGATAAATCCGCGAGTTATACACAATATTTTAGTATCATGTATCATGTGAAATATCAACCTATAATGCACAAGACTCAGGATAATATAATACAGTGTCACGATCTTTTATGATACAGCGACACGAAGCCATATTTACGCTTCCACGCTGGTGGCGACATCTTCCGGGAGAAAAGTTACTAATTAAATTTCACCACGATGATGAACCTTCCATAGTTATTATTATCATCATCATCATCAACCCTAGTGCTTTAACCTGAACTAATTGTGACTGGGCAAGACAAGTAGATCCAGTTTCCCCTGTTCTAACACTCGCCCCATGACGATGAAGATAGCGAGACGAGACCACAGACGGGAGAAGTTTCTGTGCCCCTTAATTCACCCTACATAAATATAGGAGAGAAATAAACACGACAGATATGAAGGGGACGATCTCTCGCTCTTTCTCTGCCAATAGTGGTATCACACATACAAGTAGTTCTGTTCTTTCACCTACTCTCTTCCTTCTTGTTATCAATGATTTATTTCACACTACGACTAATTCTATCCATTCTTACGCTGATGATTCAACTCTTCACTCTTCTTCTGTTTCTAGAGCTGATGTCGTTTCATCTATCAATGCGGATCTGTGAACCATTTCCGAATGGGGAGGTAGAAACTTGGTTAAATTCAATAGTAATAAAACACAGTATTTACCAATTACGCTTTCCAAATTAGATGATCTTCCACCAATCATATTTCAGGACACAATCATTCTGCCAAATTCTAAAATAGATAAACTAGGCCTCACCATTTCTTCTAATATGTCATGGAAGCCACACATCCTCAACGTTCCTAAAGCTGCCTCCCGAAACCTGGGAATACTGTACAGACGCCGTAGCTACTTCACTCCTGAGCAGTTGCTTCAAATATATAAAGGATTTTATTTGTCCTAACGGCCATCTTCGTCATGAACTGTGGTCTGTGTGAAAAAAAAATGACATAAGATTAGTAAATAGTATGTTTACCTCTGGCTGATTGTCTCTATCTATCTTAAGTTTCTCTACCTATCTATTAGAAGTGGGGTCTATTAGAACAGGGAAATATTAGGACTGTGTGTGTGTGTGTGTGAGATGTGTTAAATGGTAAAGTGTTTATGGCTCATTAGATGACTCGTGAATTATTTCTTTTTCTTAACTTTACTCTATTACGTGTTAGCATCCAGAGCATAAGCTGAGGGAGAAGAATTCCTTGTTTATTCCTGTGAAATTGACCTGTCGCCACTGTTACCACACTACCAGGTCAATCTCCACCTTCAGGGACACAGTTACATCACTCCCGAGCAATTGCTTCGGATTTAAGGGGATTTCATTCGTCCTAACTTGGAGTACTGCTTTCATATCTGGGGTGGTTCTTCTTCTGCCCGACTGTTAAATAGGGTGGCATCAAAGGCATTTTTTTCTTATTAACTCTCCTCCTTTAGTCAATAATCTATCTTCCCTTTCTCTTCGCTGCAATGTTGCGTCACTCCCTCTTGTACAGGTACTTTACGAGAATTGTTCGGTGGATTTGGCATTGTGTACCGCCGGCAAGGCCGTGGGCTCGTAACACTCGTCTTGCCCGTGGATGTCGGTCACATTAGAATAACCCGTTATAGTATAGCCATCTTTCCTCACACCGCCAAATTGTGGAATGCTTTGCCTTCTGTTTCCATCCTCTTACAATGTCTCACTTCTAAAAGCTGGTTTTCCGGTATCTTCGTGGTGTAGATTAACATACTCTTTTTCTCCATTTATTTTTATTTACTCTTATTTTTTCGCCCCCAAGCCCCGTCGTGGATATTCGCCATAAAAGAAAACTTGTGAAACAGTCTATCAGCACAAGAAAAAACAATGGAGGGATCCTACACAGGCCACTGACCTTGTTCAACGGGCATGACGACCTTGAATGGGTGGCCATTAAGTAAACAGAGTAAATTAAATAAGGATTCCGTACATATTAGATATTATTAATTAAATTGTTTTCCACGTGATGTTGTCTTTTTATTGTATATAAAAAAAACGTGATTTGTACGTTATGATTGGACATCCCAGCTTATTTCACCTAAATATTAGACACCCTAGCTGGACCTGGAGATACTCACGTTGAAGATCAAGGGGTGGCTCATCAGCACCCACCAGTAGACCTGAGATTGGCGAAGACCTGAAGGCACCAGTCACACCCCAGCATGATGAATATTGCTCAGTGTATTGATTCAGGTGAGACCATCGAGAGGGGGAGGGTCAAATGACCGATCCTCCCCCCCCCCCCGCCCCTCAATACCGTTGTCTACACTATGCATAATGTAAGTTTGTGCGTGCGCATGTGTGTAAATAAATAATTTTTATTAACTGGGTTATACAACATAGGTTATGTAATGGCACATTCCCTTTATTCTTTGGTAAAAATACATATACTGTGCATATATACATATATGTATATAAATTACCATTTAAAGACACTGAAACATGCAAGAATTTGGTCCTCTAACGAGTTCTGTCCTGTCATTCTTATGAGATTATGATTACAGTAATTTACTCAACTTTAACTGTACAACCTGCAAGGTCATAATTTACAATTACCAATATCATTACAGTATCTTGTTACATAAAAACTATTGTATTCTTTTATGATTTGTGTCTAAGACAGTACAGTATTTAGCTACCTTATGGCCGGACAGTACACTACAGTACATCACCCATCTTACCCATGAGCTCAAAAACTTATACAGTACAATGATTAGGTACAGCTTTCAGTTTCCTCAGATTGAATGATTGATTGTACAAAATAATCAATCCAGTATACAGTAACCAGTATGTAAAGTCTCATGTATCATAACATATCCATATACTGCCAGATTCTGGGGTCACTAAGTCTAAGGGGATAACTTAACTCTAATCTTAATTTCTAAGGGTCGCTGCCACCAGACCCCCTCTGGACAGCATGTAGCTCGTTAGGTAGCGTGCAGAGTGGACTAGGCATTGGGTTAGGTTTTACATTGACCAGATCGATAAGGGTAAAGAAGGGTGAAACCATAACATGTCTTAATTGGTTTATTCCTTATAAAACATACTGGTAAAAAACACATACAACCACACTGTGGACCATAATTCCAAGGCCTGTCCCAGGGTATAGCACTGGCGCCTCTAACAACTGCTGTTGTGGTCGGTTACACTCCGACCCGAGGTGGGTTTGGGGTCCTCGGCCCACGAGGTAGAGTAGAGCCGATTAATCATGCCGAATCAGCGCCATCACTCCTATATTGACCACGGCTGGGTATCCACCGGCTCCGAGCGACCGGTGGGTTTCAATTAAGCCCACCCTCGATCTGGAGACAAACGGGGCAGCGTCAGGGGACTGAGAAACATGACAACACCAACAAACTCTCTTGTCTAGACGACAGACGTATTTACGTTATATTACTTCTACACTGGGTGAATGACAATTCAACTGTTAAATCATGAACACTGATATTCACTACAATTGACTGAATTAACTGAATGGCTAGGGAACACGGAACATACCTGGAGACAAACGGGGCAGCGTCAGGGGACGCGCTCCCTGGCCATATTGAGTTTATATACCCCTGAGTTGCCAGTGGTCGCTACTCACGCAATGACAATAATCACAAACAAATTAACTGTTACTCATTCAAAGATGACCCTCAGTTGACAAAGGTCTGGCGAATTACTAAAGTTGATTTAAACAGACTAATTCAAGGTTGCGTTTGCCAGTAGAGAGTGCAATAAACGTAGTGCAACTGTGTTCGAAGGCGGGACTTACTGAGAGTGATCCTGAGGGTAAAACAGATGGGAAATACACGTCTCTCCTGAGATTCTACAAGCGCGGTGGATTTGAATATTATGTAGCGTAATATGAATTAAAACGGGTTTTTAGGAATGACAATGATGTGCGCAGTACATCCAGTATATATATATATATATATATATATTATATATATATATATATATATATATATATATATATATATATATATATATATAATTTTAAGAACTCAGAATATGATGATACTTGTAATCTAAAGGGAACTGAACATTTTCTTATAGGACGTACAGTCAAGGTCAAAAGTCTTGAACACTTGGCAGTATTTGACATAAAAGTACCCAAAGATCTTAAGTATTAAGGAGAGTTTTATCCCATTTTGTGGTTCAGGCATAATATGTGATGGCAAATAGTGTTATTAGTATATCCCAATCATATATGTATAACTCGGAAGTAAATGCCAGATATTGCTAAGTGTTCAAGACTTACGACCCCGACTGTACATACTACACACAATGATATTACCGACAGTCTGTTAGTGTAAGATACAGTATACTCTTTAAATGGAGAATGTACTTTACTGGAAACTGATTGAAAGCCTGTACTGTACTGTACTGTACATAATAAACTCCCTTGCAAGAAATCAAATGAATAATGAGCAATGTGGCACTTGATACCTTCCTGTAAATCTTGAGAGTAGGAAATACCTAAATTTAATACCATACAGACTTTTATGTTCAGTACTGTAGTGCACAAGCAACGTCTTTGATACAAGGACAGAGAAAGACCATTTATGTCATGAACCCGCCAACTTCCTGCTGGCTGTCAGAATTAATGAGAAACTATTCATTTATCTGTGTTATAAATTCATTGTAACTGCACCAACTCTTACATTGAGAGGGG
Source organism: Homarus gammarus (assembly GCA_958450375.1). NCBI lineage: Eukaryota > Metazoa > Arthropoda > Malacostraca > Decapoda > Nephropidae > Homarus > Homarus gammarus. Next base: position 1,348,390 of record CAUDMG010003965.1, read on the forward strand.
GGCTTCCCATTCAATGTTACCTTCAGACAGTTTTACTTTTTGCACAAGTCATTATACAGTAAAAGACAAGAAGCAAGAATAATACTGTATATATTGACCGGGAATATCTTCATATTGGCAAAGCTGGAAAATCTGAAAGATATCAATTGCATATTGCATAGCCCAAAACCATAAAATATACTCTGTTATGGGTATCCATAATATATATATATAGATATATATATATATATATATATATACATAGTTCATTTTTAGTCTATTTAACACGCGGACTTTGAACATATAATCAACGACCTCACCAGCAAGGAATCGAACCCTCGACCTACTGGGTGGCCCTAGGGAGCGCTTACTGGCTAGCCCACAAGGACACTAAAAGCAGTTCTAGACTCTGTTATATTTCACACAAAGCCTGTTCATCGAGCTGATGGCGCCGTGAACCTCATTGGGAAACTGCCCGTGCCTCGTATGTGGTGTCAGTAGCATTTTACCGAATCCAGCTGGTATGAAACGCGAGGTACATATATATACTTCCCAATGAGGTTCACGGCGCCATCAGCTCGATGAACAGGCTTTGTGTGAAATATAACAGAGTCTAGAACTGCTTTTAGTGTCCTTGTGGGCTAGCCGGTAAGCGCTCCCTAGGGCCACCCAGTAGGTCGAGGGTTCGATTCCTTGCTGGTGAGGTCGTTGATTATATATATATATATATATTATATATATATATATATATATATATATATATATATATATATATATACAGTCAACCCTCACTTATGCGGTTAATGTAACCCGCAGGGTCCCGCGGAAAGTGAGGAACGCGTAAAGTGAATAACATAACATATGGGATTAATTGAAAGAGAGTCCAGGCCGACCCCCAAACTCCACTTTTTGACGACACACAACTATGCTGTAGTAAAAATTTTATCTTAACTTTATGATGGTATGAAAAAACAAGTAATATAGAAGAGGTTATGTTAGGAAAAATAAAGGTTAACATAGGAAAAATAAAGGTAAGGTTAGGAAAACTAACAGTTATGTGGAGCACTTACGTTAGTAGAAGAGATGGGTCGGCCTACGGGGATGGAGGCTGGTTCCGAGGCAGAGGGCAGATTACTGGCCCTCAGGTGAATCACCATCACTGTCACTTACAGTTGTCAGGGCTTCCCTGACAAATCCCTCAAAGTCATCTTCACTGTCACTTTCACTGGCTTGGGCTGGCTGTGGTGGGTTGCGGGCGAAGAAATCTGTTATGCTTTGCTGACGGCTGGTGTTGATGTTGTCGTGATACACCTTGATGTAGGGCTCCATAGTCTGCAACAGCTGGGTAGTGAAGATTTCATACCTGTTTGCGTCAGGGTCGTCGGAAAGGAGGAGCTTGGCTTTCTCGATACACTCGATGGCACCCCTAACATTACTATGGGATAAGTGTTGTTCTTCTTGGGATGACGCACCACCTGCCTCTTCACTGACGTCGTCATCATCATCATCTACCATCTCCTCGGTAGTCACATCAGGTTCCATTATCACCTCCAGGATGTCGTCGTTGGTGGTCTCGGAGAAGCCTGGAACTGTAACAGTCTGCGCAGCTTCTCTGGCAAGGTCCACTGCTACTGCAACAGTCTGAACCTCACCAGTCACAGATTGACTCCTCCTCTCACCTGGTATTCCATGCAACACATGTCTCCATGCGTGACGAATTGTAGCAATAGACAGGTGATCCCATGACTCCACCAAAAAGTCCACAGCTTTCTTGATGTTAAATACTCTCCAGAATTGTTTGAACAGTATTTTTTGCTGTGCCAACTGTTGATCCTCATCTTCTTCGCTCTTGCTATCGGTGGTGGTGTCACTCAGGTTGCGCAACTCTTCCCTGGTGTTGATGTAGTCGTTCAGGAGTTTGAATTTTTTCGTAGAGAATGCAGCTTTTACATTACAGATTAACTCTTGGTCCATGGGCTGTAATATAGACGTAGTGGTGGGAGGAAGGAAGACCACTTTTACGTTGGGGTGACGATCTAACAGTAGGGACGAGTGTCCTGGTGCGTTGTCCAGCAGCAACAAAATCTTGAATGGCACATTCTGTTGCTCACAGAATTTCTTTACATCGGAAACAAAACAGTCATCAAACCAGGAGAGGGACAGTGTAGAGAACATCCACGCCTTACGTGCAAGTCCTTCCCTCACTCCTACACAACCCTGGAAGTCATTCTCTTACTCCTACACACCCCTACAAGTCCTTCCCTCACTCCTACACAATCCTGCAAGTCCTTCCCTCACTCCCACACCGCACTACAAGTCCTTCCCTCAATCATACAACACACTACAAGTCCTTCTCTCACTCATACAACACACTACAAGTCCTTCTTTCACTCCTACACAACACTACAAGTCCTTCCTTAATTCCTACACAACCCTGCAAGTCCTTCCCTCACACCTACACAACCCTGCAAGTCCTTCCTTCACTCCTACACAACCCTGCAAGTCCTTCCCTCACTCCTACACAACCCTGCAAGTCATTCTCTCACTCCTACCAACCCTGCAAGTCCTTCCCTCACTCCTACACAACCCTGCAAGTCCTTCCTTCACTCCTACACAACCCTGCAAGTCCTTCGCTCACTCCTACACAACCCTGCATGTCCTTCCTTAACTCCTACATAACCCTGCAAGTCCTTCCCTCACTCCTACACAACCCTGCAAGTCCTTCCTTCACTCCTACACAACCCTGCAAGTCCTTCGCTCACTCCTACACAACCCTGCATGTCCTTCCTTAACTCCTACATAACCCTGCAAGTCCTTCCCTCACACCCACACAACCCTGCAAGTCCTTCCCTCACTCCTACACAACCCTGCAAGCCCATACGTGCACGTATGGGCTGGATGCGGTTGTGGTGTCGAACAGCAATTCTCGGGCTAGGGATTCTCAGGTGGTAGTATGAGCCGGTGTCGAGGATGGTGTAGAAGCTTTGTGTGTGTGTGTGCGAGTGTGTGTGTGTGTGTGTGTGCGAGTGTGTGTGTGTGTGTGCGAGTGTGTGTGTGTGTGTGCGAGTGTGTGTTTTGTGTGTGTGTGCGAGTGTGTGTGTGTGTGTGTGTGTGTGTGTGCGAGTGTGTGTGTGTGTGTGTGTGCGAGTGTGTGTGCGAGTGTGTGTGTGTGTGCTAGTGTGTGTGTGTGCGAGTGTGTGTGTGTGTGCGAGTGTGTGTGTGTGTGCGAGTGTGTGTGTGTGTGTGTAAGAGAAAGACAACCCTCCCCCCTCTAGGCTGGGACTGGAATTTGTACTCCTCCATATCTTACTAGTCGGCGATGTAGGTAGGCGGGCCCTTTAAGTGTCGTAATTGGACAAACTACCAGAGCTTCCTCGCCTCACCCTGATCTAAAGACCCAATAACCCGCACTGTAATCTCTTTATCGGCACGCCCACCCCACTGCTTATGGCTACTAATTGAAATATAGCCGGGTGTGGTGGCGAAACCTGTCTTGAATTATAGTGAAAGATGGTCTCCCAGTGTGGCTCTCTCTGGCTACCTGGTCTGGGAGCCTCGCATTTACACAGTACAGGTGATCATAGGCGAATTGTCCGATTTTGTGATGATTCAAATAGTTTAAGCAATTCAGCCTCTCTAATACATGGTTTCGACTTTGGAAATACTTAAAGAAATAAGCAATAATCCAGGATACACTATAAACTGTAAGGAAATGAAATCGCCTTCCAGCACAGGAGGGCGATTGGGTCAAGATGCGCAATGAGTTACAGCGTCCTACATAGAATACAAACATGAGACAAATAGGTGAAGTTATATTATAGGTGAAGTTATATTATAGGTGAAGTTATATTATAGGTGAAGTTATATTATAGGTGAAGTTATATTATAGGTGAAGTTTCTTATACACTGACTTGATACGACTCCACACTTGTCAACATGAAGATAGGATAAACTGTGCACGTAGAGGGGCTGAAGTCACGTATGATTACAGAGCTGAGATACACGTAACATATTATACCAAAATGTCCCCTGATTGCTTCCGCTTATGTCAAGTTTGGGTCGTTCTTGTCACCTGAGAAAAATATTAGGTATGATGTCCCTGTTTGTGGTAATTTTTCAACGTTGACTGTTCCGCTGTGAGGTCAGGGAACTAGTCTCCAGCTTTAGTATAAATGATGTGTCGAGTTGGTTGTCAGGTGCGTGTTGGGGAAGAGGAGGAAAAGGGGAGGAAGAAGAGGAGGAGGAGGAGGACGAAGAGGAGGAGGAGGATGAAGGGTCTTTCTTGGGCAACTTCAAGGAGGTTTTGTTCTGTGTGTGTGTGTGTGTGTGTGTATAACAGTATATGTGTAACAATGTTTGTGTGTGTGTTTGTACGTGTTTTTATGTAGTTGTGTATTTCCCGCTAAATACCCCTGATAAAAAATAATTGTCTTCTAACAGTTTAATTTACTTCATAATTTTCTCTCCCTCATTCATATATCACTCCCTCACATTTCTCCCTCACCCACACATCTCTCCCTCACCCACACATCTCTCCCTCACCCACACATCTCTCCCTCACCCACACATCTCTCCCTCACCCACACATCTCTCCCTCACCCACACGTCTCTCCCTCACCCACACATCTCTCCCTCACCCACACATCTCTCCCTCACCCACACATCTTTCCCTCACCCACACATCTCTCCCTCACCCACACATCTCTCCCTCACCCACACATCTCTCCCTCACCCACACATCTCCCCCTCACCCACACATCTCTCCCTCACCCACACATCTCTCCCTCACCCACACATCTCTTCGTCACACTTTATCATATACATAATTTCTACACAACTAATTACACTCTAATTACATTACTCACCAGTGTTCCACGTATATGACCTGACTAATTACAATAAACATAACACCTGGGCCAAATTACTTTTCCGGAGCACAGTGTTGATAGATGTGTAAAGTAGTGGGAGCCTAGAGGTTAGGCTAGGTTAGGGGGGGTTAGGTTAGGTTAGGTTAGGGTAGGTTAGGGGAGGCTTGGTTAGGTTAGGGGAGTGGAAGCTATCCCCTTTGTTAAGAGAGAACAATACGATCACCAAACAAGCTATCAGAGGATGTGTAAGGGAGGGTGTGTGTGTGTGTGTGTGTGTGTGTGTAGGGGAGGGGGTGTGTGGGTAAGGGAGGGGGTGTGTGTGTAAGGGAGGGGGTGTGTGTAAGGGAGGGGGTGTGTGTAAGGGAAGGTGTGTGTGTGTGTAAGGGAGGGTGTGTGTGTAAGGGAGGGGATGTGTGTGTGTGTAAGGGAGGGGGTGTGTGTAAGGAAGGGTGTGTGTGTGTAAGGGAGGGGGTGCGTGTAAGGGAGGGGTTGTGTGTAATTGAGGAGGTGTGTGTAAAGGTGGGGGGGAGCGTGCTATGGAGATTAATGGACGCACCAAGTACAGTACGTCCTTCTGGTGTAATGTTTGGTGAAAAAGGACGTTAATTCCGTCTGGTTGAAGGAGCTATAGTGATCAATTGTATTATTTAAGACGTAATAAAAAAAAAGAGGTGTCGTGAGCAGTATAATGTGTCATAGATCACGTGTCATTAGCATATAACCCGTTTAATATGTGTCACAGTGCTCGTATCACTAACGTACAACCAGTGTAACATGTGTCACCTTGCCACCTGTTTGAGTTTAGCAATATTAATAATAGCGGCCACGTCTCCCAGCACACGTGTTACCTCCTTCATTAGCCTCCTTCACGCTGCGTCTCACACCCCACCACGTCTCTATTGTCTGCTTGGGATTCTGGTGTTCCTAGTGCCTTCCATACCAGTGTTTCGTATCGTCTATTAATGCCACTAACGTATTTGATCTCCTTATTGGTTGTCTAAATTGCTGTGTGTCAATGTTTTCAGTTCAATTCAGTAATGAATTCTCTGTATAGTGTCCTAGGAGTATGTGATGTTATCCTGTCCCTATAGACCCTAAAAGGATTGAATATGTGTATGGTTAAAGTTTTTACCTCAGTCTTCCATGTAAATATTTTAAAGGTATTGGAAACCTTGTCTAGTGGCTATGATTCTCTGCCAGCTTTAATAACACTGATCGAATTCCTTTACTCATGTTTATAACTTTTTTTTTCTCTTACGTCCCTACAGCACCACCAGAATGTAAACTACTGTATTGAATTTGATTTTTTTTAATGCGTTGATAATTAAAAAAAAAAGAAGTGTTTCGACGAAGTAAACAAGCGAGGTTACTACAGATGCCAGGTTAGTGAGCGATTCTCACCCTTGTGTTTCATGGCTCAGCTAAACCAAAGACGCGGTGTATGGTATTCGCATAATTAGATTTGTATCAGCCTTAATTAAAGTCCACCTGAGGTAAGTACGTAAATATGTAAATTAGAAAAAGTCAGAACGAGATTCTTGTTGCTTCTCCTTTCTCCCACGTTGTGTTCATTGGAGAGAGAGAGAGAGAGAGAGAGAGAGAGAGAGAGAGAGAGAGAGAGAGAGAGAATCCATGTGTCTGTGTGTCAGTCAGTCAGTTTACGCAGGAGAAAAATCCACTCACATCCTTATTACACCTGCTCATTTTGGGTCAAGGTCATAATGTTCTACGTTCTCAATCCAGCAATATCAACTGCCTTACACTATACAGGTTAAAACACACTTGAAATACTGTATAAGAATAAACAGCTCTCATGATGTTACATTCTGAATTACGTAAATATGGGGTCTTATCCATGCAGAATTTTAGAACAACGAATTAAAGCATTTATTTTTTAGATTAGGTTATGGTTGCACGGACAAAAACTCACAAGTTAAGGTTAAGTTATGTTATGTTAGGTGAGTTTTTGTCCTACCACCAGATTTTTATTTTATTTTTAATTTTTTTTGCCTTTAGTAAAATTTTGTTGTCAAATTGAGTGTTTGTGGATACTGTCGATGATAAGAGGAAAACGCCTTTTAATGTTTAGAGCAGCGTCCAACGAGTGTGGTGGCTGGCAGCGTGTAATGACAGAGTTGAGGCATCAACCAAACTGCTCACCAAATTGCTCGGGAGGCAATTACGGAGGCGAAGTAAACAGCCCATTAAGTGTGGTTATTGCACAGTTCCTACAATTAACGCTTGACCAATTAAGTAGTTCAGATTTGGGTATATCCTGAGAGTATTCGATGTCAGTATAACAAAGAAAAATGAAGGATTATTCGACTTTTATTAATACATTTCTGAGGAGTGATGAACCTTCATGTGGGTCAATTACAAACAAAATCTACGGGACTAATATCTAAAGGAAACAATGGGATCACCAGGAGCTGATAAGTGTATGTGTCTAACTCGGATACAAGTGGATAGTGACACGAACAATGTACCTTTTACGGCTGTATCGCAATAATGTCTAATTTAAATGCCACTCGTCAGCCGTCAGTCGTCAGCCATAGGACCATTTTTTTAGCGTTACAAGGTTAATTTATCCAATAGAACTGTTGAAAGATTATCTCACTCATTTAATCCAGCTGACTCTCTCTCTCTCTCTCTCTCTCTCACACATACACACAGTTTCTCGAGCCAACACTGAATTTTCACCCACCCCGCCTTGTTTTAAATAATGTGAACCTTGCCCTCTTAATCCGGCCTCTGGGTGTGTGCAGGGTGCTGGGTTCGGGGAGTGTGGGGGGGGGGGGGGGTAATCCAGGCTTGTGATATTGCGTCGGGGAGAGCGTTTGCAGCATCTGTCACAGGAAATATCGCCGCTAACTTGTTATTAAGTGGGCACACGACACAGGATGCTGCGATCTCTCTCTCTCTCTCAGTGAGTTCTTGCCGCCCGGAGCTTGCCTGTTATTGATAGTTGAGGCTGTGTGTGTGTGTGTGTGTGTGTGTGTGTGTATGTGTGTGTGTGTATTTTGCGTGTATGTATGTATGTATGTAGAGTGTAGACATGTATTCTACAGGTATGTGTTGTATAGGTGTATTGTGTTGCATAGATATGAATAATAAGGTGGATTTATCTGTGGTGTGGAATATGAATGGGGTATTATCAAACCCTAAAGGACTTTGCTTGATAAAAAAAAAAGAAGAGCATCGAACTAGTGTAAATTTTAAGTAGTTGTAGGATAGAGAGGATCAGTTATATAGTTCAGGACGTAGACATGAAAAGGCTGAAAAGGTTGAATTAATAGAAGACTGTGGCTTTACCTGAGGAGATAGCGGCCTTTGTATCGGTCAAGATGGATGGAGAGGGAATCTGATAGAAGTGAAGAATTTACAAGACGATTTAAACAATTTGTCATTTACGAGTCTAGGGTGTGTTTGTGAGGGTGTGCTTGTGAGGGTGTGTTTATGAGGGTGTGTTTGTGATGATGGGTCTGTGAGGATCTGCTTATGAGGGTGTGTTTATGAGGGTGTGCCTATGAGGGTGTGTTTATGAGGGTGTGTTTATGAGGGTGCGTTAGAACACATTGCCGTATCTGAGAGCACGCGAGGATTATATACATACACAGATACATGTACGTGTTCAGTGCATGTATACCGTCAACCGGACATAGAAGAGACAGTGGTGCAGAGAGAGAGACAATAAACCTGGAGACAATAAGAGAGATAATGTAAGAGACAACACAGTCTGGAGACAGCCACATCACCCGGCCTGGCTGCACCGTGTCTCTTATTAAACGGTGTTGGAGCGTGAACTGCCAACTTTAGCCCCGGGAAAGAAGCGACACCCGCCAGAAACTGATAATGTTGCAAGTCTCGAAAGTATTGGCCAATAACACAACTTTCTTCCATTGATAATAAAATTTAAATTGCTTTTAAATATTGTTATTTTTTGTGTGTGTTGGGGGGGGAGAATTCCTGTGGGTACTAGTTAACCCAGTATATTGTAAATTATTACAAATAAAAAGCAAATCTAGAATTTATATATGATGTATAAATTTATATATGAAATATAAAGTAAAAATAATTATTATTCAAATAGAAAACAAATAAAATTAAAATTATTAAAATTAACATTTATCGATTTAATTTACAATGAAACATTGGTTTTGTAAAAAAAAAAAATAAAATCACAAAATTTACGAGACCGATTTTTCCCCAAATTTTACAAGAAAATTGAAGAAAATTATTGGAAAAAAATATTGCATGTATATTTTCAATTAAACAAAACAACCAACTTAGTTTTTCGAGCTAATTATTTATTCACCGCCAAAAAATAGTTATATTTCCCTAGCTCCACTTTTTACAAGGACACCCTTAAAGTTGGCTGAAACACAATACAGTATATCACGTTGGTCTTCAGGACACGAGGCGGAGCGGTGACGATGGTGGTGGACACGAGGGAGTGTGTGAAGCCATGATGATCCGTTCAACTTTACACTTTCTGTATTAAGTTACTGATTGTATTATATTAGTCCTTTGATGTGTAGAGAGAGAGAGAGAGAGAGAGAGGAACATTATTAACCCTAGGCATATACATATTTCCCCACAACACCTAAATTTGTTTATAACTTCACACAAACAAGGGTCAGGGTGACAGTTTTAAAAGGACATTATCCTACGTGAGATTAAACCTCACTCGAGTGCAGTAAAGTTTGTACTGTAAGTTTTACCATAATTTCTGGGTAAAAAACTTCAAAGTAGAAACACAGGAATGTGTACGTATTTATGTGTAAACCTGTGCGTAAAAGTGTACACATGTGAGTGTGCTTGTGTACGTGTAAACTTACGGAGTCCGCTGTTATATAACCAAGAACTCTATTTGATGTGTGTGTGTGTGTGTGTGAAAGTGAGGGGGAGGAGAGCGGAAAGTGCTACATGCAGCAGAATAAAAGCTGAATTGTCACACCCACAAGTAAGGAAAGCCATGAATATTAATGGTGGACCTCGAGCCTCCACCAGTGTTTAATATTCAACAAGTTCTTAAAGTTTTCGTCCTTTTCTGGAGGTCACCTGACTCGTAAAATTTATTTCCTTTTTACCATTCGCTCGTTCTCGTGTGTTTGAACACCTCCAGCAAGTGTCAACTCCTGCCTTATAGCTTATATGTGTATTATAATGTGTCACAACAGTAGGGGGTACTGTTTATATAGTGTGTGTGTGTGTGTGTGTGTAGATATCTTGTACTAAATGTAAACAAGTGTACAAGTATACCAGCTGTGATTACTAACAGGTTAACAATTCCGCCACATCCCTGATTCAGTCATAGTATAACACTCTAAGGTTGACGCTTGTACAGTATTATTGTACAATAAAGTATCACGTAACAGTGGTCGACAGCCCCAGGCTCCGCCACAGTCAAAACACAAGAGTGGTGTAAAACGATAAGGTTTTTATATCGTGTGAGCTGCCTCGCCCTCCTCCTTCTCCTCCTCCCGAATTTTGGTGCGAAAAAGGTGAGAAGTCTTTACTGCGGGTCGTAAAATGTTGCATATGACCCCGGAGAGATTGTCTCCATGACCTCCGCAGCGGGTCGTTAGGGAGGACGACCTGTGACTGCGTGACTCGTTAGGGAAGACGACTTGTGAATCTGTGGGTCGTTAGGGAGTGCGACCCGTGGCTATTTGTGGTCATTAAGGATGGTGACCCCTGACTGTGTGGGTCGTTAGTGAAGACGACCCGTGACCATATGGTCGTTAGGGAAGACGATCTGTAACTGTGTGGTCATAGGTGAATACAATTTAATCATCGGGTGGTTGGTTGTACAAAAGTTATGTTCTTACCTTTTCAAGCCCCCAAACATAGCAACTGTCGGGGATGATATAATGAAGTTATATACCGAGCAGGTCGGTCATTACTAACACGCTAACATAAGACAATATTCACCCCTTTGTGTCGTGGCGTTTTGTTATGATAAAGGAAATTAAAATTCAGACCAGTGCCATGTAGGAATGATTAGATATAATGAGCAAGGCATCAACCCCTAGAATTATGTTTTTGCCACACACACACACACACACACACACACACGCACACACACACGCAGCATGATTTCATGTTCAATTAGAGGCTAGTAGATACTTAAATAACAATTTGATAGTGAGATTACTGATAACTATACGTAAAGTTAACAGGAACATTGTGGGTGTTGATTACATTATAACTATTATAGCGTCTGGACTCAGCTAAATTATCTCTCTCTCTCTCTCTCTCTCTCTACTATTACTACAATTACTACTACTACTACTACTACTACTACTACTACTACTACTACTAATAATAATAATAATGACAATAAATCAATGGCATATCACCTAGCAGAAAGTGGAGCTGTTTTCAACCTTGATGTGTCTAAAACATTATCCACCACACGACCGCTACAGCTTTAACATAACCTCACCAAGCATTATTAACACATCCACGATTCTATTTTAGGGAATCACGTTGTTCTGCTCCGAATTCCTTAGGAAATACGGCTCACAGGAGGCGTCAGAATCGAAATATGTGTCAGAGTAAGCAGACAACATGCACACACTGCTAGCAAGGGGTTCTGGATGATCCTGGACCATATTTTACAGGATTATTTATGCCCGTCAACTGGATGCCAATATAGCTGAAGGCAGGGATCGCTGATAGGGTCGCCTTGTCGATAAATTCAAATGGATAGTCTACTGTACAATGATACGCTCGGGAAGGATAGCGGGAGTAGGTGATGGAATTTGTGGAATGAATTATGTGTAAGTTGTGTGTGTGTGTGTGTGTGTGTGTGTGTGTGTGTGTGTGTGTGTAATAAAAGTGAGTTGCATTAATATATGTACGATTGTTGCTTGTAAATTAGTTTGTGTCGGTGAGCATATCTCTGTGGGTTGGAGCATCTGTGGTATTATTATTATTATTATTTTTCTTCCTTCTCTAGCTTCCCCCCTCAACTCTTTCTCTCAGAGCAGCAGGTTCTTTGACTACACGCAGGCTTTAGAGAAGGCCTTTGACTTAGCTGTCCGTCAGAATTCTCGGCTGTAAAATAAAAAAAAAAGTGTTCTTATGTACCTGAACAATATTCTCTGTCTCGGAATATTGTTCAGCTTGTCTTCCTTTACTGTTCCAAATCACAATGAAAGTATAAATATGGTGTAGAAGTCATTATTTAGACAGGTGATAGTTGTCCAGTTATAAAACATAATATTTACAGATAGTCTTAATTATTTTCAGCGACATAACCTGAAGTAAATGCCTCAATGCTCGGGGAACTTAAAGAAATATTAATGTTTTCATGAATAATACTAATCTAGCTACGTCTAGGCCGCTCAGCGATAATCTAAATACTAAAATGCTGACAGTAGTGTGTGTCTAGGTCATGTTAATTAAACTTTCTACGTAAGAAATTGAAAAAAAAAATAAAACTTTTACATCAGTGAAATACTATGAAACACGTTTAAATGTCAAGTGAGAGGAAGTAATCATTGCTCAGTCTTTATGATGGTATTTACACCAAACTAAACATATTTCTTAACGCGACAAAGAGGCAAGTAAGAACGTAAAATAAAGATTACTAAAAATTAGATTCCTGAATGATAAGGTAAAGAAAAGGTATTATTTTACTAATTAGAAAATTTACAACCTACAGAAATTATGCTTTTAAAATTGCTATACTCACTGTAGTCTCAAAACAGATCATACAAGCATTTTGGGAAAGTCACCTTCTAATTTACATTGATACAGGCTGATGATATACTGTATATACTTATTTATAATCATATACATCATGTCATTAAAACAATAATCTGGATTTGTTTTTTTCATAGAGTTTTTAATTATCAAAGACAGACAGTCGTCCCTGGGGTGATGACCTGAGTTGAATTATTACTCCCAGGATCAAGTATGAAGGAAGCCCTGCATGCATACTGTACACGGCTGTATTACCAATGCATAATAACCATCCGACAGCATAGAAAAGTGACGGACGAGGGAAGAGTTCTCGCTAAGGGGGAGCAAAATATAATACAGTGGAAACTCTCAGATTCACTTTTTTTCCCCGCCACAAAATATACGAAAAGTAAAAACCTTTCCTCAAAAATAAATATCTGAACAATAAAAACTTTTAAAAGCCTCAAAATAAAAACCAGCTATATTTTATTTTTCAGAATGTTTAATCGATTCGTTGTTTCAGTCCTTTTATCCTTTGTATTTCATTGTGTGTGTGTGTGTGTGTGTGTGTGTGTGTTTTGTGTGTGTGTGTGTGTGTGTGTGTGTGTGTTTTGTGTGTGTGTGTGTGTGTGTGTGTGTGTGTGTGTGTGAAATTCTGTATATTTAAAGCCAGAGTATGGTCTAGTGTGTGTCTGTGTCTTTGTAAACATATTGTATAACTGTGCCCTACTGCCGTGTGTCAATGTTGCTCTACGTACGAACCCTACCAATACCCAGGCTCAAACCTCCAAGCCTTAACCTAACCTAACCTAATTTCCGCAAAGGGATCGGCAATTTCAGAGTCCAGGATTTAGGCTTAGCGGTTCAAGATTTGGGATTCGGGGTTCGGAGTTCATAGTTGATGGGTTCGGGTTTCGGAGTTTATGGGTTCGGGGTTCGGTTATAGTAGATTTGTTATCAAGTTATATAATGCGTGTGGGTAGACTTGCGTGAAGATGTGCGTGTTCCCTGATCATTAACTTCTTAACACAATCTATAAATAATCTAGGACCCGCTAATCCCCACACACACACATACAGACACGGACCTGGGACCCAATCTTTACTTAACCCTGTCAAATTTAGCCTAGTTTAAGCCAACTTAACCTAATCAAACATAACCTAACTCATCCTAAGTTATCCAAACCTAATCTTAACCAAAACTAACCATAATTAACCTAGCCAAATTAAACCTAACCTTACTTAAACCAACCTGACTAAAACTAATCCACCTCTTTTTTCCCTCATTCCCTTTCGCATTTTCAGCAACATCCACCACCTGGTTCTCGCTTACGGTGTGTGTGTGTGTGTCTTGTCAATCTAATAATTCACTACCTTAAGATGATGATGTTGGCCCCACCCGTGAACTCTCTTGGTTATGTCTCCAGACAGTGTAGGTTTACCATCAAATTCTTTATACTGTTCGTGAAAAATTGAATCAAGGTCGATTTTAACTCTTTTTGGGAATTTTCTTTTTATCTTTAAGGTTTTTGGGGGATATGTTGTTTTGTTTTTCTTGTTGTATCATTTTATTGTCTTAAATATGTCGCTTTTTTTTGGGTGGGGGGAGGTTGGGTGGGGGGAGGTTGGGTTGGGGTTGCTCTGCTCGATTTGTCAGTTGTTCAAGCCGTTCCTGCCATATTAGCCACCACAGTAGGGATATACCGAGGTATTGAGTTCTTTCACTGATCTTATCTCTTTAAATCTTAAGGTAGACGCTGGTAGGAGCCTCGAGAAGATGGATGTCTAAATAGGAATGGCAAACACTCGCGGGTGGGTACAGTATATAGCGCACTACATTAGAACAATCGGAATACTCACTCCAGCGTGTGTATTGTGCACTAAATTGTAACAGCTGCAATGGTCATAGGCATGGCGGCATGTACATCATGCACTAAATTACAACAATAGGAATGGTTATATGCATGGCGGCGTGTACCTAGTGCAATGCTAACTTATTTACACACCGATGGCAGCTGGCGTTCTCCGGGTCGTGTTGTGCTAAACGCTCACCAGGTGTCACCCTGGCAGTAATTATTATTTTTTACTGTTGTTTCGGAGAATTTTTGGTTGTTGGAGTTTTACTTTCGAAAAAAAAAATAAAAAAATGGTAAGACAGCCCACCGTGCATATACCTGAACAGACAGGTATAACACCTCTGGCTTTCGAAAGAGAATATTATCTCAGTCAGATTTTGTAATGGATCTTAACACAGGTCATCACTCGGTCACGTTTGTTTTACTCTATAAGAATTCAATTGGTAAAATATAACAGGTGCTGTACGTCATCCCCCATTCTATTTTGCTCTGATCCTCACACGGCGAGGAGATACAAAGTTAATCTTGAGTCTTACACATGTCAGCTCCACAAAATTTTTTTTTACATGGACAGCTGAGCCGTCTGTTGCTAATGGATATATATATATATATATATATATATATATATATATATATATATATATATATATATATATATATATATATATATATATATATATATATATATATCATGTAGATCCACAATGAAAACGTGGATAAGATAAATCTTGATAAAATCACAACTCTGAAGATGTCTTGAATAAAGACGAAAGCTAAGGTGCTCCGTTGTTTCCCTTTTATATATATATATATATATATATATATATATATATATATATATATATATATATATATATATATATATATATATATATATATATATTACTAATTAAATAATGTATAAAGAAAAAAATATTCCTGAAGAGCACAACGGTCGTTTATAGAGAACACACTGCCTGGATGGTGTCCTTTAGCGCCCTCACGGTTAAGAGATCTTTCATAACTCTTAATTAATAGCGTCATAATAGGAGATAATAGGCAGTTAGGTGTAATACAGCGGGGAAGTGGTTCTCACTACACTCCCTGCTTACGCTAACAGCTGTCGCTAAGTGGCCACTCACGCCGCTGACAATTATTAATATTACTGAGGGACGCGGGTGTTGGTCGAGCTGCACCGAGGCCGACTATTATGCTCTGGAAGACATTACTGTAAATATCAATATTACTCGACGCTGAAACATTTTTTGTGCAGGGGACAAATTCCTAGCACACTGATATTGCGGTGTGAGGCAAAATTAGAAATAATGTTATTACGTCGAAATACATTGTTTAAAAATAATAAGATTGTTAAATACAGGAAATAATGACTATAATTTACCTTATATGAGTTGACTGCTGTGGAGACTATGAGAGTGAAACATGTTTAATCACCCCGGGCAGTTGGGACAGACTGTGGCCGGTGGGAGACATTAAAACAAAGTGTATATAAATCATAAAATTATATTATCGGCTGCTCGGTAAGCTACTTCGGACTGTGTGGAAGAACTATAATTATTGATGCTAAGACCCAAAGCCTGTAAAAATAGCGAAATTATAAGAAAATAAAAGAATAACTAATGTGTATGTTGGAGCGACCTGGCCCTGTTGTTCTTTCCTCAGTCACTCACACACACTATTTGCTCTTCTGTCCTGACCCCAACTCAAGCCTGGCATTTCAGATTCCTATTTTTTTCTATTTATTGATCGAATATTGGTTCTTCCTCCTACCTAATACATATGTTTCTCCCGCTCCTACTCTCCCCGTGTGTGTGTGTTGACTGAAGCAACTCTCATCCTTTCTGGCCACTTTTATATTATGGCAGCAGGACGTGGTGACGACCTCACACGTGAGTCAACCAAGGTGAACCAACACAGCTTCCTCAGGAAAAATATCCAATGATGCTATTTGGGTTCCAACACCTGTAGGTGGGAGTTGTTTGTGTTTCAACACCTGAGCGTGGCGACATGTTTATGTTTCAATCATGGGAACCAACCAGGCACACCCAACCAAAACAGACTGAGATTGAGCGAGTTCTCCCTCCTCCCCTCCTCCGCTTACCTTCCACCAAAGAAGTATTGATTCTTGGATATTCAGGACTTGACATAACGGTAAGTTTGCGTGTAGGAGTGATGGATTTATTCTCATAAAAGATGAAAATTTAAGTACACTCCACGCCACATAAAAACTATGCAGACTGATAGCCTCGAAATTCCTAACCGGCAACTTGGCCAAGGTGTAAAGTCAACGCTTACCCCCGAAAACGTTAGATTAGGTTAGGTTAGGTTAGGTTTTAGAAACATAAAAAATACACCTTTAAAGTTATTTTCAGTTCTTCTCTTAAATTTTCAGTGCCATTCCCCTCCATTACCACTGCCCCTCCTTCATTACCACTGCCCCTCCTTCATTACCACTGCCCCTCCTTCATTACCACTGCCCCTCCTTCATTACCACTGCCCCTCCTTCATTACCACTGCCCCTCCTTCATTACCACTGCCCTCCTTCATTACCACTGCCCCTCCTTCATTACCACTGGCCCTCCTTCATTACCACTGTCCCTCCTTCATTACCACTGCCCTCCTTCATTACCACTGCCCCTCCTTCATTACCACTGCCCCTCCTTCATTACCACTGCCCCTCCTTCATTACCACTGCCCCTCCTTCATTACCACTGCCCCTCCTCCATTACCACTGCCCTTCCTTCATTACCACTGCCCCTCCTTCATTACCACTGGCCCTCCTTCATTATCACTGCCCTTCCTCCAATACCACTGCCCTTCCTTCATTACCACTGCCCTTCCTTCATTACCACTGCCCTTCCTTCATTACCACTGCCCCTCCTTCATTACCACTGCCCCTCCCTCATTACCACTGCCCTTCCTTCATTACCACTGCCCCTCCTTCATTACCACTGTCCCTCCTTCATTACCACTGGCCCTCCATTACCACTGCCCCTCCTTCATTACCACTGTCCCTCCTTCATTACCACTGCCACTCCTTCATTACCACTGTCCCTCCTTCATTGCCACTGGCGCCTACATCATCAGTTCGTCCCCAGAATTTTTCAGTGTTTCTCCTCCAGTGAGAGAGTACATAAGAACATAAGAACATAAGAATGGAGGAAACTGCGGCGGGCGTATTGGCCCATACTGCACAGTCCCATTTACACCCAACCCCTATTGCTCATATAGACATCCAACCTATGTTTGAAGCTATCCAGCGTATTCGAGTTAATGATGATATTTGGTAACTTGTTCCATTCATCCACTACTCTGTTTCCAAACCAGTGTTTACCTATTTCGCGCCTAAATCTAAATCTGTCAAATTTAAAACCATTCTTACGAGTTCGTTCCTGGTTGGATAATTTAAGTACCTTTGTAATGTCCCCTTTGCTTAGCCCTGACTTCCATTTATACACCTCTGTCATGTCGCCCCTCGCTCTACGTCTCTCGAGGGAGTGCAAATTAAGATGCTTTAACCTGTCTCTGTACTCAAGGTTCCTAATGCTCGAGATTAGTCTTGCCATTCTCCTCTGAATTCTTTCCAAGGATTCTATATCCATTCTGTAATACGGTGACCAGAACTGAACTGCGTAATCCAGGTGAGGTCTCATAAGCGCAAGATATAATCTTAAGATGACTTCGCAAGTCTTGTAACTAACACTCCTTTGTATGAACCCAAGTACTTTATTAGCCTTATTACGAGCAAAAACACGTTATTTACTTGGTTTAAGATTCCTACTTATCATTACTCCTAAATCTCTCTCGCAGTCGGATTTCACAATGGCATCGTTGTTCATCTGGTAACTGGTTTCCCTGTTTACATCTCCAATAATGAGTACTTTACATTTGTCCACATTGAATTTCATCTACCATTTTTCAGACCATTCGAAAAATTTGATTAGACCTTCCTGTAGTTTTGCGGAGTCCTCGTCAGATTTAATTACACGTCCTATTTTAGTGTCATCAGCAAATTTACTTATGTTGCTGTCTATGCCGATATCTATGTCGTTTATGTATATAATAAATAATAATGGTCCAAGTACTGAGCCTTGGGGAACTCCGCTAGTGACGTTGCTCCAATGGAATTTAGTGCCGTTAATGCTCACTCGCTGTTTCCTGTCCTGTAACCACGCCCTAATCCATTTAAGAATATTACCTTTAATGCCATGTGCTTCTACCTTTCTTATTAGTCTTTCATGGGGGACTCTGTCGAAGGCTTTGCTAAAGTCGAGATATACCACATCATAATTGTGCCCCTCGTCCACCGATTCGAAAACTGATGAAAAGAATGTGAATAGATTGGTTAGACCTGAACGCCCGCTTGTGAAGCCATGCTGGGAATCATTGATCAATTTGTGCTTCTCCAGGTGGTTTCGAATAGAGTTTGAAATGATTGCTTCCAGTAATTTGTCTACAATTGATGTTAGACTGATTGGGCGGTAGTTAGAGGATAGTGATCTATCTCCCTTCCTGAAAATCTGTATTACATTCGCTATCCTCCAGGATTCTGGTACTACACCTGTTTTTAATGACATGTTAAACAAGTTTGCTAAGGGCATACTAAGCTCTTCCTTACATTCCTTTAATACTCTGGCAAATATCTCATCGGGACCAGGTGACTTATTAGGCTTTAGTTTGTCTATTTGCTTACTAACATCGTTACTAGTCACTACTATCTCGCTTAATTTGTTTTCTTCACTATCTCTGAATAGAGTCGGTGCCTCGGGTATCATGTTTAAATTATCGGTGGTGAAAACTGTTGAAAAATATTTATTCAAATTATTGCTCATTTCTCCATCGTTATCAGTTAGCTCGCCGGTATCTGACTGTATTGGCCAACTCTTTTCTCGTGTTTTAGTTTGATACATTTGATAGAATCCCTTGGGGTTTGTCTTCGCCTCCTTTGCTATCCTCAGCTCATTATTCCTCTTTGCTTTCCTTATCTTGGTCTTAACCCTACCGGCCAATACCTTATAATAATCCCGGAGGTAAATTTCGCCACGATTTATCCTCCTACCTATAGCCTTCCTTTGATCAATAATGTTCTTTAAGTAATTATTTATCCATTTAGCGTCATTGTTGTTTGATCTGAGTCTTTTGTATGGTATGTTCTGCCTTTGTGCACTGTCCCTCTTTCATTACCACTGTCCCTCTTTCATTACCACTGTCCCTCCTCCATTACCACTGCCCTTCCTTCATTACCACTGGCCCCTACATCATCAGTTCGTCCCCAGACTTTTTCAGTGTTTCTCCTTCCAGTGAGAGAGTAGAAACGATGCAAAACATTTGTTTATTTTCACACTATCTTGAGCTCTCCATTCTCTATGATTTCCCCAAGGAGGCGATACCCTTCTCTTGTAAGGGAGTGGACAGACCTGATTTAAATACCTGAGAATCCTCGAGGAAAGAAAGGCTTGTATTTTAACAGTTGAGGTGATGTGAGGTGAGGTGAGGTGAGTGTTTGTTTATATCTCTGGTGATAGATACCTTGAGTGTGAGGAACTGAGGATACATCATCTTGATCTCAATGAAGGAAAACACACACACACACACACACACACACACACACACACAAGCGAGACCAATGTAGTATACCCAACGTAGACAACAAACATGGCGCAGCATCCTAACTTCACCAACTTTCTCCTTTCACACAATAACACGGAGACTCCCTGAATGGCAACCTGCCGTCTGCCACACGTTGCCACAGACACTTGGAGGGCGGGAAGGTTGAATGGATGGACCCGCATACTCCTGGTGAGAGAGAGAGAGAGAGAGAGAGAGAGAGAGAGAGAGAGAGAGCAGTAGGGTGGGTGAACTATACCAGTCACGTAACACGCAGTAGTTTCGGTAAAAACGATGTTTGTACTTCCATTGTATACTCGTATATTTTTACA
Organism: Homarus gammarus; assembly: GCA_958450375.1. NCBI lineage: Eukaryota > Metazoa > Arthropoda > Malacostraca > Decapoda > Nephropidae > Homarus > Homarus gammarus. The sequence goes on from CAUDMG010003965.1 coordinate 1,368,720, forward strand.
CGTTTATGTTGTGTATTATGTATGATGTCTGCTGTCTATTATGTATGATGCATGTTATGTATGGTGCATGATGTGTATGGTGTGTGATGTGTATAGTGAGTATGGTGTACAGTATGTTGTGTATAAGGCTTGTTAATAATGACAGAATTTTTTCATAAGCCTGAACTGTATGTATTGTTTCTCGGTCACCTTGTGGGGTGTGTGTGCAGTGTGCTGTATCTGCACCGCCTGAACTAAGGGGCTCACTTAATCCAGGAGATATATTTCACCAGTTATAAATATTTCTTCGTGATTCACTATTATAATAGTCTTCAAAGCACAAGCAGTTTAGAGATTGTGTCATGATTTGAAATATTTTGTTTACCCCGTCAACATAAAGTGACGCTTTTAAGTCGCGTTGAGAAGGTGGCTGGAGGCGCTCAGTGTTCAGAGGTGGAAGAGTCAGAGGCACAGTGTTGACAGCGCGGTGCAGGGGGTGAGTGACCGCCTCCAAAGCAATATATGTATAATATTTTCACGAGGATATTCACGCGTCAGAACACTCTCTTGGGGGGTACAAACGCCCTTGTTGACACGGCTGCCAATATCATACAATAAATTCCAGAAATTATTTGAAAATCCATTGAACAAATAAATTGCCGATTTCATTTTATATGTAAAAGACACAAACCTATTTATTACTGTTCGTATGAAAGCTTTTCCCTGAATGATTGACTGATCCTTTGAAGCCAATTTCCCTCCTCTCCTCTCCTACACGGTGCCACCAGACGTACGATCACACCGCGATAAACACAACCGCGACCACCTACTGTACCTCTTGGTTGATCTTATATTAAATGTTTAAATATACCATCTCAACTCATCACCTCCAGGAATAAACTTCACACAGTTCCTTGCTATAGTTCCCAGCTAAGTTCAACACAAAAGAGGTGAACATCCCAAGAGAAATCTCCCTTTGAATTTAGTAGTCAATGTGGATATAAAAGCAGCAACACTTACTCCGTATGATACATAACCCGATAAGAAAGATAAGAAAATAACAGGATGCGGCCATTGCCAACACCATATATCAAGTAGATTTATTTCCTTACTCAAACACAGACACAGTTCTGGGTCATCAATATCAGTTAGATTTACTAAGACGGGTGTTTACACCTCCGGGTTGTTTATGGCTCACTCGGCCACCCCCATATATCTTCTCTCTCGAATTTGTTATTGAAATATTGGTCTTCACGCATATTAACTCAAGTAATACGTATTCTCGCTTGCGACTCCTCACGTGTTTTTATTATCCTTAGTGTAGATGTGTGCAGTTGGTAAATACTCGTTGATAGATGTAATTAGTTCTCTTAGATGAAATAAGATAGGGTCGCCGGATTATATAAATAAGAGTACCTAGATGACTTAAAGGTTAGGTAACTGGATGACATAGTTACTGGATGACACATAAATTATATCTTTCTAGGTCCGTTGATACTTTAAGAAGATTGGTGACAACTTTGCAACAAGGCCTTTGGCAACTAATCACGAGCAATATCTCAAAATGGACCCAACTCATACACCAATCACCGGTGAGTTTGTTCAAAATATCCACGAGACAATTTCATCCAACATGAAAATCCTTCACTACTTATTTCTCTTAAAATGGAAACCGATAGATGACTGGCTGTAACTCCTCACCAATGGGAAAAAGGAAGCCTGTGATTGGGTGGTACCTATATACCACTCCTCCAATAGTCATGAAAAAGACCTCATTAATTACCAATTGAATGTTATTATCTAAAATATAATCTATTATAGAACTTCGTCGTCTATGGAGGTTTCAAACACTAATTAATGAAGTGCTATAAATAAAACAGGGTGACAGGTACATCAATATTCAGGTGACTCACTTAAATGATCAATTTTAATTCATCAGTAGAGGGAAATTTAATTATATATATAGGATGTAATGACGAATACTAATATAATTTCTCTACCTGTATACCTGTACCTGAATTTATACCTGTAGCTGTACCTGTAACAGTATTAAGGTAACACTAAATGACTTAGAAAAAAAGGCAGGTTTTTTCCAGAATTGTGAAAATCCAGTTGCTCATAAATTTATTAATCAATTTTTACATCACAACATTTTACCTTTTATTATGACCATCATCAACAGCTTAATATTCTAATCATAGGTGTTTGTTTGTTTTGGTAAATGGTTGTAGTTGACAATGAAATGACTAAAATACGAGTATATGTTTGTGAAAATTATATGACATTATTTACTTGATATTATTTGAAATAGGGTGAAATAATTAATGTAATGTATGCCTATTAATACACACACACACACACACACACACACACACACACACACACACACATACATACACACAAACGTATATGCTTTTCCCATGGATTCGTGAATTTATATATGCCTTATATATACTGGTATGGATTGAAATAGGGCAAACAATTAACAATATACCAATTAATAGACACATAACTACGAAAAAAATTATCTATGCGTGTAATAAATTGGATCCTCCTATTTATTTCCCCATTTTAATTCAAATAGGACTACCTATTAAACGGAGTATGTATCACTCAATGTTAACACGTAAAGAAAATAGTCGTTATGTTATTTTTGTGGGTATTATTTTTTGTCCTTGATATGAAGCCTTTAGAACTGAGGTAGATTTAATATAAACTACTCATGACAGGTGAGAGAGAGAGAGAGAGAGAGAGAGAGAGAGAGAGAGAGAGAGAGAGAGAGAGAGACAGAGAGAGAGAGACAGAGAGAGAGAGAGACAGAGAGAGAGAGAGACCTGCCATAGCATACTTATCTTAACATCAATCTCCCATCTACCTAAAATAACACCTTTTTCACCCTCCCTCCCTTAATTATATTCTTCATAAGTCGTGGATTAATACTCCTGTCATGGCGTGTATTCCTCGCCTTGACTCGAGGAATAATAACAAGGTACCTTATAACATCCACGTGTAATACATATTGTAATGTTATGGTGACACGCGTCTGGGCGGCTCATGACTGTACTCTCCTCACCTGACATAACCTGAATAATCATACCTTCATGGTTCACACATTATAAAGGTATGTACTGTTCGTTCCTTTCCTGGGGTCAGTACAACTTGAAACGGCACCTAAACTAACCTAACCTAACCTAACCTAACCTAACCTAACCTAGCCTAGCCTAACCTAACCTAGACCTAACCTAACCTAAACTAAACTAAACTAAACTAACCTAGCCTAACCTAAACTAACCTAACCTAACCTAGCCTAACCTAACCTAGCCAAACATAACCTAGCCTAACCTAACATAAACTAACCTAAACTAACCAAAGATACAAATAATATCTAAGTAAATTTTGTTCATCTTTTCCTTGTAAATATGTTAATGCTAACCGCTATTCTCATCAAGTTAGTTATGTTTATTCTCATTGTTTCGCTGTTGAGAAATTGTTGGCAAATTCTTAAAAAAAAATAAATTTTACCAACAATTTTCATATTTTTTTTTGCACCAAATAATCACACGGGGCTGTCTTTTGCAATACTTCCTTCGGGGCTGCCTTCTGCAATACTTCCTTCGGGGCTGTCTTCTACAATACTTTCTTCGGGGCTGTCTTCTGCAATACTTCCTTCGGGGTTGCCTTCTGCAATACTTCCTTCGGGGTTGCCTTCTGCAATACTTCCTTCGGGGCTGCCTTCTGCAATGCTTCCTTCGGGGCTGCCTTCTGCAATACTTCCTTCGGGGTTGCCTTCTGCAATACTTCCTTCCTTCACTACTATTTAGAGACACGAAGGAGCCAGCGTTACTGCTTTACTCGGAAGCTTTATAAACGGGGAAGAAATACCACACCACGCTATAAGATACTGTTGAAACCTTTTACAACATCAAAGGAATGTTAATGTGGTTACCCTCCCTTCTTCCTTGCCTGCTCTCTCCTTTCTCTTCCTTCCTGTTTCTTCCTATCTACTCCCCCTCACCCTCCTCCCTCCTGTTCCTTCTCGCTGCTTCTTCTTTCTCTCCCCTGCTTCCTCCTCCTCCTCATCCCTGTTTCCTCTTCCTCAATCTCTCTTTCTCCTCCTGTTTCCTCTTCCTTCTCGCTTCTTCCTATTTCACCTCCCTACTTCCTCTTCCTCCTCGTTCTTGCCTCCTCCTCCTCCCTGCAGCTTACTCTTAACCCTCGCTGCTTCCTCTTCCTCCTCCTCTCCACCTCCTCCTCCCTGCTTCTTCCTATCCACTCCTTCTCCTCCCTTTTGCTTCCTCCTCCCTCCTCCTGTTCCTCCTCTACTGCCACACTCAATACTTTATCATTGAAAATCCAACAAAATATTGGATTAACCGCGGGATTTATTACGTGCGAGGCCACCAGGATTATCTAAGTGATCAGTGACTGTTTCCGTCTCTAACTCACCTAATAATATTTGTCTGTATGTCTGTCTGGGCGGGTGTGTGGTGGTGGTGGTGGTGGGCGCGTGTGTGGTGGTGGGCAGATGTGTGGTGGTGATGGTAGGCGGGTGTGTGGTGGTGGTGGGCGCGTGTGTGATGGTGGGCGGATGTGTGGTGGTGTTGGTAGGCGGGTGTGTGGTTGTGGTAGGCGGGTGTGTGGTGGTGGTGGTAGGCGAGTGTGTGGTGGTGGTGGTAGGCGGGTGTGTGGTGGTGGTGGTGGTAGGCGGGTGTGTGGTGGTGGTGGTGGTGGTAGGTGAGTGTGGTGGTGGTGGTGGTGGTGGTAGGCGGGTGTGTGGTGGTGGTAGGCGGGTGTGTGGTGGTAGGCGGGTGTGTGGTGGTGGGCGGGTGTGTGGTGGTGGTGGCGGGTGTGTGGTGGTGGTGGTAGGCGGGTGTGTGGTGGTGGTGGTAGGCGGGTGTGTGGTGGTGGTAGGCGGGTGTGTGGTGGTGGTAGGCGGGTGTGTGGTGGTGGTAGGTGAGTGTGTGGTGGTGGTAGGCAGGTGTGTGGTGGTGATGGTAGGCGGGTGTGTGGTGGTGTTGGTAGGCGGGTGTGTGGTGGTGGTGGTAGGCGGGTGTGTGGTGGTGGTGATAGGTGGGTGTGTGGTGGTGGTGGTGGTAGGCGGGTGTGTGGTGGTGGGCGGGGCGAGGTTCTATAACTCTGAAGGACAATACGCCTTCTTCCTGTAGTGAGACAACTATAGGAGCTGCCTCACCCCGCCACCATCACCATCACCATCACCACATCCATCACTATCACTCTTCATTCACCACCACTACCACTACCACCACCATCACCATCACCACATCCATCACTATCACTCTTCATTCACCACCACTACCACTACCAACAGCACCACCATCACCACAACCATCACTATCACTCTTCATTCACCACCACTACCAATACCACCACCATCACCACCACTATCACTCTTCATTTACCACCACTACCACTACCACCACCATCACCACAACCATCACTATCACTCTTCATTCACCACCACTACCACGACCACCACCATCACCACCACCACACCATCACCACACCACACAATTTATTCGTCATCGATCAGTCATTTAAAACAAAAAATGTCCATCTTGTATAAAGTTTTCACAGTTAAATTATAACAGACTAAAGTCGTGATATGTATAACAAACACTACAAAGACAAGGGTACTAATAACTGCGTCAGGCGATGAAGCAACAGCAGGTGAGATAACGCAATATTGCTTCAGCAGGTGTGAGGCGTGACACTCTTATTACCTGTACTGTCCCTCCATAAAGACAAAATAAATGACTTCGTTTAAGTTCCTTCGTTTTTTTATATGTTACAATCTGAGTTTATAACGTAATTTGTATCGTAAGATTTCGCTACATAAATTCCTGGATGATGTAGAAGAGCTGTAGCGTTCGTTATAATGTTGTCTTTCTGGTCGTTGGGGTGCGGTGGTAAAGCGGATATATCTCTCGTTTCTTGTCCTAATAGTTGCTGGTTCGCTATCTGAAGTCTACCCAGCCGTACAGTAAATAGGTGTCTAAGCAAGTGGAAGCGGTAGAGTGTAGGGCCGGTATTACTGTCTTCTTTTACACCAAGTAAGAGGGAAGTGACGCACACATTAGAGCCTCATACAATGTTTAAGTTCAAAGTTGCATCATTATGAAGTTTGTGTGTGTGTGTGTGTGTGTGTGAACTTTTTGTTTTATAGTTTCTTTGTTTGTGTTGTAGATAATGTTGTTGAGCGCTATGTTTTATCAGCGACTCAGTAAAAGTTGCTGGTAATGTTTATGTTTATGTCTCAGCGATTATCAGACTCCTTTGTTTGAGTTTGTATTGTTGACCCGGATGATGGTGTTGACCTAAGTGCTAATTACAACAAGACTGACTTTGTTTTTCTTACCAGTTTCCACCGACAAACTCATTACATGGAGACTTATTTATGCACTGTGGCGTAAACTTAAAGTTGCTTGACGAACAACACCAACATTCAGCGCTCCACCTCCTCCCACCACCATCCCCCCCACGGCGAGGATGGTGTCTTGACAACGAGGAACTTTCTTGAAGTACGCGCACACACACACACACACACACACTATGACAAAACATACAGCTATTCTCTCCAAATAGTTTTTTCTTCAGTTCTTGGAGTGATGTGAAATAGGGTGGTGGAGGGCGACCTGGTAAAACAGGATTTGTGTACGATCCCTTGAAGCGCTGATGGGTTTTGGGGCACAGGTGGATAAGGAATAAGGTGAGGGGTGGTAGAGGTAGGAGAGGAAGGAGAGGGAGAAAAGAAGGTGGGGGAAGAAGAGAAAGAGGAGGAAGAGGAGGAGCAAGAGGAAGGATCTTATGTACCAAGATGGATGGAAATATGAAGACATATACACAGCAAGCGAATGAATCCGGAATATAAATGACCTATTCAAGAGTTTCATTATAGGCTTAAGGGATTATTACGTACCTACGAGCTTTATGAATCTATTATGTACACATGAGGCTTCTGGGACTATTACGTTAGAGAAGATATATAACTTTCAAGCAATTACAGGGGTACATACATAGCTGCAGGGAATAAACAAATTAGATAAACAATAATGGGCCTGTTGTCCCTGTTTGAAGTTAAGTGTTACTGGCTAGAGAGAGTTAGGACTAATCAGCCACTCTGTGATCACTTGGTAAATCCTAAATCATCTCTTTCACTTACAATAAATCGTATAGTTAATCCACCTCTTCTTTTTTCATGGGATTTTTCGTGGAGGTGAGTGAGTGTAGCAGAAGAGCTGAGTACCTGATATTGTCTTGTCACCCAAAAGGTTTTAAAAGTGATAATCATTGTGTAGTTGGTTCTTACGTCTTTAAGTGGAAATCAGGTTCATGGTCACTCAGGAACCAGTTATAGGAGAGAGAAGTGGCCACTCAAGAACCAGAAGGAGGATGGAGGTATGGCCAATGAGTTACCAGATGTAGGAGGGAGGTATGGCCACTCAGGTACCAGATGTAGGAGGGAGGTATGGCCACTCAGAGACCAGAAGGAGGAGGCAGATATGGCCACTGAGGAGCCAGGAGGGGGTATGGCAACTCAATTGACCAGGAAGAGGACGGGGCTGCCATAGATAACCAAGTGCCATTGCATCTCGCATTCCACACACACCTCCAGATGTATCATTCCCCTGCAGTTCTTAACCTCCTTCATCCACACTGTTCACGGTCGTAGATTTTATGTCATTCTCTGTAATTTTCGTACAAAAAATCTTCGGCAGATGATCAACAGGAGTATTTTTTAAGGTGTTAAGCTGAAGTGAGAGGGAATTAGATCACCCTAGAGAGAGAGAGAGAGAGAGAGAGAGAGAGAGAGAGAGAGAGAGACCCCCCTCGGAAAGGAACGAACAGTACATAACTTTATAATGTGTGAATCATGAAGGTATAATTATTCAGGTTATGTCAGGTGAGGAGAGTACAGTCATGAGCCGCCCAGACGCGTGTCACCATAACATTACAATATGTATTACACCTGGATGTTATAAGGTACGGTTCATTACCCTTGTTATTATTACTCAAGTCACGGCGAGGAATACACGCCATGACAGGGGTATTAATCCACGACTTATGAAGAATATAGAAACGAAAGATACGCCATATTCCGGGAATTTTCAGGATACTACATATGGAAATGTCAAAATCTGGCTCCATAATTCGAGAAGTTCCGTGAATTTTCGGGAAATATGATGATGAATGGTGTAGCTTGAGTTACCGAGGTGTGATCAACGCTGACGAACGAAAGAAAATTAAGGGTAATCAATGCCACAGTGATATAGCAATCGCCACCGTCCGCGTCTGTTTGTCTGTCTCTTAGTGCTGTAAAGGAAGAACTAATAGGACCTTGGACTTTCATCACAGATAATACATTACTGCTTAATACTGCTTGAGTACGATAGTTTGGTCCTGACACGATGCCTTGGAGAGTCAGTGGCCTCTAGATTACTGCTGCATTGGCTGACGTACGATATAACGTTATAACTGTATCTTCGTGCTGTTCATTCTTCTCCTAGTTTTGTCAACAGTGAAGAGTTAATACAAAGATAAAAAAAACCAGAACTTCATCACCTTTTATATACAATGATTGATGGATTATTATCAGAACTCCGCTAAAACCAAAATTGGATTAACCTTATGCTCACTTCCCCAAGCTTATTTCACCTGATAAATAAGCAATCTAACATTACCTGAGGGGTTAAATTAGGTCAGGTGAAATAAGCTTGGTGGGCTAATCTTCCGAGGATCTAAACAAATGAATAAGATAAATGAACAGTGGTTATGCGGAGGTGGAGTCATTATTATCACCAGCTGAGACACTCTATGGTATATTCGTCAGCCTCAGGGAAACAAATGTCTCACTCGTTATCACTATTTGCTGGGAATTCTCAAGTGAAAGTTAAAGAAAATGGCAAAGTTAGAATGAATTATTAAGTTTGTGAATGTCTAGGGTCTCCACTCTCCAGCCTTTGAGGGGTGGGGGTGGGGGTGGGAGTAAGAGGGCCTTACTGTTGCTGGAAGGAAGGAAGGAAGGAAGGAAGGAGGGAACCCCCCCTCTTCCCTTGTTTAATTTAATTACGCTTTTAATTTAATTTGATTTAATTGAGTTTTGTGACAGTGGCATTAGTTATATGTGAGGTGTGTGTGTGTGTGTGTGTTGTGAGGACCTCCCCAGGTGTGTGTGTGTGTGTTGTGAGGACCTCCCCAGGTGTGTGTGTGTGTTGTGAGGACCTCCCCAGGTGTGTGTGTGTGTTGTGAGGACCTCCCCAGGTGTGTGTGTGTGTTGTGAGGACCTCCCCAGGTGTGTGTGTGTGTTGTGAGGACCTCCCCAGGTGTGTGTGTGTGTGTGTGTGAGTGTGGTCTCGTCCTTACCTTGACCTCGCGACCAACTTAAGGCTCTACTCTCCTCCTCGATAATAACAAAGGTAAATTACAGAAGGTAAAATCATAAGCTTTCCTTGAGGTATTCTGAAGAACTTTACAAGGTTGGTTTTGTTTATACTGTGTGTAGTTTCTTTACACTTATTGCTTGTTTAATGTTTGTTGTTTGTTCGCTTTATGTATTGTTTGTGTACTTTGTGTCTTGTGTTTGTTTACTTCAAGTCATCTTTTACTTATGTTTATACTAAGCTACGTTTGTTTACAATGACCTTGTGCTTGTTTGTCAATTGTATATTTTTTAACTATAATTTGTGTTTGCTCCATAAGTTAGTTGTCCTTACAATTTGTAACCAGAAAACCTAACCTAACCTAACCTAACCTAACCTAACCTAACCTAATTTGATCGTGACTAAAATCTCAATATTTTTAACGCATTTTTTGGTCGGAACTTGAGGTGGGGTGGGGTGGGGTGGGGTGGGGTGGGGTGAGGTGAGGTGGGGTGGGGTGAGGTGAGGTGGGGTGGGGTGAGGTGAGGTGAGGTGGGGTGGGGTGGGGTGGGGTGGGGGCAGGTATAATTAATCCAAAGTTTATCGTTGTGATAATCCCTCTTAACCCCCCCTCCCTCCCTCCCCTCTCCCCCCCCCTCTCCCCCCAAAAAAAATGAAAGACTTTATGATTTAATTTGCAGATAAAACCTAATTGGATTACCTGATGATTAAACACCCAACTTATTTTACCTTAAGATTAACCACCCTAACTCTCAGTACAACCAGGTAGTGTTGAGGTGTTTAAACCTCAGGTGAAAAAATATGGGAGGCTTAATCTTCAGGTGATCAGACTAATGTGTCAATAAGAACAACCGAAATTTCTCGTATTATTTTTAGCATATCGTAATTTTTGTCTCCTGATAATCCCCCTAGAGTCATGTTCGAATAAGGTTAGGTTAGGTTAAGGTCAAGGTCAGGTGTGAATAAGGTCATTATAGGCAGGTCAGCATCAAAGGTTAATTAGGTCAGGTGTAAACTCCTCTACAGTATATAAAAGTTTCCACAAGAGGTTTATTTTAGTTACCCCAAGAACGTGGCGTAACTCAGTACACAGAACACGTTTTCTCTATTGATCCAGACATGAAGTAAATTTATTCTGACTGGAAAGACATTTTACTGAAAAAGATCGAACAGTTGATTATATCGAAATTTCATATCTTTATAGCCTAATCAACTAACTATTGAAGAAGTCTAATCAACAGGTTTGCCTATTGTTCCACTGTCATTCTATAAACCGTAAAACAAAGAAAAACAAATGTACAAAGTCGAACCAACAAAGGAATTCGAAGAAAATGTAAAATTGGATCTTACATCATTATTTAATTACCTTACGTTCTTGAACTTGAAAACTATTGACTATTGTGCAGTATATTATAACACTGACGTTTACCTCTCACCTGCTCTGGTATTTTGCCCAACACTAAAACACTTGAATGATGGGGACTATGAGGCCCCTTACGTTTGATTTTGGTTACCGTTGGAGACATCAAACAAAAATAGCAGCGTTTTTAATCGAATATACGGGATTAAGTAACTATTAATTCCTTGAGATGATTTTATTCAGTCTAGTCTTTATTTTTCTCTCTATTCTTCTCTTTTCTCACTTTCCTATTCTTGTTCCTCGTCCCCCCCATTTTATCCATCCATATCTTTCCCTGCCTCCATCACTGCCTCTTTCCCTCTTCACATTCCTTGCCTCTTAACTTTTACTCCCCCCGTCTCTCTGTTTCCTCCTTCTCTCCTCTCTCTCTCTCTCTCTCTCTCTCTCTCTCTCTCTCTCTCTCTCTCTCCTACCCCCCCTCCCACACCCCCCAGCCTCACCTCTCTGGAACAGTGAACGCCTGGTTGATCAAAGACTGGAAGGAACATGTTATCGTAGCCACAGTGTAGTTCTTCTGTGGCCAAATTTACAGTTTTTAATTTCCTGCTGGTGAAATGTGTCTCGTGGGTGTCTGACACAACTGAAGGCCGGGACACGAGTCTTTGAACTTTTTCTCTCTATATTTACTAAAACTTAATTCCAATAACTATGTATATGTTTAGTTTATGGTGATTTGATTTTTATATTTATTTTTTTATTGGGAAAAGCTGAGACGTAACCATCTGAATATGATCCCTTGTTTCCTCTTTATATACGTGTATATATGATTTTGTTTAAGCCACATTTCATGGTAAATTTTTCATACTGTTGACGAGTGAGCGAGGGTGACTGACAACAACATAAACAACGAGAAGAACCACACACACACACACACACACACACACACTTGAACGTATTACACATGAAATATTTTCCTTCCCGGAGTAAGTCACCACACGTTCAGTTAGGTAACAACACTGAGTCTGACAGTCAACGTGTACTAGGAGTCTGACAGTACTAGAAGTCTGACAGTACTAGGAGTCTGACAGTACTAGGAGTCTGACAGTACTAGGAGGCTCCACCCTAACCTAACCCTTAAAATCGGGATCCTTTAGAACTGCAACAATTTAGGATTGGAACCCATTAGAACTGGAACCCTTTAGGACTGGAACACATTAGGACTGATTTCCAATATATGGGAACCAACAATTGTACAGAGTAACATTGGTTTAGTGTGTTAGACTCGGCTGAGTGTTACAGTGTCCACTTTCCATTAGTTAATTTGCAATCACGGGAGGACACTTAGCAGTCAGCAGCATGTACAGTATGGTAAGTGAGGTTATCAGAGTTGGTCTGGGCACACGGTCAACACAAACACGCAGTTGTAGCCAGACTTTTGTTCGACTCACCGAGCTGAAGACTAAATGGTTCATATACAGGTACTTTAAACATTGGTGTCTTGAAAGTATGATAAAACTCCTCTGTGTCTATTGAGATTCGTTTAAGAGTTTAATAATAATGATTAATAATACAATTAACGGTTTATTGAAAGAGCATGGCAGCCGGAAGGCTGAAAATATACAGTAACATAAGTGGGGAATGGGTCACTTGATTGACAAATAATATACAAGTAACGTATGTGATACAAATATGATATATAATAACTAGGTGGAGAGAAGGCCATACCACATGGCATTTCAACATAGTGGCAGTGCGAAAAGGAAAGAGTGACTGGGAGTGAATACACGGTTAATTACAAGTTATTGATAATTTTTACAATGGTTGGGACTGGGCTGTTCTTATAGCAATCAGTACGAGCTCGTATGGGCTCGATGCGGTTGTGATGTCGAACAGCAATTCGCGGACGAGGGATCTCGGGTGGTAGTAGGAGCCGGTGTCGAGGATGGTGCAGAAGCTTCTCACCAAATTTGCAGATGAGGTCGTGGTGATGGTCAGAGAGAGTCGAGAGGGTCAGTGTGTTGATCGCTTCTCGATATGTGGAGTAGGAAGGGGAGAGAATAATCTTGCATGCCCTCTTTTGCACTTTTTCTAGGTGTTGTTGTGTGGCATTTAAAGAGGAAGACCAGGCAAGGGAGGCATAGGTAAGCTTGGGAAGTATGAATGTTGAGCAAACACTGAGGAGCTCGGGCGAAGGAGGTGGAGACGGAAACTGGAGGATTTAAAACTTCACTGACTTGTGCTTTCCAATTTAGTTTATCTATGGTGATGCCGAGGAGCTTAGTGGAGTCTACAACCTGGAGTGTGTTGGGGCCTAGAGTAATGGAAGGGGGTGGGACAACGTCGGAGGAGAGGTTGATGTGCATAACCATGGTCTTGGTATGGTTGATGGTGACGTGGTTGTTGGTGGCCCAATTTTGGAGACTGTTCAATAAAACCTGAGGGGCGGTATAGTCGGGAGCCGAGTTGTTGACAGTGATCCCAATGGTGGAGTCTTCGACATATTTCCAGCGGGCAGGGGTTTCTCTTAGGGCATCATTGATAAGCATAAGGAAGCAGAGCGGTCCCATCTTGGTGCCTTGGGGGACGCCACAGGTGAGTAACTGAAAAGTGGAGACAGTCCTCGGATGCGTACGGTTTGGCGTCGGTCCCTGAGGAAGTCTTTAAGCCATGGTATACGACTTCTTCGAAGCCCGAGGTCGATAACTTTGTTGATGATTAAATTGTGATCGACAAGGTCAAATTTTTTGGTGAAGTCAATGAAGGCGACAGCCACAGAGGCTTTTCGTTTTTCCAGATTGCGGTATATGTAGTCGAGAAAGCTGACAAGACAGTGATTAGTGGAGGAGGTTTTCATATTGCCAAATTGCTGAGGATCTATGGCGCTTGCAATATCAGCATAAGCCCAGTCAAACACAAAACTTTCACAGATTAAGCTGGGTATTGGGGTGATTGCAATGGGTCGTAGCTTATTTAAGGATTGTGGGCTGGTTGACTTGGGCACTAGTGTGTGTGTGTGTGTGTGTGTGTGTGTGTGTGTGTGTGTGTGTTTGTGTGTGTGTGTGTGTGATCCGCGCCACACAGGGTGGTGTAATACGTCTAGTGTGGCAGCACTATGTTAGTGTTAAGGTACAAGCACTGCTTACTCCCCCCTTTCAGCTGCCGCCGCTGGCTAGCCCTCGTGGCGAACAGGGAAGCAACTTGCATAAGTCTTCCCCTGCCAGTACACAGCCTCTTCACCATCAAGACTCCTGCTGTGCCTCCTCGTGGCAACACACGGTAACTGGGTGCCTCGTGGGCCCAGGCTAGATCAGCAGGGGATCTCGGAGTAGCAGTAGGCCCCAGAGGGATTAACCTCGGTTGGTATAAGGCTACAGGAGTAAACCACGAACGAAAAATTTGCTATGGAGCTCCGCATCAGGCAGACATGCTTACAGAGCTCCAACAAGAACCCCAACGGCGGTATAGGCAGAAGAGGTGACCATCGTGGAAACCCAACGACTACACCGGCGGGCGAAGGCAATACCTGATGGACAGGCTACTAAGGCGAAACCCAAAAAACTGGGCTATCAGCAGTCCATTGTAACTCTCCCTCTTACCAGTCGTTGCAACACTTGCATCACTGGACCAGGAAAGGAAGAGCCAAGATGTGTGGTTGCAGCCTGCGCTCCTGCCTCACCACATAAATCAACTCATGCACAGCCATCATCCAGTTCATCATACCTCTCATCATCATCAAAACCCCTATACCCCCAAAAGTCCTATGGCGACGGACGAGTGGCGACGGGGACAGGTAAAGATGACTGCCGGGAGTCCCTAGTCACAACTCTGCAAATGGGCGGCACAGATAAGATGGTCGTTTATGCACTGGGATTTTGGCAGCAATCCGGTCCTGTCTGGGCGACTGAGCAGCCCTTTCGAGGAGCCACTCTGCTCACTCCACAGGGGAAAGGGGCTAGAAAAGGTGCGCTAAACATAGCCTGTCTAAACACCCAACCTGACTGGGCAACCACACCCAGTAAGGTCATCCTTATGCAGTGGAAAACACAGTCAAAATCACAGATCCAAACAAAAACAAACAATACAACCTCTTATGGTCGCTGCATGAACTGTCAGGACCCTTCTGGATACTGGTACAAATGAGTGTCCCGAAAGAAGAACTGCCCTTGTGGCAAAAGAGCCACAAGAGGGAGGACCTCTGCTTACCAGCCGCCACCACTCTCTCCTGGAGAATAAATAGGAAAAGGAGGAAATCCTCCAAATTTTTAAAGACGCTTCCACTGTCAATATTTATAAGAACAAGGGAGACCGGTCAGACTGTGGGAACTACCATGGGATCTCGCTGCTCTCCGGAGCTGGCACGATTATCGCCAGAGTCCTCCGAAACAGACTTCTTCCTGGGGCGGAAAACTTCCTCCGAGAATCTCATTGTTGTTATAGACCATCAGGTGGCACCACTGACATGATCTTTACTGCCCGCCAGATACAGGAAAAGTGCATAGAACAGCATTGTGACCTGAACATGGCTTTCATCGACCTAACCAAGGCCTTCGACTCGGTCAACAGGGAAGGCCTCTGGTGGATCCTCAGCCGTTTTGGCTGCCCACCAAAATTCATCGCCATTGTGAGGCAACTCCACGATGGCATTAACGGCAGTGTCCTGCACAACGTCACCCAGTCTGAGTTCTTCCCCATCCATACAGGGGTTAAACAAGGGTGTGTACTGGCACCAACTCTCTTTTCCATTTCCTTGGCTGCCTTCTTACTCGTGTCAGTGAACATCGAGTACCGGGTGAAGGGGGGTCTTTTCAATATAAGACGACTCCAGGCGAGAACAAAGGTATCGGCAGCTTCCATTACTGAACTTCAATATGCAGACTACCTCACACTTGTTATTCACACTGAACACGACCTACAGGAGATCCTGACCACCTACACAGATGCGTATGCACACGACGGCCTTGAGGTGAATGTACGTAAGACTCAGACTCTCTTTCAACCTGCCCCTGGTTCAGACACACCTCCACCATCCATCCAGCCTCACGGTACTACCCTCTGTTCACCACCGCAGACATCGATGAAGAAATTCAGCACCGGATCAAATGTGCATCTCAAGACTTCGGCGGACTCCGAAACCGTGTCTTCAACTGTAGGGAGCTGAAATTATTTTCAAAGCTGCATGTATATCGAGCAGTGGTAGCAAGACATGGGTCACATGCAGGAAGCACCTCAAGGCACTTGAAAACTTTCTCCAACTTAGTCTACGTTCCATCCTCCGAGTTCGCTGGGAAATCAAGAGAACAAATGTCAGTATTCTTGCTGACACCAACTGTAGGAGCATCGAGGCTACCATTATCCATGATTAGCTACCTTGGACTGGCCATGTTACCCGCATGGAAGACAGTAGACTGCCAAGGCAGCTACTTTACAGTCACTCAACGAATAGTAAACGTAACGCCGGCGGGCAACTGAAAAGGTATAAGGATAGTCTTAAGACAAACCTGAAAAACTGCCAAATCGACCCCCTCACCTGGGAGACGATTACTCCACATCATAACGCTTGGAGGAGCACCACACGAGAGGGTGTCAATATTTTGGAGTTAGCCCGACTGCATACCGAGGCAGATAAGCGCCAACGCCGTAAAGACGCTGCCGTCGCCCCTCCCGCACTAGATGTAGCCCTCCCCATGTGCCACGAATGTGGACAACGTTGCAGGTCCCGTATCGGCCTCTTTAGTCACCTCAACACTAACTAACCTAGGTGACATCCCTAATAACTCATATAATTGTATCTTAGCTGGATGATCATTATACTCGATTCCGAGTGACAGCAAAGTAGTAGTAGTAGTAGTAGTAGTAGTAGTAGTAGTAGTAGTAGTAGTATGTGTGTGTGTGTGTGTGTGTGTGTGTGTGTGTGTATATGAGAAACATTCCACCTGAAGAGTAACTTGTGCTTGGATAATCTAACACAGTGTTGTCCAGAGGGTCATATATTACAGCTTAAGCCACTGAGGAAGAGACGACTGGGGCAGGATTAATTCTCATTCCTAAACATAATCAGTTAATGGCACAAGGGGGGGAGGGGTAGAGGGGGTTGGGGAATGGGGAGGGGAGGGGGTGGGGGTATGGGGGTGGAGGTGAGGGTAGGGGGTGGGGATGGTGGCTGTGGTTGAGGGGGTACTGGTAGAGGGGATGGGGTGGTGGTAGCGCCTACACAAACACACACAATTATCCATATTTATTAACGCCTACCCATGTAAACGTGCACAAAGGAGAGTGTACAAATAAATAGTTTCTTTATTGAGACACATTACTCAACAAACATTTATGACAGCCCAGGAAGCAAACCTCCAATTTTGCGCCTAAGGTAAAGCGCACAAGATTTAGAATATCAAGAGCCAGGCTAGTTATTGATTCCCCTGCCCTTACCTTCGCTTGGGTACATTCTATGTGCTCGTGCTTGGGGTTTGTCGGTGCGTAAAGCGAACAGGCTATTGCAGGAGATGATGGAGGGCCGTGATCAGGAGGCTGGTGAGGGTGTATACCACAGGGGCAATGTCTTGAATCACAGGAGGAGAAGGTATCATATATTCACCGATATTTCCATGATGCTGCGGTACATGAACACCATTTACATCTCTTTATTTATCTTACCATTTTATATATTTAATTTCATATAGACCGGTAGCCAACCAACAGTCCGTTCCAGTTCGAAAACTTTGACCAGAGGAGATGGGAGAAAGTTTACCGCGTGGACAAAGAAGTTTACTGGAATCTTTGGTTTACCAGATGCGTAATGGGTTTACTCTGGAATGTCTGTTAGTTATAATGGACCACTGTTGTGCACGCAGGATGCAAACATTATTTAAAACCGGCAAATGGGGGGAAAATAATAATGGAACCTTTATATTTTGTTCGTCTAAACTGTTTACGTCGTTCAATTTACAGAAAACAGCTTAAATCATATTTTAATTTCTCTCAAGAACATATTCCAACATTGGCGGTAAATCTAAGACAACACGAGCTTAAAATAAATTCCGTGTGTGTGTGTTCTAGAGAATAAATTGTCCTTGTGTATGAGTGTTATTATCCTCGCCTCATGATCATCACTCACAAAACAGCTCATAATTACCCCCAAAAGAAGCACATATCATATTTGCAATTAATTACCTAAGAAAATGTTGTGAGAATGTTGAATTAGTTCGAAATACCTAACACTTCATTAATATTTCTACCTCATGATGAATTCACAAGACCAACCTGTTCAATATCCCTCCCCACGGTAATTTATAGATTGGAGTACAAGTATTATCGACAACAACTGCGTAATGAGGTCGCTTGTTGTTGTGCCTTTGATCAGGTTGTGACTGAGGGTGACGTCATGAGGGTAAGGCCGTAGAAGGACGCTTAGGATATAGACGCTGAGGGCTGAGTGGATGAAGGGGAGTGGTGGATGGAGGGGAGGGTGGTGAATAAAGTGGAGGTGGTGGATGAAGGGGGTTGGTGGATGAAAGTGGAGGTGGTGGATGAAGGGGAGTGGTGGATGGAGGGGAGGGTGGTGAATAAAGTGGAGGTAGTGGATGAAGGTGGAGGCAGTGGACGCATTGGGGGAAAGAGGACGAATTGGACGAAGTTGACGCACTAGACGAAGTGAACGTATTGGACGCAAAAGGGGACGCAAATGGGCATCCTCATGTCCCCTTCTAACCAATTACTCGACCCGGAGATTGGCATTGGCTCCCGCTAATATGCTAAAGGGATCACTCTCTGTGAAGGCCCCGAGGCGCTCTCCTCATTTAGGGTGTGGTAGGGGCGACCTTAAAGGGGGGAGATATTGCGACAAGGGGAGAATATAGGGGGTTAGAAAGGGCGATTTTATAAAGGAGGAAATGTCCTGCTAAGGGTAAATTAGGGATGGTAAAGGGAAGGCAGAAAAGGAAGGGAGATTAAAGGGAATTTAGTGGGTGGTAAGGGGTGATCTTAAAGGGATAAAGGTTGGGATGCGGGTAAATTAGGGGTTGACAGGCATGGTTACAAAGGGTTATGTCACGGAGGGTTTAACTAAGGGGTGATATATAGGGTTTTAAAGGGTAATAGGCAGTGTCTGAGAAGAGGGAATCTGCAAACTAGACGGGATATGGGGGGGGGGTGAAAGAACAGGAGGAAAGGGGGAAGAGTAGGGGGTGGGGGTAAAGAGTAATGGGGAGGGGGGAAGAGTAGGGGGAGGGGGAAGAAAGGGGGAGGGAGGAAAAGTAGGGGAAAGGGGGGGGGGGGAGAGGGAGGAGGATGACCTTAAAGAGAAAAAAGGATTCACTATACCCAAGGAAATTAAGAGGATGTCAAGTATGGCTTCAAATAGAGGAAAGGGCGATTCAGGGGTGGCGTGGAGGTTCAGGGGTTGGCAGACTTGAACTTAAAGGGGAAGAATCCTATTTAAATGGGGATTTTTAAGGGGTATCCAATTTAACATCAAAGAGGGAGGCAGGGGTATGCTGTAACAAGTTAAATGGGAGAAGATTGGTCGCTACAGAGGTACCAAAGAGAGGTTTACCTGGTATTCAATGTAACCTCAAAGGGGGAATTCGCTTCCCCCATTCCCTCTTGTTTTAATATCAATAGCCTTCAAGGTACACCCTGTAATATTCGGGGTATGTAATTAAGTTTTCATTACGGGGACCAAAAGCTGAGGCGCAGGTGTATTGGTGATATTAGAGATGAGCTTTATACTACACACGCACACACGCACACGCACACACGCACACACGCACACGCACACGCACACACACGCACACTGGTGTTTATGGATATCAAGTATCATATCAACTTTGGGATTAGGTTAGTTTTACGATTGTGAAATGTTGTATTAACTTCCTCCTCCTCCTCTCCTCCTCCTCCTCCTCCTCCTCCTCCCTCCTCCTCCTCCTCCCTCACACTCCCCTCCCCCCTCTTCCCCCGTCTCTATCTGTCTGTATCTGTCTCTGTCTCTTCATTTCTCTGTCTCCTTCTCTCTCTCAGCTTCAGTAAAAGAAAACACGGTGTCAGCGCCGGTATTGGAAATTCCTGCACTTTTCATTCACACATTTTTCAGGCGCTCTGGCACAATCACATTGTATATTGCATAATACATCTGAGATCAGAGGATGTATGAAGGCAATACATCGTGCATAATTGAACTATGCTTGCGCTTGATGCACTCGTTTTCCGATTACGTTCAAAATGTTCAATCGTGAATCACAGAACGGCGTCATACGGAATTTCTGGTTTAAATTTCAATTTGGCTTCAATTTTGGTGGAGGTTGTATTTATGAGTGGGTGTGTGCTGAGTCTAAAACTGATTGTCGGAGCTGTGTGTGTTGGCCTGAAATTAGAATTCTTTTCACTCGTTCATGACAAAGTGTCCGTGGGGGGGGGGGGAGGTGGCAGGGGAGGGAGGGCAGGGGACAGATAGAGTGGAGGGCAAGGGTGAGGAGGAGGGAAGGGGAAGGAGGGCAGAGAAGAGGCGAGGGGGAGGGCATGATAGGGGGGATCTGGGGAAGGCGGGAGGACAAGACTGAGGAAGACATAGGAGGGTAAGGGAGGAAAGGGCAGTGGGGGGGGCAGATCCTGACCTGACCTGACCTGACCTAACCTAACCTAACCTAACCTAACCTAAACCCTCGTTCATGTCTTCCCCTTCCTATAGTCTTACACACACTGACATCATGAGAGAGATGACTAGAAGCATTTAAATAGGAATCTTGACCTCAATCCACAGAGCACTTTAACATGGCTTCCTTTACTGGCAACATTATTCAATATCCCTCGTGTGGAACTCTTTATCTCCTTATCAAGAACCATAAGACCTTTCCCTCTTTCAACCTATCCGGTATCAGGTTTAACTTTCCCAAATCCCTTCTTTTGTTTTCCTAGATTTGATATCATTTTAATATCCTTGATTTCTTCCTTTATCATCAGCTACCACGTTACTGCAGTAGATTGTTTATATTCTGATTACTGTCCTATCCACATATACTGCACACACACACACACACACACACACACACACACATCATCCCACCTGAACGAAACACAAAACTGCTCTCCACACACATTGCTTCTTCCCCCCACACAAAATATTTATACATTCATAAAGGCAGAAAAACCTAAACAAACATAGCCACCTTCTCTTAAATTCACAGGGAGGCAGGAGCTAGGAGGGGGAGGTGGAGGGCTTGTTTTTCCCCCCTCTTCCCTCTCAGCGACATGACATACAGACCCCAGCCCTGTGAACTACTCCAAGATAAGTCTCACATTTCCTGTTCAATTCTTCTTCCCTCGAGAGCTTAACTGGGTAGCTACAGTATGTCATTTAATTTGAAGTGTTGATCATCCACGACCTTACCTGACCTAACATTGACTCTCTTAATCTACGCTCTTTACACTACATCACAACCCCCCTTTCCTCTACAACCCATAACAACCTCCTCCTTCAGAAACCACCCTCCTACACCCCTACCCCCTCTCTTCCATCTTACCCTTCTTCTACACCCACAACCCCCTCCTACATCCCCACCCTACACCTTCTACACCCCTACCCCCTCTCCTCCATCTTACCCTTCTTCTACACCCACAACCCCTCCTACACCCCACCCTACACCTTCTACAACCCTACACCCACAACCTCTCCTACACCCACAACCCCTCCTACACCCACAACCTCTTCTACACCCACAACCCCCTCCTACATCCCCACCCTACACCTTCTACACCCCTACCCCCTCTCCTCCATCTTACCCTTCTTCTACACCCACAACCCCCTCCTACACCCCCACCCTACACCTTCTACACCCCCGTACTCCATAACAATGCACATATCAGACATCTTTTAATACATTACACTTCAACAAGAGTAAAGAGGATACAGTGGTCACTTCCTACACCAATTACAAGGTCAATATTTAATCACCCTGTTAGAAGAGAGAACTACACTGAGGGCCCAAACGAGGGTGAGGGAATTATTGAACAACCTGGTGGAGGATTGGGCGGATTGGTGGATAGATGAGTGGGGATTGGGTGGATATTGAGGGATT
Source organism: Homarus gammarus (assembly GCA_958450375.1). Lineage (NCBI taxonomy): Eukaryota > Metazoa > Arthropoda > Malacostraca > Decapoda > Nephropidae > Homarus > Homarus gammarus. The sequence goes on from CAUDMG010003965.1 coordinate 1,390,523, forward strand.
GGATAGATGAGTGGGGATTGGGCGGATATTGAGGGATTGGATAGATGAGTGGGGATTGGGTGGATATTGAGGGATTGGATAGATGAGTGGGGATTGGGTGGATATTGAGGGATTGGATAAATGAGTGGGGATTGGGTGGATATTGAGGAAAAAAAAATACCCGAAAGATTAGACATTGGATTAAGACCACTAGAAGAGATTGGTTTATTTCAAGACAACAACAACTAGATAAATAAATTAATCTAAATACTATAAACTAGATTAGAGATTGGAAACTGTGTCCCGCCCAACCCCCCCCCCCCCAGGAAATATAGGATTAATGGTATTTACGGGGGGATTAGGGCTTGATTGGAAATGCTAGCTATATGAATGGTTTAGTGGAAATTAGAGCTTAGAGGGATTAGAATGGCACTGAAAAAAAAGAAAAAAAAGTTAATGGCCAAACTTTAGTGAATTTACCTGATAAATTATTTATTTTTGTTTTTATACCTCCACTGCGTTTGTGTTTTATTTTTTTTGGGGGGGTGGGTTTATTAATTGGCTCTTGTATCTGATATATCTAATACTATTCAAATTAATTATTAGTAATTAAGTGCTAAAGGTGCCTAATTTAGAGCACATAAGCGACACGTGTTTGAAGTATTAAAAAATAAAAGTGATAATTTATGTACATATAAATAATTTAATGTTTTGTATAATTTGGCCTGTGTAGAAAATAAAAATATATGGCATATATATAAATAATCTCTGTGTATAAAATCATATGTGGTATAATTTTCGTGTATATATGGAATGAATATTTTTTTTCCAATATAATTTTCGAAACGATACGTTAATAATTAATAATTGACGTGATAATTCAAGAGAGAGAGAAGAGAAAGACTAAAATTACGGAGAATAATAATAACACGAAGAAGACGAAGAAGAAGAAGACAGGAAGAGGGTGGGTAAAGTAATGGTAGGGAGTAATTAAGAAACAGGGGTCGTTTTTTCATTCTGCTCGGCTCAATGGCCAGCCAATACCAACCAATCCAAATACCCATTGAAGACGCACCTGGGATTTCAATTGGCTAAACTACGACCAGACACGACAGGAGGGATATGATGAGCACTCCTGGGTATACGTCTGACCCCCCCCCCCCCCACACACACACACATGACTACACAGATATACACAAGCATACATGACTACATACACATTTGAATACACACACACACACACACACACACACACAATATTTACCCTTCTAGAATAAAAAACAAAAAGCAATCTTTTCCATCTGATTCTCTTATTTCTGTCGCCTCTCGTTTCTTCGTTCTTGTAGTTCTCTTACCCTCTCCTCCCTGACGCAGCTCCTGATAGCAACACCTTAATATCTTAGAGTGACTCCACCCTGGGTCGAGACGTACACAGACTTGACGACAAAGAAAATAATCACAGAGATTATTTAAGAACACACATAAGATTTCGATCAGTATGTATGTATGCATGTATGTATGTATGTATGTATAGTCATGTGTGTGTGTGTGTGTATTTGAGTGCTCACGTAAGTTATGAGTGCGTGAGAGTATTTGCACGCTCGTGTGTTCCATGTGGGAGTGTATGTGTACGTGCGTGTATGTCCGGTATGTGTGTGTGTGTGTGTGTGTATGCTGGTCGTGGTGTTGTGTACAAATTGAAGCATCTTCCCTCTTGACTATACAACACATATTCAGGGTGTGGATATTTCCTCAGACAAATATCATCGATAACAATTTTCTATAGTAATTTCTCGAAGGATCAATATTTCCTAAAGTTATTCGAGATTGAAGCAAAATGTCGCGTGTAAGGAGAGGTTATTACCTGAAGGCTAAGTACAGTAATTGATAGGCAAATACTAACACCTCTCACAGTGCTAAGTCGACAAACCGTGGGAATTAATAATTGCCTAAAATAAATAAGAAATGCAAATAAGAAAACCAAACTCAATGTCATTTAGATTGAAGGGAGGAGCAGTGCCGGATTTAGACCTGTGGAGGCCCATGGGCAGCCTCTTTGTGGAGGCCCCCCTCATTATAACTACCCAAGAGGGTGGGGTAGCGAGTGAAGCGAGCCTAAACATCTGGGAGTTCCGGGGGGCGCTGTAAGCCCCCCGGGAAAATTTTGAAATTTGAACACTTCTTTGGAGAATTTTGAAGCCATATGCAGTTCATTTTTAATCAATATATGTTTATGGAATTCTAAATATATTATTAGCAACACAAACAATAGCATTCATTAAAAATATAAGGTTCATAGGAAAACCAGGTATTCATGAATTTCAAGGAGTAGCTAGCCTAATTTCTATCACGCTCCTTACTGAACATAGTTTTACGTGATGGAATAGATAAACATGAAATTTAAAGAATGAGAATAAAAATAATCCAAATGAATAAACAAATAAATAAAATATTGTAATATGTGGAGGTCCCTGGACAGCTGCCCACTTTGCCCACTCCTGAATCTGGCCCTGGGAAGGAGGTGAATGATAGAAGAAGAATAAAGAAGAAAGGAGAAAAAGAGAAGAAAAAATAGAATAAGAACAGGAAGCAGCAATACCTGATGGACAAAACAATAACAAATTAAGCTAAACAGTTGTATAATGTGTAGTCATCAGCGTCTTGTTCATACCATCTTTCACTCCATCTCGGGAATTATTTCTTCGTCACACGTTAATATCTCACCAAGTACGGCTGAAACTCGCTTATTTTAGCCCACTTATCTCCCCCCCCTCCCCTCCCCTCCCCCTCAAGCCATCAGCCACACCACTCCATCTAGCCAATCACCGTCCGAGCCCCGTCTAACCTATTAACATCCGAGTTGATCAGCGCCTGAGTCTTCCAAGCCAATCAACAGGCGAGTCTATCTAGTCCAATCAACGCCCCCCAAAGTCCGCCTAGACCATCAGCTTGTGAGTCCATCTAGCCAATCACGACACGAGTTTTTTTTTATTTATTTTTCAACAGCAAAAGCAGACAGATCTTGGCCTTTGTGAAGTCACTTATCCACGCATAAATTATCTCTAGCTCCAGGAATGTGTTATGGCCCCTGCACCTGGCCTTCCTCTCTCGGCGGTGCTTTCATTTCTGTTTATTCACATTACCTCGTGTTCAGCGCCCATCATGCTGCCGTGTTAGATGTGTCTAGTAAGCCACGCCTGCCGCCAACACTCACCTCCTTACCCTCCCTCATCTTGCGTCTTATATTTTCCTCTTCCTCCTCCTCCTCATCCTTCTTCCTTTACTCCTTATTTTCTTCTTTTCTTCCTTCTATTCCCTCTTCTCCATCTCTTCTTTCTTCTCTCCCCCTCCTTCGTCTCCCTTTTCCTCTTTCCTTGCCCATACACTCTCACAGACATCATTTCTAAAAAACATCATCATCATTATTCTCTTCTCTTCGCTGGCCTAATAACCCTCTAAGGCGCAGGACGTGACTTAATTCCCCTCCCCCCATCACCACTCACTCACACTGACCTTAATAACGAGGAATTAAATCATTAAAAATAATAATACCTTAATGAGGACATGAAGCCTTCCTAAATACTATCATTAATGACATAAGAGTGAGTAAATAACTTTGACTTCTAATGAGGTCATGATGAAGAGTTGGCACGAGGTGGTTGGTCAAATGGGCCCTTAGTTCTATTAGGTTAGGTTAGGTTAGATCTCTTGGTGGTACAGAGACTTTCCCTTGTACACTTCCGGTATTACCTGGCTATAGGAAGCTAGACACACCTTAATCCTATTAGTGTTTTCTACCTGGGAGTTACCTGAACAATATATTTACTGTATATATATATTTTTATTACGTTCGCCATTACTTCTCTAATTATAATTATATCTGCATTGTTTTGTCTAAATATTGTAGATAACATACATTTAATTTTATGTGTTTATGCAAGAAAATCTCTGAGTGATGTAAATATTGTCTGTCTTTTGTTTTCGGAGTTAAGTGATGAATGTCAACCTAAAGTATTTATATTATTGTTTATATATGAAAGTCTTCCATACAATTAGATTCTCAATAAACATTTCAATCTGATTTTGAGTCTTGAGTATTGTATTTATGTCAGACTTTACATATAGGAAACATATTGGAAACCATGTACAAGTGTTATGACCCAAAGGAAAAAACATAATTTAAGTCAAGTATCTGAGGAAATCAACCCCGCGTCTCTCTCTCACTCGGACGGGAAAGGTTATCGGCCGCCCCCGGAGATGCCAGTAATTGATGTTTTGGTGTATCCAATATCGAAAAATGCCCCGAGTAAACTAATTTCCCCTTCTGTTAATCGAAGCAGCCAATACCATTAAGAAATTCACGATAATCCCGGTGACAAAGACCATTAGTGATTTTTACCTTCACCTATCTGGCAAAACTCATGTTAAGATTTTAATTTCGTGTTGGGTTATAATGATTTCCTGTAGCTGTTATAATCTGAGAATTTTTCCCGATAAGCTGAAGTTGACCCCCAGGTGAATTATTGGGGAAAAGATGTATGAATTTTTATTTTCGGCGTGAGCATTGTACCCCAGTCTTATTAAAGGTATTAGTCTTGAAATTGTTTACAGAGACCAAATATAACTTTCATACATAAGGTCTTAGTGGTCTTTGTGTAATAAATTAAAGGATAAAGTGTGTAGAGCAGAAGTCAGTAAGTCTTTACGGCTGAATTCTCCTAAATATTAGCCAAAAATATACACATGAGGGTACACACACGGCAAACAGTTATGATCAATCACACACACACACACACACACACACACACACACACACACACACACACTGTATGTGCTATCAACTAACCTATCTAGGGCAAAGAGATAAGAAGAAATAAAATACATTAACATTTGAATGAATAAAACTCTCCGGGTCCATTATGACAACATCAACCAACGTGAAAAATTACACCAGCTTCTGTAAATATCTAGTCCATCTTTATTAAATCCAGTTCATATCATTTTCATCATTATTTTTTATTAATTTTTTTCCACCGCGTAACATTTCGTGTCATCGTGAATGATTAATAATTTTGCTGGAGTTTTTCAATGGTTTTCTAAATATTATTAATATATTTTTTTTATAACGTTTGGAATATATGTCATATTTAGTTATATTATGTTAACCGCTGGATGTCCTTTCCAAAGAGTTAAATTAAAAAATAAAAATTACTTCAATGAGAATTTTTTTTTTAACTCAAGGGGAGGAAATAAATGATTCGAAATATATCCCATGTTAAAAGTATATACTGAATGATGTTATAAATTGTAGGAGTTTTTGTTTATGGTCAGGGAGGTATTCTGAGTGACTTTTTACCCAGGTTATATACCGGAGTGTGGAGTATATAACGGAGTGTGGAGTATATAACGGAGTGTGGTGTATATAACGGAGTGTGGAGTATATAACGGAGTGTGGAGTATATAACGGAGTGTGGTGTATATAACGGAGTGTGGAGTATATAACGGAGTGTGGAGTATATACCGGAGTGTGGTGTATATAACGGAGTGTGGAGTATATTCAATTCCTGGTTATATATGGCGGCAAAAATGCGCTAAAACACAAAAAACAAAGTTTGGAAAGGTAAAATTTGAGGGATAACTTAGAAATAAGACTTCAAATCATATATCTTTTTCTTTATCCTGAAGCTGAGACAATTTACCCACAAATGGATAATAGCGTTTGATAGGGGGGTAATTTTGCTCTTGTTAGGTAGGGGCCAGGTAGAAGGGGGCCAGGTAGAAGGGGGCCAGGTAGAAGGGGGCCAGGTAGGAGGGGGCCAGGTAGGGGGGCCAGGTAGGGGGGGTAGGTAGGGGCCAGGTAGGGGGGGCAGGTAGGGGGGGCCAGGTAGGGGGCTAGGTAGAGGGGGCCAGGTTGGGGGCCAGGTAGGGGGGCCAGGTAGGGGACCAGGTTGGGGGGCCAGGTAGGGGGGGGCAGGTAGGGGGGGCAGGTAGGGGGGCAGGTAGGGGGCCAGGTAGGGGGGCCAGGTAGGGGGGGGCAGGTAGGGGGGCCAGGTAGGGGGGGCCAGGTAGGGGGGGCCAGGTAGGGGGGGCCAGGTTGGGGGCTAGGTAGGGGGGGCCAGGTTGGGGGCTAGGTAGGGGGGCCAGGTAGGGGGGCCAGGTAGGGGGGCCAGGTTGGGGAGGCCATATAGGCGTAAGGAAAGAGGAAATAGTGTAGAGGAATATCTTGACCCACGGCCGGCCCTACAATGTGGACTGAATATATAATAAATCTTTCAATCGCTGGACGGAAAAATGTGCTGGAACAAGTGGGCAGAGGAGGAGAGAGAGAGAGAGAGAGAGAGAGAGAGAGAGAGAGAGAGAGAGAGAGAGAGAGAGAGAGAGAGAGAGAGAGTAAAAATAATACAATAACGATAACAATAAATAACGCAAGAAATGAGAGATAGAGAAAATTATATAACAATATAATAATCTAATAAAAGAATAAGCCTTGAATCTATGACTATCAAAAGCTCACGAAAACAAAACTCAAATTTTATTAGATTTTTCCTATGATTTTAGTAAGACTGTTGATCCTACACGGGTTATTTGTACAGTGTGTTTTGTAAGTAAAGTTTTGTTAGGTCTTGTCTCTATAATGAAGTTTGTGTTAAGAGTTAATATAATCTTGATATAGATTTTTGTTTTCAATAAATTTCTGATTGTATGGAAGAAGTATTCAGGTTAGGTTAGGTTAGGTTAGGTTAGGTCAGGTTAGGTTAGGTTAGGTTAGGTTAGGTTAGGTTGTGGTATTGGAGCAGGTAAATACATTTTTGGTTACCTTTGACTCAACGCCGTCAGGCATGAAAGACCTCCAGTGGGATATACCAGCTTGGGCATTAGTCTAGTTTGGCTCAGAAGCATCTCAGTATCGTTGCCGTAATTTCAGCAGGATGAGCTTAACTCTTTCACAGGAAGTATCTGTCTCTAGCAGCAGCAGCAGCAAGACGTAACAGGACTTTGAGTTCGTTTCAAGGTACAATTACGCTACGTGACTCAATTATTAGAATAAATGGTTGGCCCTTGTGTAACGAGGATGGCCGACCCAAGGGCCACCTAGGCGTGAATTTGTTTAAGGTGTAGAAGCTGTCGCCAACACAACAACCACACCCTGAGTTAACAAGTTGCATGACTCAGTGTTAAGGAATAGTCCGAGAAGACCGGACAACTCACCAACTGCACTGGCTAACCATTACCCCGGAATACGATCCGCAAATCGATTAACATCCAGAATACAATACAATACAATATAATACAATAATGCCAGAGTGTATATATACTGTATAAGCATTCATGTTTATGGACTATACTGTATAAGCGGATCACTTTACGCCTTCCTGCTAACATTGGAAATTATAAAATGTTTAGCTAATTCTTTACATAATTTTGGTTATTTCAAGAATATTATAAAACTTTTGACCCAGTATGAAAGTATCAATACTTCTTAACTTTCATTTATGAATAACTAAACAAATGATAAAGGAAAACGTCTAGATTTCGCGTAAGAAACAAAGCGAGAGAGAGAGAGAGAGAGAGAGAGAGAGAGAGAGAGAGAAACAACGGCGGCCGCGTGACTTTGTTAAAATAAAAACACTCTGGAGGAGAAAGTCTCTCTGTATCGAGGGAAAAAATTCTCTAGGTTTTTCCCAGCTACTTTTTGCTTTCCTTTTTAGCTGCAGGTGGCAGGTGGCGGGAGTCACAGCTGGTAGTTAGTGGCGCTGGCGTCGGCTGTTCGGGGTTTAGGGTAGCCGTAAAAACTTAATTAGCGGTGAACAGGGGCAAGTTGGGTCATCCAGCCTGTAGTATGACCATGTGGGGAGGAGACCAAGTGTGCAAGATGGATTCTGACCACAAAAGACCCAAGATGAAGAAATAAAGTGGGAGGTAGAGAGAGAGAGAGAGAGAGAGACACAGATAAAGTAGGTAAGATAACGAGATGAGTCTGTCGTCTTTATGTCACTCCGGGTGGGTGACTGCCTGTGGGGAGACGAGGTCCGCCCGGCTAAGACTATTAAGAGGTTTTTGCAGACCAACCAACACAAAACCACAAAACCGAGTATAATAAACAACTAAAGGACAATATCGCTGTTGTTAATCACTCGTTAGCTTTTAGAAGACATTAATATCCCAGATGACGAAATTTTCAGGCAAAAAGTGACAACTGGATGAGAGACAGTTTGGCTTAAAGAAATGTCATTATGCCGAACCACTGAACTTTGTGGTACCAGGAACCTGAGAACCTGAAGAGCAGATTCTTATAGTGTATAATCTTGTCTCCGATAATACTGTAAGAAGACGTACACAGCGGCGTTATTATCGTATCAGCATTACTCTTGGCATGAACGAACCTGAAAAGTTTTAACTTAGTACACAAATTACACACATCACTGATATGAAGCGTGTAATCATTATGAGTTATAAAAAAAAAATAACTTTGTCTTTTTTGCAAGTTGAGGATTATGAGGAAGTGTATGTGGGGGTAGGGGGGGGGGGTTATGTTGTTGGTTCAGTCTCTACCGCCGCTCGCTCCAACATACTCTCTCCCCTAGCCATTGGTTCAGTCTCTACCGCCGCTCGCTCCAACATACTCTCTCCCCTAGCCATTCCTACTGATGTTTTCGTTTATTTTAATCCATTCCACGCGTAGGAGAGGTAATACACCTTAAACTGACTATCATGGCATTTGTCTTATAATGTGATAATCTGAGATGAATTTACGATAGAGATTAATTATGAAAACAAGCAGCAGTAGTAGTAGTAGTTATTTAGAGGATTTTCAGTTTTCTATATATAATTTTAGTAAAGTTAAATTAAATTGATATTGATATTGGAACACCTGATCATTAGTACCTGAAGAAGTTAGGAATTATATACTCAGGTGTATAGGCTGTCAGGACCCTTAGTGTGTGCGTTCCTCCTATATCAACGTTAATAATTGTTTAAACCATTACAAATTTATTGTCTTTATATCAGTAAGGCGATAAATAGTGCTTTACATTTTTATTTAATATTTTGTATATTTTTTTATTTTTTTATTTTTACGGGGATTAGCCTACCCGGGCACAGGTCACTAACCCACATCAGGGCCTGGGAGGCGAAAATGTAATAATAATAAAAATAATAATAATAATAATAATAATAATAAGGAAATAAAAAATAAAAAAAGATCAAGAGTGAGAAACAATATATGTATGTTGTGTTGTCAAAGTAAGAGAAACAACTGAGACCCTGCAATTGTATGTAAATGAGGCAGAAAGTCAGATCAGCAACCTGGGACTTGGTCAGAATCTTTGTGATGCCATATGGCAGCAGGGTCTACCATTAGACAACACATTATGCTTCCAATATCTTCCCAGGCGGTAGTACCTCCCTGTTTGGTAACTGCCTACTACTACCCAAATTCATTGATATTTAAAAACACAAAAGCCTTTAAAGCTCCATTATGCCATATTGCTTTTATATTTATTGTTGGTACTGTCAATATAATGGATATGATTTAAAGAACAAAATTTGGATTAGTGTAAAAAATTGCTCCAGTAAATAAGAACTAGGCAAACTCTGTCAGTCTCTCGGTGGTGGAGTGACGTCAGCAGCGAGAGGCTTTCACAGTTTGTACTCAAGTCAACAGTAATGAACAAATTAGGTAAATATGTTCCAGTACAATTATAGATCAAAGGATTTTTTTTTTATATCAACAATTTTTTATGGTGTAAGTTTATATAGAAATTAAACTATAAGAGTCGTAATGAATTAAACACTGTAATATGGTATGAATCTCGACTTAAACATTACGATAAAATACTAAAAAAAAACATTCATATTTACCCCAATATCGCGATTTACACTACAAAATGGCTAGTGATTACCTACTTTAGCTTATAATAGTAAAATAAATGATAAAATATAGCTCCGTGTTTCATGATATTTGGGCGTTACATTAAAACCTACGGAACTCACTAATGAATGTTACTTACTTATAAAATCGTTCCTTAATCCAGTAACATTAAATGAATCTGAGAATACACCATGAAATTCGCTCATCGCGGCTCAATAAGCTCTGATAACCTAACTGACAAACCTTGTATTTCTACCATTTAGATTCCTCCCTTATTAAACCAGCGAGTAGGGAGAGAAAGGGAGAGAGAGAGAGAGAGACAAAGGAGAGACTATGAGAGATAAAAGGGAGACTATGAGAGACTATGGGACACTATGAGAGACTATGGGACACTATGAGAGACTATGAGAGACTATGGGAGACTATGAGAGACTATGGGAGACTATGGAAGACTATGACAGACTATGGGACACTATGAGAGACTATGAGAGACTATGGGACACTATGAGAGACTATGGGAGACTATGGGACACTATGAGAGACTATGGGAGACTAAAAGACAATATGAGAGACTAGGAGACATTACAAGAGACACTATATATATGAATGTATCTGTGAGGACAACCTTTATATGAGGCGTGTCTAGTGCGTGTCAGCCACAACACAAAGATAATAACTCTTACCATTATGTCATGTTCCTCTACATAAGTGACGATATTTGATAGCTTACACTACCGACGAAGGAGTGCCTTAAGAACCTCTCTAGCAGTAACTGGGTGAACCACTTGACAAAGGTGTCGTATCTCAGGTGTTTTATCTTAGCATTATATGATTATTGTCAGAATAGGAAATCTTTCACACCTGTTAATTTTGTAGGTAGTGATTTCTGAGATAATGTGGCAACTTACTGAACTGTTAAGGAGATAATCTGGGGAGTTAATGGGACCTAACATAACGTAACGTAACGTAAAGTAACGTAACCTAATCTAACGTAACCTAACCTAACCTAGCCTAACCTAACCTTACCTAACCTACCACCAGTCGTCTCCTTTACTCAGGATAAAGACTCCTGCCATAGGGTATATGTGTGTGTGTGAAGATGCAACAGCTGTACCTCCTCTGAGTCTCACAATATGCCTGAGGAAGTGTTGGTGGTGAGAAGGTGCAGGTGGTGGGCCAGCTGGCAGGTGGGAGGTGTATAGCCGGCAGATGGTATTGGCATAAAGGTCAAGTGTTTATCTTCATGCGTCACGCGCCTCGCCCACACCCCACTGGACGTGATGGAGGTCGGGTTTATAGGCGTCTCTCTCTCTCTCTCTCTCTCTCTCTCTCTCTCTCTCTCTCTCTCTCTGTTCACGTTATACTTCACTCCTCTGTATGGTAACCTGTGTCTGTGCTCACCATCAACCCAGCTGAGGTAATCCCACTGTGACACCTCATATACATAATGGTTGATGAATTAGATTTCTGGGTTATTTATTCAGTAATTAAATAAATTAATGCTGACAACCTTTCAAAACTAATTAATAAAATGACATATTCATTTGAGAGTGATTGAGATAAACGAGATATTTATATATACATACAGTTACCCAGAGACTCTTATCAAGATGAAAATGGGTCTTAGATTATTGAGGTAATGTTTGTGACGCCCCTTGGGTATCATCTTTCCATAACATCTATACCTGTACATTATGTATCTATTAATAACAGACACAGGAATCATTACGTAATGGTTCGGTTAGGTTAGGAATTTGTTAGAAATAACCTGTATTTATGTATCTATGTACCCTACAGCTTACACAGGACGAAATAATACAGCTACAGTTAATTGAAGCAAGTTACTGTACCTTTGACACATCATCGCTTAACTAAAATATCAATGTTGGGTATTGTTCAGTATAAAAAGAGACATCTAATTGAACTTCATATTCTCTGTGTTCACCTGTAATGTAAAATGCGTAAGTAACACCTGAGCTAAGCAATTGATTGGGATATTTACTCAAAATCTTACCATTCGTATAGATTATAAAACCAGCATTACATTTAAGACAGGAAGACAATTTAAAAAAAAAGACAGAGAACTTTCTAAACGGGAAACATTCAGAGACAGATAACATTAACATCTATACTAATTATAAACACAAACAGGTCTACCTCACGTATAGACAGAATACATACGGGCTGCTATGTATCCCCGTGTCACTAACTCACTTCAATACATATGTGGGTAAAATACACACCACACAGGTTGGGTGGGTTATTGGCTATGCGTTACTCAGCCAAGTGTGTGTGTATGTGGCAGGTACAAGCAGGCGCCCTCCTCCCCACGAAATATGGACACTGCATCAACCAATAAGAGCCTTGTATATCATCCAATAACACTGCAGAGGCGATATAACATACTGAACAATAACCCCAGCGTGCTAATGTCCTCCTTATTGTGCTCTGATTTACGTACGTGTGTGTGTGTGTGTTAATGCGAGCCTTATTACAGTCTCCTATACCCTGGTTATATATAAGTGGTCATTATCATATATCTGTTTCTTTGCTATATCTAGTTATTTATTTATCTCTTTAACTATGTATCGTGGGGTGGGTTATATTTTACGTGGTTATGTGATTATTATTATACTGGTCTTAGTGTATCGTTATATATGTTATTATATATAAGATTATACGTTATACTGTATTTTTTTTTGTTATCGCATGCACACGCAATCACACACCCAAATCCACACACACACAAGACCGTAATCCTTGGTAGCTTCACCATTACCACAGGAAGAAGGTCTCTATGAGGTCCTGAGAACCACATCATGACCCTCAGCACCACAACACAAATCTCAGCGTCTCAGCATTAATCTCAGCGCCTCAGCATCAATCTCAGCGCCGCAGCATCACCCTCACTACCAGAGCATAACTCTCACATCATCAGCTGTGTCCGGGGAAATGACTGTCGCAAGTACAACTACAAGTCTCTCTCTCTCTCTCTCTCTCTCTCTCTCTCTCTCTCTCTCATGTTCGATGTCTCTTTGTCTTTCTCTCTATGTCTCTCTGTTTCCTTTTATCTATCATCCCATTCCTCATCATCCGAATCATTCTTTCTTCTCTCTCTCTCTCTCTCTCTCTCTATTCCCATTTATCTTTATCTTCCCTTTCTCCCTCTCTTTATCATCTCATCTCTCTACCTTTTGTGTATTTGTTGTTCCCCCTCTTCCCTAATTCTCTGTGTTCTTTCATTTATTGTTTTTCCTTTTGTTCACTTTATTTATCCGGTATTTGAATTATCCCCTTCCCCGTTTCTTTGTTTTATTCCCATTCTCTTATTTACTGGTTTATATCCATCTTCTTATCCACTTCTTTTACTTTACGAAGGAATATAAGGAAATTGCGTTAGGTCTCACTTCTTCTCGTCATCTTTCTATCCCCACTCTTTATTATGCTACTTATCTTCCTCTTGTCATCTGTTCACTCTGTTATTCTCTCTCTCTCTCTCTCTCTCCCCTCCCACACATTCATCCTTTCTTAACGCATCTGTCTCTTCCCTCTCTTTCTCTCTTATATTCTTTCTTCTTTTCCCCTTTCTACGTGACAACTGGCTCGTGTCTTTTGGTATTAGGAGAAAACAATGCAATATATTTTTATCTAAATTAATTCATCTGTCTGTCTGTCTGTTAAAAATTTTGATGTTCGTGAAATAAATTATTGATTCTTCTTTACATCAGATATAAACGTAACCCTGAGATACGTCTTTGAAGTTGACATAGATAAAAATAATGAAATTAATTAAAATATAATTAAAAGGAGGTTTGGCTCGGTTCGGTTAGCCCATTTTCCGCCTTTTTTTACTTGACTCATTGGATTTTTTTTTTCTTATGGTTATTTCAAACTTTTTCTTCAGATGTTAAGTGATATTATGGTTCAGAAGAGTTGTATTATCACTCACTCACTCACTCACTCACTGACGGAGAGAAATTCAGTTGTACGCTATAAATTATAAATGATTTATTATTCTACACATTAATAATAGATAACTGTATTAATAATGACAATTTATTGAAGTGAAAAATGAACAAACGCGTTTAATTGTACAGGTTATTTACCACTGTTTATTATTCATTATTGTTTTGAGTAATAAATGTCATTGAAAATATATATATACTGTTTTTTTTGTAATATGCATAATTGTTACCGTCATAACACATAATTATGCTTATAGAAAATTTCAGAAGGACTGTACCATTGGGTAGTTTCACCACTATCACAAACCACCACTATCATCACCGCCATCACCATTAACCACCATCATCAACCACGATCATCACCATCACCAACCACCACCATCACCACCAACCATCATCACTAACATCACACCATCACCACCACCATTACCATCTCCACCAGCCACCACCATCTCCACCAGCCACCACCACCACCATCTCCACCACCACCAACACCATCACCACCACCATCACCCATCATCACCACCACCATCACCCATCATCACCACCACCATCACCACCACAGTTTACCTCATGGGGACGCGGCCTACTTAATCTCTTGCTTGAATTCAGATGAGAAAATTAAATATTTATTCATATAATTAGAGTGTGTGTGTGTGTGTGTGTGTGTGTGTGTGTGTGTGCGCGTGTGTGTGCGTGTGTGTGTGTTTGTGTGTGCGTGTGCCGGCCATTACTGTAGTCTAAAGTTCACCATTATTTACAGCATAATTAATATGAAGGAAAGACTCATTATACGTCTGGTAAATCAAGCTAAGTATAATCAAAGACTCAATATTCGATTTGTTCTATAATGAGAAACTGGAAGGATATTATAATGAACCTCACCTCATTACCTACACACCTGGGAAGCACAGGTGGTCAAGGTAAGGCTCACCTGGCCGAGGTTCTGACTACCTTCGTGACGGATTCCATTTCGTAGCGACATGACCCCTCCCCCCTCCCCTCTACCCCACGAAATAGCAATAAATTAATCAATTATCGGAGCCACTTGATGGTATACGTCAATTATTATAAAATTAATGAGTTATATCCATAAAAAAAATTATATAAGTGAAACAAATAACAATATTTAATTGAAATGTAATTGAATTGATTATATTTTACTATTTATTGGTTATTGATACAGTATTATATGTCCGTTCTAGATGACCTGGGAAAGTCAGTGACCTTTGGTGTAAGACGGAGCCAGGGAGACGTGAGGAAGTGTGGCGGTGAAGGTGTTAGGCAGGCCATCCTTTGATCTGGTTCGTGTCACCAACTCTCTCACTCGCCCGTATATCACTCTACCTTATAAACAAGAGGCAATACACCACGTAAATATTTGTTCAGCTTGACCATGTGTGTGTGTGTGTGTGTGTGTGTTGTGGAAAGATGATGATAATAGTAATAGTAATAATAATAATAATACTAATAAAAGCGCGCGCACACACACACACACACACACACACACACACACACACACACACACACACACACACAGGGCCGTAAATAAACATACCTAGTCCTTTATTCACCGCAGGTACTAAGGTGGAGATCCTAAATTACCTTGGTTAAGTTAGGCTTGTCAAACAACATATAGCGCCCCTGAGCCTTGAAGACACCATGCTACCACACCTTCACCACACTTCTACCACACTAACGCTGCCACACCCAAACCACAGAAACGCTACCATACCCTTACCACACAAACTCTACCACACCCTCACCACACACCACACACCACACTATGGCTGCCACACCTTCACCACACACCACACTATGGCTGCCACACCATCACCACACACCACACTATGGCTGCCACACCTTCACCACACACCACACTATGGTTGCCACGCCCTCACCACACACCACACTATGGCTGCCACACCCTCACCACACACCACACTATGGCTGCCACACCCTCACCACACACCACACTATGGCTGCCACACCCTCACCACACTATGGCTGCCACACTCTCACCACACACCACACTATGGCTGCCACACCATCACCACACACACCACACCTTCTCTCATACTGGGAAAAGTGGTAGTCAAGTGCCTTATGTAAACAGCCATGTTTCACTATCCAATTTCACTGTTCTGCTTCACTATAACGCTTCATGGTGTCGCTTCACCACTACACTGTCATATGATTACCGCTTCACCAACTCAACATGGCCACCACCACCTTTACTACCGCCACTACTTCACCATAATCATTTCATCATCACCACCACTACCACCACAAACCATCTCATCACCACCACCACTTCACCACAACCATCTCATCACCACCACCACTTCACCACAACCATCTCATCACCACCACTTTATTCTCTCCCTTGGTACTAATCCCACACATATACGCGAGTCTGACACACACCCATTACCCCTCCATCCCTACGTCCCTCCCTCCCTCCCTATCCCTGTCCTACCATAGCTATCCTCATCCCACATAGTCAGACCTAACAAGCCCTCACCAGTGCGCCGCCGCCTCTCCCACAGCAAAATAGAGACCAACTCATCAAACTTTTCCTCTCACTCCCGCTAGGATGGTGGCGGGCGAGGTAATTCCCGGCCATTGGCGCAGCCATGCATAATAAAGCATAAGGCTTCAAGGGCTCGTATCCTCGGGGCTCGTGGCTCGTTTGTGAGGCCATAGATCGTTTAAGAGAGCAGTAGTGGTGTTGGTGGTGGTGCCGTGCCTTCCTCGCCCCCGCCCTCCTGTAGCAGTAGTAGTAATAATAGGAGGAGGAGGAGGAGAGATTTATGAGGCCATACAGTGTTATGTTCTCTTCTAGGTCGTTTAAGGTTGTTTTCGTGGGCCATTTAGGGAGAGGGGGGGAGAGAGGGATGGGGAGAGGGAGAGGGGAAGAAAGGGAGAGGGGAAGAGAGGGAGAAAGGGAAAGGGTGGGGGGATAGGCCGATTTCGGGAGCTGTTTTGCAGGTGAGGTGCTTTTAGGGGGTTATTTTAAGGGGGCTGTTGAAGGGGAGGTACTCAGTGGGTCTGTCTGAGGGAGTGGGGGCTTGTATTTTTGTGTTCTTAGGGAGGCAGGTGGATTACGTCAGTCCATTACTTCAGTGTCTGGTCTTTAAGGGCTTGTGGCTACATCTGTCTGTCTGCCTGTCTGCCTGTCTGTCTGTCTCTCCTCACGATACTGCGTAGGAATAATCGAGAAGCCAAAACAACTATGGCTCTTAGGTAACTGAATATAGATTACTGATGAATTTTCTCTCTTTCTCTCTACGGTTAAACTTTTACAATTTCTTTTCCCTTTTTTCTCGTCTCTTTCAATAAGAAAAAAATTTAATTCATATTTTTTTTATATATTCGTCTTCTAATAAAGTCTGGTTAGGTCTGGTTAGGTTGGGTTTGGTTAGGTCTGGTTAGATTAGGTTTGGTTAGGTCTGGTTAGGTTGTTTTGGTTAGGTCTGGTTAGCTTGGTTTTGGTTAGGTCTGGTTAGATTAGGTTTGGTTAGGTTAGGTAAGAATATTTAGACCATGATTGTGTAGATAATTTATTAAGGAAAGACAAATAATAAATAATTCAGAGGTTGAATGCCACTTATTTTTTTTTCGGACCCAAATATAAAAACAGTGTTAAAGGTGAATGTGTATTTAAGATGACGGGAGGCTAAATTAAATTACTACCTGTGGATGAGAACAAGTTAGTGGTGTAATGAGTGTGGAGAGAGAGAGGGGTTGATAAAGGAGGGGTTAAGGAGAGATAAAGTAAATGGAGAGAGAGTGAGGGAGGGGTGATGAGAGAGAGAGAGAGACTATCTTTAGAATATAAATGAAGCAACTCATTACCATTTCAAGATCACACACAACTAATACAACTTTCCGTCCAAAAAAAAAAAAAGGTAACGAAAGATAAGAAAACAATAACAATAAAAGCCTCACCATAAACAATACCAAACAATACCAAACAATAACATTATCTCTTAAAAGTAGAATATTGAAGAGTATTATCCCACATCTCATCACGACAAAACATACACAAACAGATCCATCACTTGGCCACATTATTCTCACCGAAAATCCCGGGTTACGTTAGTTCACTGATAATACTAATCCCTTCATGTTTCCGGTAGACCTATTATATAACACAGTGGGTTGGGATACTTACTGGTGGGTCGGAAAATTGAGGAATGAACCCGGAATTAAAAGGAAAAAAGAAAAAAGAACATTAGTGCTCTGGTAATAATACGTACATATTAACTCATTGATATTAAAAGCATTATAGTGTTCATCCGACTTTCCTATCAGTTTGGCCGAGGTAATGCAGCTCTCATGCACCACCTGTTATCATGACAGTACACTCGTGATGGTAATGCGTTGTAATATTAGAGGATTTTTGATAGAAAACTCCAATGCTGTGTAAGAGGATTAACTTCCCTTTTAATTCAAATAGATTTCTGAATTAGTCCCATGTTGGAGGTTTATCGTCGGCTTACCTGTGTGTCTGGGTGAAAAAAATGAAGCTTTTGCATTACACATCGGCGTAAATCTGGATAGTAGAGTCATGTATATGTTTTAATGTTCACTTTGACAAATACGAATACAAAAAAAATATTATTTATGAATTTATGTGAGATTTTTTGCTGTAATAGATTTTTAAATGATTGGGTATATTTTTTTGTTTTTTTGGTTTAGATAAATATGTCAGTGTCTAGTAATTCCCATTAACTCTTCGTCTCTGTAGAGTTGCAATGTTTCGGGACCAGTATTTCATTATTTTTTTCTAGTGTCACAGTACAATACACCGAAAATCGTTTAACGCGTCTGCATTTCCCTTCAATTTCTCCACAGACAGACAGACAGACAGACAGACAGACAGACAGACACAATAAAATTTATTAAACCCGATAAAATACAGTGATCAAAATCTCTGGTACTGACACTAAAAGAGCTGAACTATATAGTCCGTACACACAATAAGCATCATGTCAACAGCATCAAAAACACGGCTTAAATTGAGATGGATGAAAAATATTAACACGTAAATTGTTCAAAATGTACAAATATTGACATGAAATTTGAACAACAGACGATAACTCATTGTTTAATTTGATTTGGTTGTTTCGCGTTCTCTATACTGGCTATGTGTTTTTGTTTTTTAACTCCGAAACGTTTGTTGTGGGAAAAGAAAACGTTTACTGTTAATGTCCACGAGGGAAAGAAGTGTGTGTGTGTGTGTGTGTGTGTGTGTGTGTGTGTGTCGAAGATAACAATATGATAACAGGAAATAAAAACAATAATTGACTCGATAACACGAATACCTAAAGACCGCCTGATAGGTTACGTTAGGTTAGGTTAGATATCGACAATGTTCTGATATCGTAAATTTATCCTCGGTAAGTTTCCAATATTTTGAGATTGTGTTTAAATATACAACATAGTTTTTCACCGTTACACAGAAGTCAACCCTGAAAACCTATAGACCATTAGCCAGTCACAGTCACTCTCACGACAGTCATCAGTGGATAAAAACAAGTGGCAACGATTAGCTGCTCAAAGTCGTATTAGGCAACAGTGAATGAAAACAGCGCTGGCAATTAGTCGATCAAAGTAGTTCTGGAGATCAACCAATCACACACATGTCAGCTCTCAGCTAATCAAAGTCGTGTTGATAGACTCGGAGGCAGCAACTGGCCAATCAAGGCCGTGGTAGAGCCTGCCCAATCAAAGCCGTACCAGTGATTGGCCAATCAAGGCAGTGACAGAATATCAACTCGACCACCCAAAAAAATACTTTTACCGGTAAAGCGAGTGAACTGTGCCTACATTTTTAACAGTACTTGATTAATATGTTGGAAAATGCCCTCAATGGCGCACGGTTCAGTAATTGATAGATGAGCCGCTGCAAAACTCTGCCATTGTGTGTGTTTTGGTAATTACATATTGTGTTATCTGGTGATTTTTAAAGAGGCTTATTGTGTGAGCTGTGTGTCATCTGTGTAACAGTTATTTATCTGCCCATCTACAACTACAAATTAATACAACACGTCCGTAAAAATGGAAAATATGTAAATATATACACCATAGAAATGATTGAATATATATATATATATATATATATATATATATATATATATATATATATACATATTCTACTGTCACACACACAAACAGACACACAAAATAAATAAATAATTATAAATAAATATGCATAATCAAAAACTCGCCAACGTTAAGAGACACATCACAAAATAATAAACAAAACTAAAACAAATTTAAAGGAAACAGAAGTGACCTGGCAGCTGCCTCACCTACTGTTAAAGGTTCATACAACAGTGATTATGTAGGTCAGTGATCTTCATACCCGACCTTGACCTTGACCTTCATAAGACAGACGCTCCTGCCAAGTGTGAAGATCTTGGTTAGGTTAGGTTTTTTCCTGTAGATCGAGGAAAGACAGACACACAGACAGAGAACGATAATAAGGTAGTAAGTAAATGAGGAACTGACGAGGAGCTACTTGAATTTTCAGGCTAGCTCCCCTAGACTCGAGCAAGAGGCCAGGAACAATTAATTTTAATGATTTACCTGAAGGAGGCAGAAGATGAAAGAGAAGTGCCCTGTGTTCTGGTGGCCAACTAACATGGTCTACTACAGAAAAAATCGTTTAATTAAAAAAAAAAATAGTTTGGTTGAATGGAATAAATTTATAGAAAAAAAATACAGTGAAAGAGAAATAATTAAAATTAATAGAAAATCAAATGTTGTATCAGATTATTATTTGATATTTATTCTACATCTATAAAAAATTATATATTGATAAACGTCGATGCAAATTACTATGTCAGTGATTGATGTCTGGATATAAATTATAGTATCTATGATAAAAAAAACAACTAAAATAACTACAAGAATTACTATAGTGAGTGTAGTGAATCATCGAAGGGAGGAGAGTTTGAGGCAAGAGCGTAGAGCAGACGTTGGTTCACCCAAGATAAAGAATGGAGGTTTATAGCGTTCAGGGGGAATGGACGATGCTGTGATTACGAGACAGACAGACAGACAGACAGACAGACAGACAGACAGACAATAAAGATAATATTGACATAAACCACCACAAGGGCAAAAAAAAAAAAATAATAATAAAAATCTACTATAGTTGCCGCTTTTCCCTGGGGTCACATTTTCCCTAATAAGCCCAGAGAAGCCTCGAGGTAAGAAGACTCTGGGGCAACCTTCTCAAGCTGCTGGGATAAAAAAAGGTTCCATAAACAGATAAGACTCCTTGTACCACTTACTCTATAAACATGTCTTGTGGTTGTGGCTGTATAAACATGTCTTGTGGTTGTGGCTGTATAAACATGTCTTGTGGTTGTGGCTGTATAAACATGTCTTGTGGTTGTGGCTGTATAAACATGTCTTGTGGTTGTGGCTGTATAAACATGTCTTGTGGTTGTGGCTGTATAAACATGTCTTGTGGTTGTGGCTGTATAAACATGTCTTGTGGTTGTGGCTGTATAAACATGTCTTGTGGTTGTGGCTGTATAAACATGTCTTGTGGTTGTGGCTATATAAACCTGTCTTAAGGATGCGGGAAGTGGGATTATTTATTTCTTCATAGACACGAGTAGAATTTTGGTAAACAAATTGAACTTCCATTTAACGGCACTGGATTTAATGGCAAAATATAGAGACGGAGAATTTGAAAGACTCGCACGTAATTACCACACTAGTTCCCCCACCTGTTGTAATGTATATATGACGGTCTTAAGAGTTGAACAGGGAGATGTTGGACTAAAGGGAGTTGTTTTTTTAAAGTAAGGTAAGGGGTTTGGAGTTTGCCTATAGGGGATTTATGGTAGGATAAGGGTTTTAGGGCATATCTATAGGGGATTTAAGGTAGGATAAGGGTTTTAGGGCGTATCTATAGGGGATTTAAGGTAGGATAAGGGTTTTAGGGCGTATCTATAGGGGATTTAAGGTAGGATAAGGGGTTTGAGGTGTAACTATAGGGGATTTAAAGTTGGATAAGGGATTTGGGGTTCACCTAAAGGGGATTTAAGGTTGAATAAGAAAGATTTATCGTACTAACGTCAAAGGATTTATATCATTAGAGACGAGGTTTTGTCCCGTCCTAATCCTCCAAAAATCTCCTCAAAGTACGAAACGTGTTGAGCCTGACGAGTTCAAACAATGTTCACTATGGTCAAATGAACATCATAAATAACAATAACAAGTTCATGAATAAGTTTTGTCCATAATAAAATAAAATAAAATAAAATTAATAAATAAATAAATAAATAAATAAACTCAATGAAATAAACAAAGATATGGACAGGTGTAATCAGAACCTTGAAGAGTTACCTTGACTGAACTATATTTCCCGTATCTATACCTTTAGGCCATAAAACCAATTTACGTTTCACATCATTTTTATTGTCGAAATTACAAATCAAAGTATTGGGAGAGAGAAGGGAATAACTTGATCAGCTGTCTGTGTATGTATGTATGTGTGTGTGTACAGTATGTATGTATGTATGGATGTACGTATGTATGTTTGTATAACGGTACTCTCTCTCTCTCTCTGTTTCTCTCTCTGTCTCTCTCTCTCTCTCCCCGCTTCGTCACCCACTTCACAATTAATTCACGTAAGACCAAAGGATTTCCTCGCACGCCTAATGAGAGAGAGAGAGATCCCCTTAAGAAGATTTTCCCCATAAAAATATACTTTTTTCTTTAACACTCTTCGCCATTTTTTCTTATATTTTTTTCGAGTATGATTAAATTAATTTTTTATTTCTTATTGTGTGTGTATAACTTCTCTAAAGGTCCTTGAAAAATGCTGGGAATTTTAATCTTATAGATATATGGTTTTTAGTAATAAATTCTCCCGTGTTTGATGGTTAATAAATTACCCAACAGATATATGGAATTTATCTTTAAGTTTTTACGTGGGTATTTTTTTTTTTATCTTGTGTTAGATTCAGTCAATAAAATTTTTGATCCCATGGTTAAATTCTTTCGTAAATGTGTTGATTTTGTGATGAATTCTCCCAGCTTGAGTACGATGCCAACCTCTGCATACAATGATTTACTCCAGTGAATAAAATATCTTAACCTTTTGAGACCAATGGCTTAATCCCTTGAGTACAATGACTTAAACCCTGGAGTACAATGACTTAACCTCTTGAGTACAATGACTTAACCCCTGAGTAGTGACTTATAACCCCTTGAGTACAGTGACATTAACCCCTTGAGTAGTGACTTGTAACCCCTTGAGTACAATGACTTGACCCCTTGAGTACAATGACTTGACCCCTTGAGTACAATGACTTGACCCCTTGAGTACAATGACCTGACCCCTTGAGTACAATAACTTAAACCCTTGAGTATAACGACTTCATCTCTTGGGTACAATGTCTTAATACCTTGAGTACGATTCCCTATTCCCATGAGTAAGGTGACAGTGGACTCAGGAATGCAAGTTATCGTACTCATAAATTCTCTTGCTCTCAATGGTCTTATAATTAACTTCGTTCACTGTCGATCAGAATTTTTCCCAAACTCTGTCTTGCGTTATTTTCATCCTGTCATTAAATTTTCTCACGGGTCCTCTGCTGTTGTCATAAATTCTCACATTATTAGTTTCAAATTCTCACATAAATATCTTAGCTTTGTTAGTAAAATTCTCCCCCCAAAACAATATTGATTCTTTGTATTAAATTCTCCTATAAACGTCTTAAGGGTTAGGGTAGGGTTAGGGTAGGGTTAGGTTAGGGTAGGGTAGGGTAGGGTAGGGTAGGTTAGGGTAGGTTAGGTTAGGTGCGGGCAACTTCTCCAACGAAAATTCTCTGACCTTTCCTTGTACTGTTATAGAATTCACATATAACCATCTCCTTGTATTTGAATTCTCTCTCTAAATGAAGTTAGATTCTCCTACGGGAACTTACATCGTGTTTTATTGTTCCCCCAGAGACATTTAAAATCTTGTCTTGGAAATTCCCGACAGTCATTTGGATCTTGTTAACCAATTCTCTAAAAGGTGACTCGATCATTTCGCCAAAACATTCTACTGGAGTTACATCCTGTTGTAAACCGAACGCAACGTAGAACTCCCGAAGCGTTACCCGATAAAGAAATCGTGCCTTCCTTTTCCATCTTTCTTTCAAAATATAATTCATGTTCCATTGCCGTCATCTATTGCAGAATGACTATAACTGTAAATTATGTATAATTTACGCAATAATGTTCTCGTATTATAGATCTTCATCATTCATTCCAATATTCAAATTACACGTTTTGCATTTACGAAATATATCACGGTGCTTATGTTACTCCCACCTGTACGTCAATTTCAACTTGCAATTTCGTCATTTATATTATACACATTATGTCCTTCGTGCCGTCAATATAAATTTCTCTCACAAAATTATATTTCCAACACGTCTGTATTGTCAAACTTCCCAGTATTTTTTTTTTTTGTTTCATTCACAAACTTTTATTGTTCCCCCCCAAAAAAATATATATATGTATATGCAAGTATTTTTTCCATCGGTCTGTTATTTTCAATTTCACACACATTCACTCACACACCAAAAAACCAAAAAAACATCAAAAATAAAAAATTCCGATACGGACACATATAATCTAGCTTATACCAAATCGTTGTTTCGTTTCTAATTTCAGTATAGACTTTCTCCATAAAAACTATACATTCAGGCCACAAAAAAAATTCCTCCTCATGTTTTATGTGTGATAAGAGACGATTAGAAGGTGTGGACTACCTCGAATGAAATCTTTAATTATCTCTGACAACTAATGCTAGCTTGTCGAATGGTGATCATATTCCTTTACTTTTAATTCAGAGGTAAAACACGAAACAGAGAAGCAAGGATAGAGGTAGATTCAGTACAGATGAGACAGAAAAACAGGCGCAAAGGTTTTCCACATACATCGCGAACCTAACCTAACCTAACCAAAGCTAACCAAGTGTGTGTGTAGGAGCCTTAGAACATCAAGTGGATTATGGTGAAGCCGTCGTCAAGTCAGTCTTTCCTCCTCCCTCACCAGCTAGATACATCCGGGTTACAGATACATCGCCAGCTAGATAAATCCGGGTTACAGATGCATCCCCAGCTGACGTATGAAGACCATCACAGCCCGACCTGCTTCCAGGCTTATTTCCGTGGCTCGTAGTGGATAATGGAAGGGCAGATTACGCTCCATTATGTGTCATTGCTCAAATTCACAATATAGTAAAAATAGGTCACGAAATTTTGTCCAACATCACCTTAATGTTGGAGTCAAAAAATTCGAATAGTGTTATTGAATGTTAAATGTATTGGTAGAATGAAGATTAATTAGGTATATATGTTACGTTTATTGATTTATATCTAATCATCTAATCTATAAAATACATTTGGTGTTTTAAGAGTAAGAGGACTAAAGCTAATTTACTTTATGATGTGTATAATTCGTATACTTATTTCATCAAGCAGTATAGGTTATACAGGGTGAGCATAAAGTCTTTCCCTATGAGTACAAAGACTCATATCTCGAAGACCATTCTAGATAGAAACATGAATGTTGTAGCATTGTGTAGACGAATTCATAGATTTTTTTTTCATGCATATTTTAAGCTGCAAAAAACTGTATGTTTGTACCTAGGATATGTTTTGTGTAATAAATTTTTGTAATCAGGGAAAGACTTTATGCTCACCCTGTAGATTAATAATTCTTAGGGGGAATATTTCTACATTATTTACATACAAGTTACAGATCGTTCCTACTTGTTCAAAATGTGTTAGGTAATTTATTTTTTTATTGAACATA
Organism: Homarus gammarus; assembly: GCA_958450375.1. Lineage (NCBI taxonomy): Eukaryota > Metazoa > Arthropoda > Malacostraca > Decapoda > Nephropidae > Homarus > Homarus gammarus. Next base: position 1,416,179 of record CAUDMG010003965.1, read on the forward strand.
GAAGAAAATTATAGCAATTTTTCTCAGAATTTTATTCAGTTTTGCAATTTTATTTCTGGTATTGACTATTATTATTATTATTATTATTATTATTATTATTATTATTATTATTGTTGTTATTAAAAATTCTCTCCAACAAAATAATAAGAAAATATTCCATCCAAGATTTACACGAGCACCATACGACCGTCATGCAACCACCATTAAGTAGTTGTGCAATCGTCATGCAACAAATAACTACCATGGGACAGTTAGGCAACACTCGTGTGACGAATATATTACTGTTGTTTAAGCGCTGGAGTGGACAACCAGTGGGAGGCCAAAACATGTTTCATCCCCAGGCAACACAACAAGTACTGGTTCAAGTCAGCTCTATGAATGCTGCTCCTGACTGTCTGTCTGACTGAATGAATGACTGATTGGCTGGCTTGATTCTTTTTCCTACACACTCTGTTATTCATAATTTACTCAGGGGGCTTATAAACTCCGTATTCATTTATAAAATTTAAAAACTTTCCACGTACGTATGATAAACTATATATAAACTTTCTTGTACCTCTACGTAATTAACTCTATACATTTTTAACTACCTACCTATCTCTCATAAGTTAATCAAACATCCACCGACCTATTAACTTAACAATACATAATTTTTAACTTCCTCTAATTCACAATAAAGGAAAAATTATATCATGCTTGAAGATGTACAAGCGTCACCCCAGCTCACCCCAGCCCTCCTCCTCCTCCTCTTGACGATTCTCTCCTTAGTCAAGACAACACTTCTAGGACCTGCATAATGATGTGGATCTTGGAATAATTGTTTTACAGCCTTTGAGGTGATTAACGAGGATATTAATGGCCTAAATATATATATATATATGGCCTCAGCAGAAACAAAAATATGGGGTACGGTCGTATTATGCTTCCATGTTTACCCACACAGGTTCAATGGAGGTTTACAGCTCGAAAGGAAAACCTAAGTAAAGATAAAACTCGTAGAGGTGGGTAGTGTGGGAGGCAGCCAGCTCGCTATTGGCTGTTGTTGTGAATTTACCGCCAGTTTGGTGACGTCAGTAGACCTTGTGACGTCTTGACAGTCATCTTAAACTTTCTGGTTCAAACTTGTATTTTCGTCTTAGGAACACATGCAGATATTTGTCCTCGGGTGAAATTTTGTATCTGATTTTGAAATATTTGTTTTTCAGTGGAATGTTAATGTAGATAAATGAACAGATATACGTAGAACAATGTGATGAAAGATAGATATATACATCCTTAGTGTAGCAGATTAAAAAGCTTATTATACAGAGAGAGAGAGAGAGAGAGAGAGAGAGAGAGAGAGAGAGAGAGAGAGAGATTTCCCGCCACTTAAAACGTGACATAACAAAGCTTAAAGTTCGAGCCAACGAGAAAACTTGCAGAGTGAAGCCTATGATTCACTCCAGTCTGAAATTTAGCAGAGGAGTAGTGAAGAGGAGGGAATTTCCTTAAGGGCAGAGTCATTAGCTGTGTGTACGCTCAGAGTTCCTTCATGTAAACATTGACCCTTGTGTTTATCCTATCCTAACCAAACCTAACCTAACCTAATCTAACCAAACCAAACCAAACCTAACCTAACCTAACCAAACCAAACCTAACCTAACCTAACTCCGTAACAGAGCTCATTAAAAAATCGTCTGGAGGTCTGTCTAGATGTATGTTGTGTTTTATTTGTATTGTGAATTTATATTAAAGTACCGTGTTTAATGTTCATATTAGTGTGTGTGTGTGTGTGTGTGTGTGTGTGTGTGTGTGTGTGTGTGTGTGTGTGTGTGTTTTGATTATTCTATGAGTCAGATAAGTGAATATTTATAATGGCTTTTGTTTGGTGAAATAACTAAAAATAGATGAAACTTTAGTGTCAGGATGGCCTAGGCACCAGCGAACCATTTTATTTTGTCTTTTGTTTTCGGTCCAAGCTGCCAGAGTTATTAAGCACTGTTCACTAAGTCTTAGGTTTTACAACACACAGCACACGGCTTTTATAAAACTAAGAGACATATTCTACACAATATATTCTTTTTATTTTGTGGACGGTGGCAAGGTATCGGGAGAGAGACCCACGAGCGGGCACAGTTACCTAGGGTGGAGGTCACTCATAGAGAGGGTTATATTGTATAACTTTATATTCCATGATAAATTTTCCTATTCTGTTATTTGATTATTTATTCGTTTGGTGCTATTGGCGAGTGTTGTGGTGGTAGTAATATCACCTGCGTGTGTCTGACGGTGCAATTTATTTTTGTTAATTCCCAGAGTGTTGGTGGTTGTTACAACATACAACCAATTCCGCGTCTCTTCCGTATAGTGACCGTCACCCGAACAGGTGATGTGTGGCCGTAATATCACTCTGTCCACCAACAAATCACCGTTTAATTGATAATTTTGTAAATTTTGTTTCACTTATTTCGTTAGTGGCAGTGTGGACACATACGGCATATATATATATATATATATATATATATATATATATATATATATATATATATATATATATATATATATATATATATATATATATGCTCGCTAAATATCCAATTACAAATCACAGGTCAAAAATTGACCCTCAATTTTAATATATTTTAGCACGACATAGAAAACAAATCTTAGTGATTTTCAGTTGGAAGATATTTGCACCAAATTCCATTAAATTCTGTATTTTTATATCCCTTAACAAACATTGTGCCACAAAGGTGATTGGATTGTATTTCTCGTCTGGATTTTATCTAAAAATCTACGATGACCAGGAAGTGAAAGTATTAACCAGAGATGTACTTATTGTATCACGGTAAATATATGTCAGCAACCCATTAGGAAAGATCTCCGGTCATCTCTTTCAAAGGTCTCGATGAATCCCATATGAAAATTTTAATTAATTTGGAAACGTTTATATATTTACCAGAGATACATTTCACTGCCCCTGCGCCAGATACCAGCAAAATCTCAGTTTTTTACACAATAAAATCTGGCTGACTTATGTACAGAGATAAATTCAGCCGGAGTGTATGGCTGGGATTGAGCCAACAGTCTACTATGACCGTCATTATTTTGATAGTTTACTTCACGGGATAACTTGACTTTTTTTTAATTGGTATTAATGAGTTCATTTCTATGCACCCCGGGCAGGTTATCCCCTTCATGAGCTAGATAAGAGGATTGTCTAGTAATCTAAATGGGCCAAGTTTGTGAGAGATTCACCCAACAAAGCACTGACAAATGGATATGGTGCAGGGGACCAGCTCACACGCTCCCTCAACCTCTAAAGCTTAAAATAACGGTTAAAATAACTACCCAGATAGGAGAGTGTGGCTTTAAGTTTTGTTCACACTTTCAGTGAAGCTAAAACATCAAGGTGTTGAGATAAGTTTATAGTTAATAAGTTTTCAGCGAAAGTTCTGATTTACTTGCATATATATATATATATATATATATATATATATATATATATATATATATATATATATATATATATATACAACCGCTTAAATCTGCAGAGGCAGTTTCAAAGTTTGGTGTAGTAAGAATAAAACGGAAAAAAAAAGCTGAGCGTGTGAATGCGTTCCACTGTAAATCCTCACTGACAGGTTGTACAATCAAGTTTATGTGTCGTTGAGCATATATCCAGGTACGGGTGGAGGTGGAAGAGGTGGGGCAGTGGGCATGTTTACTGCTACGCTTAAGTGTGTGATAAATACAATTGTTATTACTGTTTACATATATATATATATATATATATATATATATATATATATATCATATATATATATATATATATATATATATATATATATATATATATGTGTGTGTGTGTGTGTGTGTGTGTGTGTGTGTGTGTGTGTGTGTGTGTGTGTGTGTTTGTGTGTATGTGCATGTATGTGTGTGTGTGTGTGTGTGTGAGACTACTACAGTTCTATGTGTTTACATGTGTTATAGAATGCACGCGAGTGTGTTGTTCATGCACTCGTGCGGGAGTGTGCTAACATGGAGGCCCTCAACTCGACTAATGAACATTTACTATCAGCCAAACCAAAGCAGAACAATGGATTCTCTCAGTGTTTATTCAGAAGCTTCTGAACTGACAGTGCCGCTATTACTGCACACAGAGAAACACCGATATAGAATAATATTTAATCAAGTCTCAGACCCACAGCCAATGAGATGTGGTCTATGGGTATTCAGATGAAACACTGAATGCCGCTATTGAATTCATAAGAAAAGTCTTATAACTTTTGAAAAGAAAGAATAACAGTACTTACAAAGCAGAATTCTTTCAACTCTGTGTTTATTTGGAGGAATATATTATAAAACACAATGATAATAACGACAAAGTATAAAAAAACGGACCAAAACAAAGACGCAACAACACGGCAACAGTTCTAGAGATTTTTAACTTGTATTACGACAAGTGACGAACATACTAATAAAATAGGAAACGTTAATAACATGTCATAAACAGAGTCAAGACAAAGGTTGTGTGTCGTATAGTTGGTTTCCCAGAAGCAATCAGGCTGGTGAATGCAGCTCATTAAGGGGGGTGCATCTCCTGATATACACCGGTAAGATTGAGTTCTCAGAGGCAGGACGTGAGGCCCGCTCCGTGCCAGTCTTTGTGTGGCATCATGTGAAATGTTACACACAAGTTTCACATCAATCATCTTGCAACGAGTCTTTCTTTTAATCTTACTGCAGCCAAGGATCTTCCGGGTGTTGCAGAAAATATCCGTCATTTATTTACACGTGTGATTGATCAATAACAGACTATTGGTCCAGTGGTAAAACCTACGTACTTGGTAACACTACACGCGATATCGCTATAATAATTACCGGTAAAATTTAGTGAACTGGTTATTGCATCGATCTGGTGTTCCTGGCGACCAAGCACGTGGGAAATGCTGGATCAACGTCCTACCATGTGAAGTTTTCATCAATTATTTCCGTAATCTTTTGCCTTTTTACTCACAAACTTTTCTCACCTAATAACCTTTAGATACAGGTTCTACAGTATTGAAAGGATTAATGTATGTGGATCCTTTTAAGAGTTGTTGCCTAATAAGTAAGTCCCCTATTAAACTTATTTAGAATCTTATACAACATTACTACATTGCATAAGAACATTTCATACAATAGAGTAAGTTCATAATGTAGCTACTTTAAATTCATTTACATTTAACTGAATAGAATTTTTTTTTCAGCCTTTTATTGAGAAAGAAATATACAAACGAAGTAAGAAAATGGTACAGGAGTGATATTGGATTTCCAGTCGAGAAAAATTAACCAGAAGGAAAAAAAAAACACTATTATTCTCTTAAATAAAACCTGATGAAAATGCAAAAAAAATACAAATCACAGTAAATCAAACACAAAAATACGCGTAAAATGATACAATATAGGATGAACTTTTTGAACAAGATATAAGTCTCATGTTTAGAAGTTCATACGTCAAGAAAACTGTTCAAGACCAACGATTGATCATTTACAGAAGATAAATAAATAACAGGTAATTTTTTAAACCTGGATAAGAGTCATATTTAAAAACCAGATTTAAGAGTTTTAAGTCACATAATGCAACAGACTTAAAAAAAAACTTATATGGTAAAACTAAGCATTAAATCAGTCAAATTTAAATAATTAAAAGTTTTCTAATATATAATTATCGTTTCAGATTTTTTCCTACTCATTCCTTATTTTCCTTCATCTCCTTTCTTTTTCAACCCGCCTTCAATATCTTTTCTTCTCTTTTCACTTCTTCCCACTTTAAGCGGTCACCTTCTTAACCTATTCCACCATTTACATTCCTTCTTTTCTCTCTTGTCTTTCTTCCTCTTACCATCGTTTCTTTCATTCCCCATTTACCTCCATTCTCTTCTTACTCCCACTTTCTTTCCCTTTTCCATCCCCATCTACATCTTTTTTCCTCTCCTATTCCCTCCATATCCTTCTTCCTCTCTTCCTTTGCCTTCTACCTCCCGTTTCTCTCTCTCTCTCTCTCCCCCTCTCTGGTCCCCGAGGCGCCACACGTAATATACATCTAATCTGGGAATGCAAATTGTGTTCCTCCCAGCGGCTACCAAACTCCTTCATCTGCATAGGTAATGAACACGTCTCGAGGCATTGATCAGTGAAGAAACATGTATGAGGGTGTCTCGCGGTCTTTCTCAAAGGCGGTGACTTTTTTTATTTCACTCTGCGTTGGTTTGTATAGGTGTTTATCTACCTGTCTATCAATTAGCCTACCAGATAGATAGTAGAGATCTATGTATGTCAGTCTTGTGGGGTCTTTATGTCTAACTGGCTGTCTACGTATCTATCTACCTGTCTATTGGCTAAGTCTAATGGATATACGGGAAGGTGAGGTGTCCGATTAGCGTTTCAGTAACAAGTTTGTTGTTGTGTTAAGTTTGGGGAGGCGAGTTGAGGCTCTGAATTAATTAAACAATTACACGTAGATTATTGTGTTCTCCGGCTGCAGGGAAGAGCTCATGATATCCCCCCAGTCCTTACAGCATCCCCAGCCCCACACAGTCCCCACCCCTTCATAGCCATCAGCCCCTCACAGCACCCAGCCTTTCACAGCCCATCCAGCCCTTCACAGCCCTTCACAGCCGTTCACAGCCCCCTCCCTTCTAAGTATAAGTGACTTTCTGATGCTGAGTCCATGACCCAAAAAATATCGTCGCGTCAAATGAATTAAATTCCACGCCAGTCTTCATGCTTGAGTGAGTCTCTGGCTGAGCACGGATGAACTGAGACATGTTTGAGATGTTAAATCCTCGTTGAACTACTGCACCGGATAAAGAGGGTAACTGATAGGGAGGGAGAGAGAGAGAGAGAGAGAGAGAGAGAGAGAGAGAGAGAGAGAGAGAGAGAGAGAGAGAGAGGAGAAGTGACTCGTGTCCTGGAAAAAATGAGTTAGGGAAGAAAAAATCTCTTATTGAAAAACTACAAATTGCAAAAGAAAAATCCAATTATTGAGAAAGTCCACTTAAGTAAAATTTTATATACCCCGAAAAAATCCCTACTACGGGAAAAGTTTATTTCCTGAAAAAAAAAAAAACGTTGAAAATTTTCCAAAAAGCACCATTAAAAACCGAAAATATTGCGATTTTTTCTTTTAAAGTTTAACGTGGATTGTGATGTTTTACAGACGCTTGTGGAATATCTGGTAGTAGTAGTGAGGTTTGTGTGAGGGTGTTACTGTGAAGTAGGTGCTGGAGAGGGGGAGGGGGGGGGGGAATCTTGCGTGTGAGGGTGTTACTGTGAAGTAGGTGCTGGAGAGGGGGAGGGGGGGGGGGGGGAATCTTGCGCAAATTTGGAGATCAAACACACTACTACTACTACTACTACTACTACTACTACTACTACTATTTTTTTTTTAAATGGCCTCCAGCCTCCCCCAATAGCCACACCTTCGCCACCATTTAATTACCTTAATATTAAATATCCTAATACATAAGTAGCTATCCTATCTACTACTACTACTTTACAGTACTATCACTCGGAATCGAGTATGATGATCATCCAGCTATGATACAATGATATGAGGTATTAGGGATGTCTCCTAGGTTAGTGAGTGTTGAGGTGACTAAAGAGACCGATACGGGACCCACAGCGTCGTTCACATTCGTTGCACATGTGGAGGGCTGAATTTAGTGCGGGAGGGGCGATGGCAGCGTCTTTTCGGCGTTGGCGCTTGTCTGCCTCGGTTTGCAGTCGGGCTAACTCGAAAGTATTTACACCTCGTGTGGTGCTCCTCCAAGCGTTACGATGTGGAGTAATGGACTCCCAGGTGAGGGGGTCGATTTGGCATTTTTCAGGTTTGTCTTAAGACTATCCGTATACCTTTTCAATTACCAGCCGGCGTTACGTTTACTATTCGTTTGGTAATTGTATAGTTGCTGCTTTGGCAGTCTACTGTCATCCATGCGGGTAGCATGGCCAGTCCAGCGTAGTTGTTCATGGATAATGGTAGCCTCGATGCTCCTACAGTTGGTGTCAGCAAGAATACTGGCATTTGTTCTCTTGTCTTCCCAGCGAACTCTGAGGATGGAAGGTAGACTACGTTGGTGAAAGTTTTCAAGTGCCTTGAGGTGCCTCCTGTATGTGACCCATGTCTCACTGCCATATAGCAGGGTGGGGAGGACCACTGCTCGATATACATGCAGCTTTGTAGATAATTTCAGCTCCCTACAGCTGAAGACACGGTTTCGGAGTCTGCCAAAGGTTTGAGATGCACATCTGATCCGATGCTGAATCTCTTCATCAATGTCTGCGGTGGTGGACAGGTGGGAGCAAAGATACCAAAAGTGGGCAACATTAGAGAGGGTAGTACCGTTAAGCTGAATGGATGGTGGAGGTGTGTCTGAACCAGGGGCAGGTTGAAAGAGAGTCTGAGTCTTACGTACAATCACCTCAATGCCGACGTGTTGTTCAGTGTGAACAACAAGTGTGAGGTAGTCTGCATACTGAAGTTCAGTAATGGAAGCTGCCTGGAGTCGTTTTATGTTGAAAAGACCTCCCTTCATCCCGCTGGCTAAATTGGCACTGGCACGAGTAAGGAAGACAGCCAAGAAAATGGAAAAAAAAGTACACACCCTTGTTTAACCCCTGTTTGGATGTGGAAGAACTCAGACTGGGTGCCGTTGTGCAGGACAGTGCCGTTTCATACCATCGTGGACTTCCCTCACAATGGCGATGAATTTTGGTGGGCAGCCAAAACGGCTGAGGGTCCACTAGAGGGCTTCCCTGTTGACCGGGTCGAAGGCCTTGGTTAGGTCGATGAAAACCATGTAAAGATCACGCCGCTGTTCTCTGCACTTTTCCTGTATCTGGCGGGCAGCAAAGATCATGTCAGTGGTACCACGTGATGGTCTGAAACCACATTGAGATTCTGGGAGGAAGTTTTCCGCCTCAGGAAGAAGTCTGTTGAGGAAGACTCGGGCGATAATCTTGCCAGCTACAGAGAGCAGCGAGATCCCACGGTAGTTGCCACAGTCTGACCGGTCTCCCTTGTTCTTATAAATATTGACAATGGAGGCGTCTTCAAGAGCTTGGGGGATTTCCTCCTTTTCCCATATATTCTCCAGGAGAGAGTGGAGACGGCTGGTAAGCAGAGGTCCTCCTGCTTTATACACCTCGGCTGGGATTCCATCAGGCCCTGAGGCTTTGTTATTTTTCATCTGTTTGATGGCAGTAGCTACCTCATCCAGGGATGGAAGATAGCTCCGGTGGGTCAGCTCTGGATGCTGAGGGACCTGCTGGGTAGTCAGGACATCCACATCGTTGTTTCGGTTGAGCAATGAATGGTGGTGCTCTTTCCAGCGCTGAACGAGGCCTTCATAGTCTTTCATTATGAAGTTACCATTAGATGAGCGAAGGGGGCTGCGCCACGAGTGATTGGCCGGTAAAATGTTTTAATGGAATTGAGAAATTCACGCATCTTGTGCTGATCTGCAATTTTTTGTATTTCACAAGCTATATTTTTAAGCCAGTCACTCGTTAGATTGCGAAGTTCCCGCTGGGCAGTCGCTTTCTTCTTGCTGAAGGTATCATCTTTGGTCCGAAACTGACGGTTGTTTAGCCAGTCAGTAAAAGCAGCACGTTTATCATCGATGAGTACTTTGATTGACGGGTCATTTTCATCAAACTAATCCTGGTGTATTCTTTTGATCTGGCCGAGGGTCTCTGCAGGTTTTTGTCATAACAGTGTTGAGAATATCCCATTCGGCACTGGGATTCACGTTGTTTGCTGTTGGGTTGTTTTTAAGCCCATGCTCTCTGAAAGCATGTACTACCGCTGGATCCTCCAGACGCTTAGTATTAAAACATCTTCTGGAGGCTTGCTGCCTTTGCCGTTTTGGGGCGACGTGAAGTCAGAGCTTGGATCTGACATGTCGATGATCAGTGTTACAGTGGTCTGAGCCACACATGGCACGGGTTATGAGGACATCTCGGCGATTTCTTTCTCTGACAATGATGTAGTCAATGAGATGACAGTGTAATGTATAATGGCTTTGATCGTCCTCATATCTCTGTCTTTTCCACCATGTACTGTCACACACACACACACAGACACACACACACACACACACACACACACACACACACACACACACACACACACACAAAGGACAAACACTTCCGTCCGCCCACAACAGATATCAACAGATGTCCACCAATCACTTACTCCCGACGCACTCTGTACCATCTAAAGCGTGGGAACGGTTATCCTGATGGCAGTATTATCGCGCGACTCAAGTCACTGAACATATTCCACGCGCGCAGCCGTAGACAAGGCCGTCATTAGGACCATCACCTCCACTAGGAAACCAGAGACACCCACCCCTGACAGACCGTACCATTACACAGAAGTTCCACGGATATGGTATGATCTCCCGTGTTCACTGCTCTCCAACGTCACTTCCCTAGCTAACAAGTTCGACGAGCTGGCAACTACAGTCAGGTCAGCCGCCGCGAGCGTCGTTGCCATATGTGAGGCTTGGCAAATTGTGCCTCAAACGTGTCATATTGAGGGATATCAACTCTTTCATCACCTTCGTTTACATAGACGCGGAGGGGGCGTTGCCCTCTTCTGTCAAGATGACCTACGCCCGTCATGCCTGGATGTTCAAGTCCCAGCAGATGTGGAAGCATTATGGGTACGTGTTGTGCCACAGGCCCACCCGCGCCACACTGCTTCTATCATAATCTGTGTGGCATACCATCCGCCTCGCTCACCCACCAGAGACACTCTTATCAATCATCTCATTACCACCTAAGAGTTGGGTACCCATGTGCCAAGTTAGTATTATGCGGGGATTATAATGAAATTGACACCACTGATATCCAGGACCAGCTGTCACTATCACAAGTCGTGACCTTCCCCACACACGGTCAAAATACCCTTGACCTTATCTTAACTGACTTAGCGGACCAGTACCAACCACCTCAACCAATGCCTCCTATCGGGTGTAGCACACACCTATCAGTGCTCTGGTCCCCAGCTGCCACTCCCACTCAAGTACAGAGACCCTACATCAAGACCCACAGGCCGATTACTGACTCTGCAGTGCGCCTCTTCGGGCAGTGGATAGTTCACCATCCCTGGACTGAACTACTTCGTGTGGATGACGTGGACATCAACTGGATAAATTATACCAACACCACCACGGAAGCTCACCACCACTTCTTCCCCGAGAAGTCCGTCAGATCTCACCCAGCTGACTTGCCCTGGATCACACCTCGGATCAAAAGACTAATGCAACAGAGAGACAGAGCCTTTTATCTCAATGACCACAACCGCTACAGGTCCCTTCGCAACCGAGTCATCCGCGAAATACGCACTGCTAAGAAGTCTCACTACCCAACCAAATTGCAACACCTGAAGCAGACCAACATCAGTCAGTGGTATGGTAAGCTTAGAAGAACTCAATGGACTAAACAATAAGACACACCCCCTCCCCTTCCTTAGCCATCTCACTAATGTTGACGCAGCTGAGCAATCAAATAACCATTTCGCTACTATATGCCAGACGCTCCCACGGCTTGACACAACCACTCTCCCTGCTTACCTACCAGCCCCCCTTCCCACTGACTTAGTAGAAGAATTTGAAGTAGCAAAACGTCTGGACACACGCTCCACCACCCCTACTGCCTTATGTTACTTGTATATTTTTTGTAAATCAAGAAACCCATTCCCCAATTATGTTACGGTATATTTTCAGCCTTCCCGCTGCCATGCTCTTTCAATAAACCGTTAATTATTATTATTAATTATGACACTAAAACAAAATCGCGTATTTTCGATTTTGTTTTAGTGTAATAAAATGGACTTTTATATTTCAAATATCAGTAATTTCTGCCCCAGCGTTGCTGTTATGCTCGCGAATTTTTTGACCCTTGAGGTTGAAGAATGTTTTATAATATTTTTAAATTTTCCAAATATATGCCTAATAAAACAAAAAAAAATATGAATATGCACTTTAGCTCAAAAATGGCTTAAATATGCATTTCCATATGCACATATGCAAATGCACAATTATCCTAAGCCTAATTATTATTATTATTATTACTAACTCACACACACACAAACTTATACACGCAACAATAAGATCATTACCAGAAATATCAAGAGATTATCAAATCTGTATAACCCAAAACTTAACTTACTATACACAATACCACCCACTATTAGTTTCACATATACGGACAAATCATAGTTTAACTCACCATCTAATCTCAATTACCTGTAGGATCCAATCTGGTGGTGGTGAAAGTGAAGAAAAAAAAAGTCAGCGTAAGATTGATTTTAAGGTATCTTGAGTCTCCCAATTTCAAGAGTTTAATTAAGTTTTTGGTGATTGTGACGAGGCGCTGTATAGAAACTTTTCCGATTATAGCGAGTCCTTAAGGTTCTCTTATTCATTAAACTTCATTACTATTCTCTCTAATGAATTATTGTATTGTGTCTAATAATTATTTTCTAATTTACTAATTTTCTTTATCAATTTATTATTCATCTTTTCTTGATTATTTATTTTATTACTGTTTAGGCTTCGATTCCTTGGTTACTCAAAGCACTTATAGGTAGACACCTTTTAAGGGAATCAGAATTCTTTTGGCAGTCGATGAACACTATAAAGGGAGTCGTACGTCACGTCACTCATCAGCTGATTGTTTGTGGACGTCATATTGGATCTCTTATCACTAGAATTATAATGTTTACTTTCACTATGTATTAATTAAAGCATTTCAGGTAATATTTCTCGAATGTCCAGAGATTTGAGAGAGAATTATGAGTATTATTCCACGTAATCCAAGAAAGAAAACAATGCCATTTCGTGGAATGCCAAGTATATTGAAAAAGCTGAATTTCTACTGTATATACAAGGCTAAACAGCTCGCTTCATTAAATGTGAGTACAGTACAACAGTATTTTTGAAAGGAAGATTATTCATATAGCTAAATAAATGGTACGGATATTCTTGCTATTGAATATTTTTGTCACTGTCAACTAGTTTTGTTTAATATCGTCACTCAAGGGAAAAGTTGTAAGAAAAATTGGCAATACAGTATTTTCATTTAACAGAAACTCAACATATTGGTGACTTAAGCGGCGTAATAATTCCATCATTACTGCCTCAATTACTGGAAACAGAACAACTGTAATAATGGATTTCCAATTTTTCTTTTTTGCTGAGAAGGCTTTTTATTTTTTTTTCTAATTAATTTTTTGAGATAAAATATACAATCTCCTTGAACAGTATTTTAGTTTATTCGAGGGAAGTGGAAAAACGCGATGACTTAAGAACTTTTATCTTTTCGATTTTTATGCCTTTATTCATATCAGTTCTTGGGTGTTTTCTTTCCTTCACAGTAATGTCTTCTTTTTGGTGCTTACACAAAATGTCTCAACTGAATCAACAAGAAGATTTAAGTTTTAACAGAAAAATAAATAGAAAATAAAAAAAATAATAAAAAAAATCATGAGGAGACGTGAGTAAAACTGAACACATTTTGTTTTAGTAAATTAAAAAAGAAATAAAGATCAAAAGAGTTTATAAATTGAACCATGAATTATAAAGGCTTCATATTCTTACCTGGCAGTGATTAACTACACATGCTTTTGATCGACGATGGAAACATCAATATATCATTCATATATCGGGTCATTAAATATTTTTACACATCCAATTTTTTTAAATGTTTTCACAATTTCTTTCATAATAATCGAGATGATTTCAATATGTACAGGTAAGTCAGGTGTGAGTTTACCTGTTGGTATAGCCTTCAACACTATACCAATGGTTGATTCTACCTTAAATATTTATTATTATTAAAGAAATTTGACGAAAGGTTAGTGTTAAGTATTTTATATTTACAGCCTTTTTGACATAAATAAACGACAAATTCATCGATTGAAAAGTGATGATAGATCCCCGAGCCCTGACCACCTGCAAGCGTCACGGAGGTAGCAGACTGTATACTAAACCTTCAGTAACTAACGAGACAATGTGACCGTTACTTCATTTGACCTCCTCCACTTCCCCAAGCTGTTAAGCTAAGTCCCAATTTTGTGAAATAAATAAAACAATTAAATATATATCCCTACCAGTCACGTATGAACCTGGATTATAAGGTGAAAATAGCTGCGTGTAACCTATACATTTTTTTGTAATAAAAATAAAGAAACAGAAACTGCTCTCACCTGCAATAACCTGTCACGGAACGAAAAGAAAGGCGACCACCTCTTAGGCTTGTAATAAAAAGTCGGAGAGTCGAGTACGTCATCATCAGAGCCAGACACGTCACCCTGGCAGGTAATCAATCACCACGTTCCATCACCTGAAATAACCAACACGTGAGTGGTAATACGATGGTGACGGGATAGTCCATATCTGATGCATAAGAAAACCTGGATATTGGATTTCTTGGATTGAATATATGTGTGTGTGTGTGTGTGTGTGTGTGTGTGTGTGTGTGTGTGTGTGTGTGTGTAGTGGTGTGTGTTCACGTGTTTACCAATTTTTTTTAAAGTGAACACAATTTTAAAAGGAAATAAATCTCAGTGCAAAAAATACAACAGCAATATACACAGCCGTATTTTCTAAGCAATAAAAATACAAACAGAAAATACAACTCTAATACTGAGATTTTTATATACAATTATAGGATATAATATTTTAAAGGGAGAAAAAATACTGCCATAATCTTAAATATGTTTGATTACGATTTACTGATAAAAGTTGTACCCGTGTTGCTTGAGGGAGGGAATACTATTTTCTAAAAGTTGAAATTTTTAAAAGTTGTCGTCTTGATCATTAGATAATAATTTCGACAGTTAAAAATAAAGTTTATTCTACCATATACAATATACTTGCGGTATTTATCACATCATAATTTTAATCTCGAAATAATTCTACATAACTACCAAATTTAATACCATTTTTTACACTTTTATTCATTTTCTTTGTCTTTGCTTTTTTCTCCAATTTTACAGGTATTTTCCGATTTTTCTCTGATTTTCTAGGAATTGTTTTGTGAGAGAATTTCATGACTTGTGTCGGAGGTGTTTGGGTCTTCATCCACTTCACTGAGCTCTTCCACATTGTTGCATTTCTCACCTTACCTTACCTTTCCTTTCCTTTCCTATTATCTTTAATACTACTTTCATCTCCCACCCACTTTCTCTTTCCAGTCTCTCTAGTCCTTCTCCTCTCATTCTCTTCCACCAACTTCTTCTTCTCTTCCTTCTCCTCCTCCTCCTTCTATTCTTTCTTCTACACCTTATCCCCCTCTTCCTTTTTCTCTCCTTCCTCCCTATCCCCATTTTCCCATCGCCCTCCTTTTCTTCCTCTTCAGTCCTATCATCCACACCATCCTCCACTGTCTCTTCCTCTCTTCCTTCTTCCTCTTCAGCCCTCACTCCACTTCATCCTTCTCATAATATCCCTCTTCCTCTTCTCCTTCCTCCCTCCACTACCAACAAAACATAACACTTATCCTCTGTTTTACAAGACTTTTATGGCAGCATTCCATAGGATGCTGGAAATACGTAACCATAATAAAACAAGGTGGAGAGAGAGAGAGAGAGAGATAATGGAGAGATAAACAATAAGAAGAGAGGAAGGAGAGAGAGAGGAGATATAGACAGAGAGAAGAGAAGGAAGAAGAATGGGAAGAGAGAGACAGAGTGAGAAAGAGAGAGCAAGAGAGTAAAGATTGCCAGGAAGAAGAGAGGAACAGAGGAGAGGAAAACAGGGAGAAGAGAGAATAGTAAGAGAATGAAAGAAGGGATAACCACAGTGAAGAAAGAAAAAAAACATGAGTTGGAAGACAGACAAAAGTAAACCATCTCTTAAATGTAGTGTACTAGAGCAGCTCCAGAGTACATACAGTGAAGTAAGTGAAACGCGGTGTGGGGATCCCGTAGACGTTTTTCACATTTTTTTTTTTTACTGGATCGTGGCGCTGTTTCCTACTACTACTACTAATAATAATAATTAACGGTTTATTAAAAGAGCATGGCATCTGGAAGGCTGATAATATACAGTAACATAATTGGGGAATGGGTTTCTTGATTTACAAATAATATACAAGTAACATAAGTGTACAAATAGTACAAATATGATATATAATAACTAGGTGGGGAGACTCTCAAACTACAGGGCATTTCAACATAGTGATAGTCCAAAAAGTAACACTGACTGCGAGTGAATTGGTTTATTACACGTTATTGATAGTTTTTACAATGGTTGGGACTGGGCTGTTCTTATAGCGATCAGTACGTGCTCGTATGGGCTGGATGCGTTGTGGTGTCGAACAGCAATTCTCGGACGAGGGGTCTCGGGTGGTGCCGAAGCTTTTCACCAAATTTGCAGATGAGGTCGTGTGTGTGTGTGTGTGTGTGTGTTTCATTATTGTTAGTATTATAATTTATGCACACCCGCGCACGCACGCACACGCACAGACGCGCACCTATATATACATACACACACACACACACACACACACAGGTTGGTGGTTTAGTTACACATGAAAGTAAATGTGGTAATGGCGTAAGTTTAGGGAGAGCCTCCATTTAATTCCTCTAAGTGCCAGGATGTAGGTAAACACTCGAGAAAAAAACCCACTTTGCTGCCTTACACTGAGAACTTGTTGAAGGGGGAAAGATAAGCAACTATGAGAATTTTTATTTATTGTTTTCTTTAGAAATTATAGATGAGATTATTCCTAGGTGATAGTTTTTGTCTTGGTTATCCCCCTCTCAATAAAATCCCAAGGTGGATCTAAAGATTGGTTCATTCTGTATGCCTGTTTGTCCAGAGTAGGTATTCCAACCAGGCAGCCGAAGTTAAGATTTATGATATCTCTTCCAGGTAAAGTAATTAAGTTTTTCAGATTGGGAGACATTATGGACAAACAAGCGTATACAGATATCTATAGACGTCAATAAATGTTTTCCATATACAATTCAATATCGTCACTTCATTTCATATACAATATATTGCCTGAGACGACTGCCAAATAATATTCACAAAATAATCGTTCTTAAATTATTATTGAACAGTTTTCCTCAGATAATTCATGAAAACTGTCCTTCCTTCTTCTCTTACTTATAAACTTGTTGAACTCTACTGTAATGCTTGAGAGTATGTTCTCCTACCACCCTTTTGAGATAGAGAGAATTTGTGGAACTTTTGTCTCTTGTCGTTTGTGAAAAAGACCTTCTCGTTCATGAAAACTCGGCAGTATATGTCAGCCACTCGGTCACCGTCTCAAATCTAACCCCCGAGAGAAATTGGTCACTCCACCATAAAGTGGACGTCTCGGACACCAGCACACGCCCGGCATACTGACCACCACCACACCCGCCAACCCTTCCTCCTCTAAATTTCCGACGTATTTGGGAGAAAGAAAATGTATTTAATTCCTATACAGCCTCAGAGCGACACTGTGGCCATTAAGGCGTCATATATATACACCGTTCCTTAAGTGAGTTGCTTAGATGTCTTACAAGATCACGCATCAAGGGAAAATTTTACAATATAAATTTCTTAGAATCCAGACAGTGAACAGTGACCGCCACCCAGACTGCCGCCAGGCGAATACTCAACCACAAGATTAATTCTCTTCTTTCCACCAGAATTTCGAGAATTTTAGAGAGGTGTAGTTTGGGACGAATACTTTTTTAAGTCTACCTCTCAGGGAACCTCTTACAAGACTAGAACAATTAAGTTCGTCTGTAATATTAGATTTACATTAAACTAGATAAGAAATGGCCATATAAATAAATATATATTATGAAGTTATAGAGGATTAAGTAGGGATTAAATGGTATTATTCGAGACCACAAAGATTACCTGGGATTGATTGAAGGGAATTAGGAGGGTGGCCAGGCCAGGTCTAGGTGGGATTAATAAGAATTAGATGGCATTAGGAGAATCACACTGGACCAAGAAGAAGAATGATATATTTAGTTTATATATCTATATAAAGGAAATAGTGAGACACGCAGACATACAAAGGAACACTGATGGGGTCCGTACCAAGCGACTATAGAGTGGTGGGGGGTCGAGTAATGTCCACTAATTGACAGCAGTGCCACCCATGAGAGCCACCGGCTGGCCAGGCACTGTGCCCCCATGCACCAAGGTTATTGCCACTGGCATGAATTATGACACTGAATCACGCCTGGATATTAAACCGCTGGCACTGAATGGTCGCGAAATTAACCCCACAGCGGGTAACAGGAGCAGAGTTTACCCTTCACAGCAATCCTTGGAGTGACGCCTCTGCCTCGCCTACGATTTACGGAAGTAGTTGTTGCAGTGTAGAGTGAGGGATTTAACCGAGATTGTGAGGGATTTAGACGCGATTGTGAGGGAATTTAAGCAATATTGAGGGATTAGACATGATTGTGAGGTACGCCAACGGATTTTTTTGGAGTATCTGAGGCGATTGTGAGGAACAAGGAGGGGGAATGAGTGAGATGTAAGGCGATTTTGAGGGATTAGAGGTGTTGGTGACCCATAAAAAAAGGATTATATGGGATGTAGAGCGATTGGATTACGGGGGATTATTTGGAATGGTAATGGACTAGTTAGCACTGTGAGAGATTAAACGACAATGACAGGGATTACCTGGAATATTGCAGGATTGAGATGGATTAGGGATTACATGTAAAGCTGAGGCATTATATAGGATTGTGGGGTATTAGTTGGAATGGTGAGATAATCGAGGAATTGTGAGGGATTATGTGGGATTATTAGTGATTAAATGATAATAATTATTTGTAGTGTGAAGGAATTACATGTAAATTGAGAGCTTATTTGAGGAGTTAAATATTTAAGTATGGTGATTATTTACTGATTATAGGTAAGTGGAGGGAATAACTGGGGGATTATATATAAGATTATGGATTACCTGAGGGATTATATTTAAGATTATAGATTACCTGAGGGATTATATTTAAGATTATAGATTACCTGAGGGATTATATTTAAGATTATAGATTACCTGAGGGATTATATTTAAGATTATAGATTACCTGAGGGATTATATAAATTGAGAGAATACCTGGGGGGAATTAAATGCGATTTGATATACAACACTATCAACATTACCTGACGGATTATATAAGGAGCTAAATGCCCAAGGGATTATATAATTAGTTAAGAGATTATGTTAATTATATAGAAACTAATGGAATATCACATATATATTATTCTGTTGTTGTATTTGGCTGTACTTGTTCTGCTGTAATATTATCAGATTTTATTATTTGTTAATAAACTTGAACCAGAATCATATTTATGAGTTTGTGTTAATATTATTTTATAGCATAGACTTATAACCCCCTTTAATATGTGGTATTGGTGTTATTACTATTGTTGGTAACTTAACCACGTGATATTGGAATGGTATATTAAGAAAGACACATTTATGAAATTTGATTTAAGGAACATTGGCCTGATTTAAGGAACATTGGTCATTACTTTGTCTATTAATTACTTCGGTGTTTGGATTGCCTTTCTTTGTTCCTTTTATTTTTTTTAGAACTTTTTTATACGAAACGAAACATTTACCTTCATAAAATTTACCTTCAAAAGTTTATGATTCCTGGTTTAATTATTTAGAGGTGAAGAGACTCTTAGTTGAATCGTTGACTTACCAGTAACATTTATCGCCTCTCTTTCTGCCGCGATGTTTAATTATTAAAACACTTTAAAAATATCAAATAGATTTACTTACTGTGTTATTTGTAATTATAAGGTACAATCTAATTTATTGATCTTTTCTACTTGGTGTTCTTTATCTGGTACAGCGGCGGAGCAACTAGAACCTCTTCCTCCTCCTGTCCCTCCCTGTCTGCCACCCTCACGGATATCTGCCTTCACAGCTGACGCCATCAACACCCACAAGACGCATACAGCCCTACCCTACCATCTCCGTGGCTGTTCATCATCCCTACGAACGTTTACTATCCTATGGAACCTAACCTATCCTCGCCATCTACCATGTTGTGGGTCTCTACCGTCTTCGCCACCGCCTCCTTCCGCGTTCGCTGATATTTACTGCATATAAGGCGGAGCTTATCTACAATAGTGGTCCCATAGCTGTGTTACTGTGATTATTTCTACCTTCCCCCAGTTCCGCCGCCATCATGTCAACCATTACCACCTCCTCGTCGTTAGGGTGTACCTGTACCACCGAACACCTTCATAATTGCCCCATTTACATTTTCCAACTTTCTGAACAACTGGGTAAATGATCCGTGATATTGTAGATACTTCTAGGTCTTGCCTGTTTGCTTGGTTGACTGATACTGAGATTGATTACGGTCTGTTGGCGAGTATTTGTGCACAAAAATAGTATACAACTGGAAATTTCGTAGGTACTTTCTCTGGTCTTCATACAAAGAATTAAGACACTATTGATCAAGTAGTTATTGAAATTTTGCTTCACATGGAAGGCTCCTCTGCTTTACTATTATTGGCAAGCACAAAAAAATCGTTTCTTTTTGGTATTCTCTGGTGAACGACGCTAACCTTCTCATCCCGCACATTCCCTCACACGGGATAGCCGGAATCAAGAAATAACACAGGCTCTTCTCAGCTCCCGGTCACTCGTTATATCTAACTGCCTTGCCAGCCACGCTCTGTTATGCTGTTCCCCCTTCCGTCATTATACATGAATCTATTTCCATCCATGATAAGGAGCATCTCGTCCCAAAGCGCCTGAGGCAGTAGGAAAAAAGAGGAGGATACAAGTGCACAGACGCGAGAGGAGGAGAAATTGGTGTGCCATAGCGCCTTGATCCGCCAGGCGGGTTACCCCTCCATACCTTTGTGCCTCGCCAGCACAAACACCTCACGCTCCCTCTTTTGTCATTTATGTTGGAAATTCAATTCTCTTACTTGTCCCCTGAGGCTGGATAACCAATTTACTTCCCTGGCCAAGTTTTATCCTCAAAATTCAAGAAGAAAATATTTTGGGAGGGGATGTGATGACTTGGCCAACTGCATATATTTCTATCCAGTCTGTCTGTCCGTTGATCTATATATAATTTTGCCCATTAACTTCCGTCTGTATTTATTTATATATTATCTTCAATTTTATGTATTTATCTATTTACGTTTCTTCTCTCTCTATCTTTTCCCTTTATGTGTGTTTATATATGCCTCGTCAGTCTCTCTGTCTCCTCTCCTTCATCCTTTGTACTCTTTATTTATTCCACCCTTAATCTTCAGCTTCCTCCTCCACATCTTCTACATCAAAGTGACAGTACATCCGAAATTCACTTCCAGAATGAGTGTGTGCCATGAATATTTACATTACACTGTAGAAGCACTTAGCATAATATGAACTCAGGGTCAGAGGAGTGTGTTCTGGGATCAAAGACAATGTAAGCAAGACCCAAGACACTTCATACTAACCCACACAACAACTATCTCATGTGACACTACTTTTATTTCCTGATGATGCTATTGTCTCAACCATCCCAACCAATGTTTTTTTTTACAGTAACATCATTTTCTTCCTCAGTTATCAATATATTATTTAATCTCAGGGTTTTGTCATATTCTCCCCCCCCCCCCCCCTAGATTTACAAATACACAATTCTTGAAAAACCCTTAAAAAAAAAAATTATCAACTATTCTCGAAAAGATCCTAAAATAATTGACATCTTTGAAAACCGTACACAGGAGTAACTAAAAATTAAAACACACACACACACACACACACACACACACCTCATCTTCTTCACATCCTTAAATAATCGAACTTTACGAGCATAAATCATCTGGATTCTTCAGGGTAAAAATTCTTCCCTTGGCCATAAACCAGCGTGGAAAATAAGTCTTTCATAATACGGTGCAAAATAAGAGTTGAGAAATGATGTTTTGGGCGGTGAGGCTTCATACAGGAGGCGCTGATGATCAACCCCCTAGTGTACCACCACCCACTATCATCTACTACCACCACCCACCCCCACCCACCCACGGACTACAACCCTTAAATGCCATCCACCCACTAACTACCATCCACTACCACCAGCCACCGCTAATCACTCACTGCCATCTACTACCACCACTCACTTATCACCACCCACCCACCCACTATCACCACCCACCCACTACCACTAACACTAACCCCCACCCACTACCACCCACCTTGAGTTGGTTAGTTGGGCTCTATAGCGGACGTCACTTCCGTCAATTAGTCACGAGCTCACACCACGGGGAGTAAACACCATCACCACCACCCCCTAAACCATGCAATCAGCGCAGATACGAAAGATCTCCATTTTTCTAGTCAGTCGGATTTCTGAGAACATTTCTCTTTTGTCCTAATATTTTCCTTTCATTGTTTCGTTTATCGTTTCTTATCTACTAACATGAATTTAAATCTATTTATTTTTAATTTCACTGATAATTATTTGTCTATTACCGCGTTTAACTATGTATGAATTATCTATTGTTTTATTTCCGTCTGAAAATTACTGTCACCAACCATTTACACACGAGAATGAAATCTAAAATAAGAATCTGTAATTATTGTCAAGTTCATTGCCAACAGGTGTAATTATCAAGGTGTTGTAATTACAGGCGTTAATATAAACAGGTAATCATAAAGAAAGGTGTTGCTAATAATAGGTGTAACTGCAAATATAGTTATAACACGGAGGTAATTATATTTATAAATAAGTCCAACTGAAAACAGGCGCTGAGAAAGTATAATTATAAAGAGATATAATTATAGGCACATGTAAACACCAATGGTCGGGGTTATATTTAACATGATTAACTCTCAACAGGTGCAAGGATAAACAGGTGTAAATTTATAAAATATTGCAATAGTAAACTGATACAACTAAAAAGGTAAAATTGAACAGGTATAATTATAAAACAGGTGTATTTTTACAGGTGTGAATTACAAACACTATTAACCATAATTAAATGACATTGATAACACCAGATGTAGTTATAAATACCATCACTACTTTTAACAACTCTAACAATATGTAATTATCAATACATATAATCACCAACAGATCTAATTACACACAGGTATAATTACGGACAGGTATAGTAACAAGCAAATGTAATTAGGGAGACTTGTGACGCTTCTGTCTAGTTCCGGGTGTCGCTGTTTACAAACGAGAAGTGATAATGACCCTATTACGGTACTAATGATCTCCTGTCTCACTACCCAGGTTAATTACCAACCCCAGCGAGGTACAGGAAGCCAGAGCTGAGAGACAGAATAGGTGAGATGAGGTGAGGTTAGGTTAGGTTAGGTTAAGTTAGGTTAGGTTAGGTTAAGTTAGGTTAGGTTAGGTTAGGTTAGGTTAAGTTAGGTTAGGTTAGGTTAGAGTACCGTGACCTTAATTAATGACACTTTTTTTCAGTCGTGTGTGTGTGTGTGTGTGTGTGTGTGTATGTGTGTGTATGTGTGTGTGTATGTGTGTGTGTGTGTGTGTGTGTGTGAAAAAGGGAGAGAAATAAGCAGAAAAAACTAAGCAAACTCTTCCCCTTCTCTTGTATCTCTTCCAGTCCTACAGGAAAAACCATCTCCTTAAAAATAACTCTTCCCCCCTTTTCCATCTCCCTTACTTCCTCTTCCTTCTCCTCCTCCTGTTCCACTTCCCTATACCTTCCCTTGAGATGAATCCCAAGAGAGACAATAAATGGAGAGTCCTTGTGCTCTCTTCTTTCTTCTCCCTCTCAAAAAGGGGGACTCTTTCCCTTTGCCTTTTCCTGTTTATAGCCCTTTTCTTCTTCTCTCATTCTCCTATATTTTCTTCCCTCTCTCTCTCTCTCTCTCTCTCTCTCCTCTCCTTCTACATAGCCTTCCCCCTGAGATCAACAGAGGAAGGGGGAAGGAGAGGGAGGGGGGAAGGAGAGGGAGGGGGGGGAAGGAGAGGGAGGGGAAGGAGAGGCAGGGGGATGAGGGGGATGAGGGGGAAGGAGAGGGAGGGGGGATGAGAGGGAGGGGGAAGGAGAGGGAGGGGGGATGAGAGGGAGGGGGGATGAGAGGGAGGGGGAAAGAGAGGGAGGGGGATAAGAGGGACAACACCCGCCCCTCTAAAAGACTCAATTTTTCACCTCACTCTTATCTACAATCCCTTCTCCTCTCCCTCCCTCCCTGCCACACCTTTTCTCCCTACATTCTTTTTCTTCCCTTTATCCTTCCCTTCTCTCGCCTTTTCCTTCCCTTCTCCTTCCACTTCTCTGCTCCCCTCTTGAGATGAGTTATTGGGAGGGAGGAGAAGGAGGAAGAGGAAAGATGGAGAGAGAGAGGGAAGGAAGAGGAGGAGGAGGGAGGGTAAAGAGACGGAGCACCCCGGGAGGAACAGTGAGAGAGAGAGAGAGAGAGAGAGAGAGAGAGAGAGAGAGAGAGAGAGAGAGAGAGAGAGAGAGAGAGAGAGAGACCCCATAATGAGACAATTACTGGGATAACTTGTCCTAATATCCAACGGGGGTGGGGTGAAGGAGGGGGGGGGGGAGGGGTGGGGTGAAGGAGGGGGGGAGAGGGGGGGGGTTGAAGGAGGGGAGGGGGGGTGAAGGAGGGGAGGAGGGACAGGGCGAGGAGAGAGGAGGAGGGGAGACAGTAAAGCTAAGGAATGAAGAGGACTAGGGTGATAAGGGGGGGGGGTGAAGGAATTAGGAAGGAGAAGCAGAGAGGGAAGATAGGATAAAGCTAAGAGGAAGAGATGAATAGAGGAGAATAATGGAGAGAAAAGGATTGGATAAGAGGGAGGAAGAAGAGGTTGAACTAGCGAATGAAATGGGAAGTAAAGAATGAGGAGAGAAATGAGGAAAAGGGGGTGAAGAGAGAGAATTGAAGAGAGAGACGAAGCAAGTGAGCGAAGAATTAAATAAAGAAGACGAAAACACGAAGATGCTAAAGGAATAAAACAAAAATACATAATGGCGAGGAAGATAACGAGACGCAAAGTAGGTGATAAAACAGGATAGATAGCAGAGGGAGGAAGACCCGTACGTGAAGGGTATAGTAGGGAGAAGAGAGTAAATATGAAGGACACACAACAGAAGCGATAACATGAGGAAACACAAGGGGAAAGATAACAGAAGGGGAGAGGAGGGGAAATACTCAAAGAACGAGCCTTGGGGAATTGTGTGAGATAAAAGGGGGAATTTTGAACCAAGTGGACGAGGTGAGGGGGAGGATGGGGAAGAGGGGAGGGGGAGGAGGAGGAGGTCGGGAATGTTGGAGGGAAGGAAGTGGCTTATAGGGAGGAAAAGGAAGGAGAGATATAATGGAGGTGAATGAAGGTGGAAAGATGGAAGGAGAGAGAGAGAGAGAGAGAGAGAGAGAGAGAGAGAGAGAGAGAGAGAGAGAGAGAGAGAGAGAGAGACTTTCATTTCTTGTGGAAGTTTTTCGTGTTCATCTGTTGAGTGTGTTGAGGGAGAAGCACTTTGACCCCAGTGTTTAGTAGTGACCTAAAACACACACACACACACACACACACTAATACTACTACTTTGCTCTTACTCAGAATCGAGTTGGACGATCATCCAGCTATGATACAATGATATGAGTTATTAGGGATATCACCTAGATTGGTGAGTTTTGAGGTGACTAAAGAGGCCGATACGGGACCGGCAGAGTCGTTCACATGAGTTGCACATGTGGAGGGCTACATCTAGTGCGGGAGGGGCTTGTCTGCCTCGGTTTGCAGTCGGGCTAACTCGAAAGTATTGACACCTTCTCGTGTGGTGCTCCTCCAAGCGTTACGAGGCCAGTCCAGCGAAGTTGTTCATGGATATTGGTAGCCTCGATGCTCCTACAGTTGGCGTCAGCAAGAATACTGGCATTTGTTCTCTTGTCTTCCCAGCGAACTCGGAGGATGGAAAACGCGCGCGCACACACACACACGCACGCACGCACGCACACACACACACACACACACACACACACATGCCAACAAGGTTATATTGAAAAAATACGCACACATACTTGTATATACTCATTCAAAAACGCACATATACACTCATGAAAACGCACAGGCACATCAAACACACACCCTCACACTGCCTCTCCTCGTACAAAACAACACAAAACACTAAGTAAACCTTTATAAAAAAACACGATGTTTACGTTTAGTACACAGTCAATTCACACACAGTCTCTCTGTGTTGAGGAAATATTGCTAAATGTTTCCATTAAATCAAAATTGAAGTCAAAAGGTCTGATGAATTATGGTCATGGGTGAACGTGTTTGATAAATTAGTCCAGGAAATTATTTCATGAGAGTTGTGATTTATTGACTCCTACTGGGCTGTGTCTCGTTAGGTTAGGTTAGGTTGTGAGATGAGGCGAGGTGAGGCGAGGCGAGGCGAGGTAAGGTGAGGTGAGGTGATGTGAGGTGAGGTGGAGTTAGTTTGACGAGTACTCTTTTGTAACGTAGAAAAGAATTACTCCTTATAATATACAGACTTCTGCTACATTTACCCACGGCAATAGTGATTACAGGTAACGCTGTGTAACATAACCTAACATAACCTAACATAACCTAACCTAACATAACCTAACATAACCTAACCCAACCTAACCTAACCTAACCTAACATAACCTAACCTAACCTAACCTAACATAACCTAACCTAACATAACCTAACCTACACAAACAGGATTTGATATAAATGCGACAGTCTTACCGAAACAATATATTTCAGAAACATTATTTCTATGTCCCGTCACGGTAAAACTAAGCGTTGTTTAATTCACTTTCTCCAGATACTTTTATTAATTATGGTTATTGATGATCAAATTTCATAAACAAAAGTCCATTGAATATTAAACTGTATCCCGGAGAGACGAATCTAATTCTCCTTTTAAACGCTTAATAATAAATAAATGTCTTCCTTTTGGACTTAAGAAAAAACTTTCTTCCATACATCAGGGAAAGCGAGAGATAACTGGAATTTACCGGGGAAAGCTTTCTTTAATAAACATTTATTAGTATATTATATAGTTCCCTTATTTACGTTAAGAGAAAGTACTCTACTCTGAGAATTTATCTAACAGTGAACTATGATTTGTGATAATGTTTCGTTCTTATAAGAGAAAATTAACAAAGTTACATACAGTAGTTACATTTGTTAGTAAATATGCACACACACACACACACACACACACACACACACACACACACACATTATAAACGGCGTAGCTAATTTTAAGAGAACGGAAAACCTTAACTTAGACCACAGTAATTCATTCCCCCATAAATATTACCCAGAGAGAGAGAGAGAGAGAGAGAGAGAGAGAGAGAGAGAGAGAGAGAGAGAGAGAGAGAGAGAGAGAGAGAGTCTGTCTTGGTTTCACGCCCGATCGTAAATTTTAGCTCCAATGTAGGAAAAAAAAATACCCTGGGATTAATGAGGCAAAATTCCGATAAAATGGCCAGTTTAAACACGCGGGGGGATCCATGAAGGGTGGGGAGGGGTAGAAAACACAGGTAGAAAAAACAAGTGAAACACAGGTATTATATAACGAAAAAACAACATCAAAATACTGCAATAAATCGGAATTAAAAACAAAAGATTGAGAATAAAACACAATTTTAATAAATCAAACGAAGAACCAAACACAGCTAAGGAAAAAAAAACGAAAACAAAAACGAATAATAATGAACTACGGGAAATAAACTAATAAAACACAATATGAAACATTATGGGAAAATATTTTAAATAAGAAAAATTACAATAAACATTCCAGACGATAAAACACGATTAATAAAGTGTAAACATCAAAGATAAACATATATAAACATTACATTATTTTTTTGACCTTACGAAATGAAAAAAAATATTGCCTGAGTATTAATGAGATGTATTATAAGTTGTATGAATCTATATATAACACGAGAATAAAAAATGAATAAAAAATAACTTTTTGAGGTAGATTTGGAGGAGGATAGTTTGAAGTCAGGTGTGTGATTAATCAACAGGTGTTATGATTAATCAACAGGTGTATGATTAATGAACATGTGTGTTATTAATCAACAGGTGTGTAATCATCAACAGGTGTGTAATTATCAACAGGTGTGTAATTATCAACAGGTGTGTAATAATTAACAGGTGTATTTTCCTGCGGGTATAGTTAATTATATACAGGTATAATTGCCAACATATGTAGCAAGTTATGTGTTTAGACACGGGGAAGTTTAACTACATACAAGTTAGGTTAAAAGTGAGTCTGGTTAGAGAGAGAGAGAGAGAGAGAGAGAGAGAGAGAGAGAGAGAGAGAGAGGTACACACACACACACACAGGGGTAGCAATACTAACAGCTCAGAGTCTCTTTATTGGATTCTTCTTAAAGTTGCAACGAAGGTCTATGGTCTTCCTCATTGCACCTCTCCCCTGTTTATTCTCTCTCCTCTCTGTGTCCCTCTTCTCTTTCTGTGTCCATCTCTATTTATTTGGTTCTGTATCTCCTTCAGTCAGTATGTCTCTTTCTCTCGTAGTGTCTCGCTCTGCATCTCTCTCTCTCTCTCTCTATATATATATCTTCCAATCAATTCGCCTCATTCTCTCTTACTTCCTGGCTCTCTGTCTTTATATGGAAGCTTCCTTAACCCAAATTAATGCAATATCATACGAGGGTGCTTGTCTCTGCACGATTCAGGTTGTTAATAATTTATAGCAATGTAGGTAAATTAACATAGGAATTAATTTTATCCTGATCATCAATTACTTAGAGAAAATATATTGTATTATTTTTCTATGGAAAGTATGTGCGAGGAAGTAGCCTAGAATCTGTCTCTACAAAAAACAAAACGCTCACACACACACAACATATACATAAATGCATGTATGTGCGTGTGTAATGTATCGTAAAAGCTTTTCCTGCTAACAGTTAGATTTACCAACAACTCGTTATATTTTATCTCTTGTTACAACCAATATCATACATTTAATGTTTTTTTTTTCCAGAATTTTATTTTATCCAATAAATTGAAAATAAAGTGCTGCCCTAAAACGTCCACGTCATTACTAACTACCCTGATTTTTTTTTCAGGGGGGGCGGAAGAGTTTTTGAGACTTTACTTCAATGTTTCAGTGAGAAATATAACTAGAATTGTTAAATATAGATGGTCAAAACAGCGAGGGAAATATAACACAATAACACTTTCCTATGAGTGAAGGTGGAGGTGAAAACAACACACTGAATGTAAAAGTGATCGACACACAAGGAAGCAATGTGAAGGGCACTGTAGTTGACCCTCTTAAGTTTCTCAGCTTGAAATCTTCGTACCTAGTCACAGCCAGTGGCCCTTAGGACTGTAGGGGAGAGCTGTATCCACACACACACACACACACACAGACACTCAAAAACACATCCCAGATATCAATAAAAAATACTAAAAATTACAAAAAGGTGGAGAAGATAACGAGTTGCGTGGTAGACCAAGAAAAAATCTCGGGGCGGCTTTTTTTGTATAAGGATCCATCTGTCAATATGACCGTGTGTCTCGCCTCGGTCCTCATACACTATTCTGTCTCAAATTCTTCGTTTTGCACCCAAGATGATTTGTTCTTTTTATTTATTATATTTCTTATTTATTTTAATATTTTTATTTTACCTCTTGTAGTTTTGCTTTACTTTATTTACTTTGTGATGAAAATATATTAATATTTTCTACAGGGATTTATTGTTACTTTGATAAGGAAAATAGTTTTGCTTTTATTCCAAAACTTTTTTCCCAAGGAGACTTAGTTTATAAAGTATCCGATATAATCTGCTTAATAATCAAATATATAGTCAACAACATTTAAATAGTCAAAATTTTCTTTATACACAAATTAAAACCCAGACCAAGACATAACCCCACTGATGAGGACTCGACAAAGACCCACTGTGATATTCACCCACTAAAAATTTACGACTTTTCACTAATATTCAGGAAATCAGAAGCTCAGGTGAAAACCCTAGGTGGAGATTTATTGGTTGCTAGCGTATAGTGTGTCCCGGAAAAATCTCTCTCCTTTCCTATCTGTTCCCTGCCTCCCTCCCTCCAACTCACAGTGTCTTTGGGAGCAGGCAGGGAGGGAAGCAGGGAAATTTTTCTGGGACACCCTATATTATCCTTGCGTTTGTTCCCTGCTGTGGAGATTTCATTAACTCCCCAAGGAGGCGGTGGGAGAAGGGTGGCAGGGAGGTGTAATATGTGCATCGAGAATTAGAGCCTCAGGGTATTCATGGAGATACGGACTTAAAGTACAAGTAGTGGGGTAAAATCTGAGATATTATTACCCAGCATATCTAATAGTGTGTGTTGTAGGCGGCCAAGTAGATAAAAATATTCAGGGTAACTTTGTTTTTATTCAATATCTCATCGCTTTTTGTATAGTTATTCTCTTTGATATTGATAAACCTCCCTTATATTTTGCTTTATAATTGAGAAAAAACACAAAAAAAAACACATGACTAAACATTAAAACAATAACAAAAGAAAAGGTATAAGAAAATGTCGGGAAGAAAAATTGGATACTCCAGTGAACGTCTCCATGGAGTATAAAGACTTCTCGACCATATCAGCCACCACAGCATTACATTTTCAAAGAGGTTCCTGAGAATTCCGTCTGGGCAGGGAGGGGTGAGAGGAGGGTGAGAGAGGGGACAGAGATTGAGGTGAGAGGGATGGAGAAGGGGGGGGGTGGGTAAGAGGGGGAAGAAAAGGTGAGAGGGGACGGGAGGATTGGGGAGGGGGGGAGGGGTAACTAGCAGCCTCACCCCACACAAAAGAGGAGGATTCTGGGCCCTGTGACTCCTCCGTTTACCAACCCGTATCGCTCATCTAACTTAGTTCCCAAACGTCCCGAAAAAAAATAGTTAAGTACACAAAAGTCTCACCTGGAAAATGGACGACGTGTGACCCAACTTTCTCATCTTCTCGGAGTTTTCTGGCCGTTCCTCTGTCTGTGTCTGTCTGTCTGTCTGTCTGTCTCTTTATCTCTCTCTCTCTATCTCTCTCTCTCTCTCCCTCTCTCTCTGACACCCTCCCAGGGGAAATGTGGTGGAGAGAAGGAATGAGGAAAAAAATAAGAGCATCGGGATGGTGAACAGGATAGTAAGAGAGGAGGAAGAGGACAAGGGGGAGGGGGAAGAGGACAAGGGGGAGGGGGAAGAGGAAGAAGAGAAGAAGGAAGAGGAATTTGAGGAGAGGAAGAGTAAAGGGGTGAAGCAGGTGTAATGAACAGTGTGATAGAATGTTAGAGAATGAGACGAACGAAAAGCGTGATGAAGAATAACGAGAAGAGGGAGACTCACTGATGATAGGAGGAGCAGAACAGACAGAGAAAGAGGAGTCATGGATATTGTGATAGGGGAAAGGGAGAGTAGAGATTATACCAGACAGATGGGAGACACAAAATACAGAATAAAGCTTATGATAAAGGGAAATGAGAGAGAAAAGCGTGGGAAGTGAAAGGTGGAGAATAAAATGGGATTCAGAATACGTGACTATTAGTATGTGTTGAAAATTCTATAGAGTTATTTTTGGGGGAAAAAGATTGACCATTTACTGAAATAGGTGTGAGGGGAAATGGACAAAGGAACAGGTGATAAACGAAGAGTTATAAAGTATAGAGAAAATAGGGAATAAGAAAAATGTAAATAGATAAGTGATTGATGATATACAGGGGCGAGAGTGATTGATGTCTGCCCTCAAAAAAATAATGTCACTATGAGAACAAAAACAAGTGTATTTAGTCTGTCTTCCCATCGCCTCTTCCTCCCTATACTTGTTTAATATAAACCTAATTTTTTCTTAAGTTTTCAATACTAAATATTTTTTTTTGTGATAGATAATACAATGAGGAACTTTAAATTCACCACAATGCCATAAGAAATAAAATTATGTTTCTGGGGTGTATAGATGGCATGAGTCTGTTTATGATACTGCAAGTGTGTGTGTAACAACGACGACGACAACAACGACAACGACAAAGACAACGACGACAACGACAACGACAACGACGACGACGACAACAACAACAATAATAATAACAATAATAATTAACGGTTTAGTGAAAAAGTTCTACAACCAGAAGGCTGAAAATATACAAACTTACATGTGATTTAGACATAATGATATTCGTTTAATACATTTACAGGGCTGTGCAGTACATAAATCAGGAGTTGTTTATTATTTTAGCAATAGATGGGATGGTGCTGTTCTTATATCTATCAGTGCGGGCTCTTATGGGCTGAATTTTGTTGTAGTGGCAGACTGCGCGAGGTGGGCGGGGGACTGCAGGTGGCAGTAGGTGGAGATGACGAGGATGGTGCAGTAGTCCACTGCCAAACCGTGCTAATGCATGGTGGTGGAGGTCACTGAGGGATGGCATTTCCAGGGTGGAGAAAGCGTTGTTGTAGCCGGAGTAGTCTGTGCTGAGCATGATTCTGCAGGCCCTCTTCTGTACCTTCTCCTGCTGACGTTGTTGGGTAGAGTTGAGAGAAGACGACCAGGCTGGTGATGCAAACGTTAATTTAGGGAGAATAAATGCGTTGTAGATAGTCCTTAGGTCTGGCGTGGGTGCCCCAAGTGACCTGAGTCGTCGTAGCATGTAGAGTCGGTACGAGGCTGCTTTGATTATGTTGTTTACATGGGCCTTCCAGTCCAGTTTGTGGTCTATAGTTACACCCAGGAGTTTGGCAGACTGCACTAACTGGAGAGGATGGGCACCCACTGTAACTGCTGGACCTTGCACTGGAGTGGTGGCGGTATTGATGTGCATGACTATGGTTTTGGTGTGATTGATGGTGACCTTGTTCTCAGTGTCCATGCTTGTAACCTGTCCAGGGTGCCTTGTATCGATGAGTAGTCTGGTGTGGTGTTGTCCACTGTAACCCCCACAGCGCAGTCCTCCATGTACTTCCACCTGTGAGGAGTGTCCGATAGAGCGTCGTTGATCAGGTGTTGGAATGTGGAGACCGAGCCCTGGTACCTGACTGCCTGACGACGCTCACTCAGGAAATCAGTGAGCCATGAGACCAGGTTGGTGGGCAGCCCTAGCGCAATGGCCTTGTTGATAACAGTGCAGTGATCAACACGGTCAAAAGCCTTCCTGAAGTCAACAAGGGCAACGGCCAGTGATGTCTTACGTTTCTCCAGGTTTTGTGCAGAAAATCCAGGAAACTAACTAGGCAGTGTGATGTAGAGGAGGTCCGCATATTGCCAAATTGCTGTGGATCAATTGACTGATAAACTAGCAAATGCCCATTCAAAAACAAAGACTTCACAGAGTAGACTGGGTATGGGGGTAATGGCAACTGGCCTGAGGTCATTAGGGGACTGTGGGGAGGGGACCTTGGGGTTATGGGTGACAAATGCGGAACAGAGGGGGATGGCAAGATCGACTGCAAACTCCTTGTAAATTTTGATTGGGAGATCAATTGGGGTTGTAGAGCGTTTGGATTAAAATTTCAGGAGTTTTTTGGAAATTTCAATTGGTAAGTAAGCTGGGAGGGGAGTGAGGTCAAGACTGGGTAAGGTATGACATATGGTAGCAAAGTGGTTATTAATTGCCTCAGCTGCCTCCTCACTTGGTAAATGAGAGATAAAAGGAAGTGTGGGAGACTGATGGTTAAGACCACAGAGATCTTTTACCTTAGAGTATTACTGACCAATGGCGACCTACTTGAGACCATGCACTTTCTTGGCTGACTTGATTTCCCTGATGACCTGGTTACGTAGACTTTTGAACAGGCGGATGTGCGTGTGTGTGTGTGTGTGTGTGTGTGTGTGCGCGTGTGTGTGTGTGTTTTCTTCACGCATAACATCACAAAGGCTCCCAAAACAACCAAAGGACAACTTTGAACCCCCAGATATGACTCTTGAAGGAAGTGACTCATCGTACTCATAGAATTAAATAATAGTTCTCTAGGGATTAGACTATCGTGTCAAATAAATTAAGAAATCGTGCTTAAGTAATTGAAATATAGCATTTAGGCGAGTCAAAAAAAATTTACTCAGAGAATTAAAGGATCGCATTAAGATAATTAAGTTATGACATTTAATGGGTTAGCCCAAGGTTAAAATACGCAATTATACTGATTAACGCATCATATTCCGGAGCGTCAGGACCTGCACCGTCTATCATCACCTTCACTCACCTATCTTGCCCTCCTGGTGAGCCTGGTGATGTAACCTGCAGGTGAACATCATAACTCAGCCCTTTTTTTTTATTTACATTTTAATTTAGTCGTCCGAAAGTCTTAAATGTGATAAAGAAGATGTTCCGATTTAAAGTGACGATTTTGTGATGTTTTTTTTTGTTTTGCGAGAATTGTGGGCATTCGGGGTCGTTTCACGTGTTCAAAGTCAGTTATATAGCGCGTAGTGTAATAGTTATATATATCTTTTGGTCTTATCTGTGGTATATCTCATATAGTCTCCTGTAGCTCAAGACTACGAGTTACTCCCAACACTCATAATAATGTATCGTTATCATTGTCCATCTGTCAGCAGGAACCTACCGTCATGACAGGCAGATGGTCACTGTTCATGTTATCGTGTAATACTGCGCTTTAATAGTTTGGGTCTTTAGGAATGTAGCTCTCTGGTTTACATAAATGGTCTGGTTTGTAGATCAGAGTTTCATAAGTTACAGTAAGAAGAGACATCTAGTTGGATGCTACTATGCCTTTCTGCTCTCCACTTTTCTTCCTGGTGATGGGAGACTCAGACGTGTAATAACCGATCAGTCATAAGGACACAAGAGTAACACCCACTGTAACCCTCGTTCCTTAGGGTATCAATAACGAACCAAAAAGCACCATTAGTTTCATATAACAGCAACAATTCTAAAATATTTAGCGATTTAACTACACAACATCTACTTAGAACTAACAGTTTGCTTCAGACAGAGAGACAGAGAGATCAAACAAACTCCCAGAAATCTTCCAACTCTTGCAAGAAAAACAGAAAAAGATTCTCATTGGCAGTCAAAATCGTCAATTCCAACTTGGCCGAGGGAGGCGAAGCGAACGGGGCTGACAAAAGGTTTGTGTGCCCGCGACGACAAGTTCAACAGTGGCCGCACCAGACCAAATAATGGGGCCGCTCCTCTTGCACATATTTATGACCCCGCAAACTCTAACAGGTAACGGAGTGTGTGTGTGTGTGTGTTGTTCGCACACAGGGTGGTGAAATGCGTCTAGTGTGGCAGCATTATGTCAGTGTTAAGGTGCAAGTACTACTTACTCCCCCCCTTTCAGCTGCCGCCGCTGGCTAGTCCTCGTGGCGGACAGGGAAGCAACTTGCATAAGTCTTACCCTGACAGTACACAGCCTCTTCACCATCAAGACTCCTGTGCCTCCTAGTGGCAACATACGGTAACTGGGTGCAAAGTGGGCCCAGGCTAGACAAACAGGGGATCTCGGAGTAGCAGTGGTCCACAGAATGATGGTACATGGGCCCACTGGCACGTGGACACGTTCTGGCGCCTACCAACTATTGCCCCACTGCCTTGAGGATTAACCTTGGCAGCTATAAGGCTACGGGAGTAAACCCAGAACGAAAAATCTGTGGTGGAGCCCCACATCAGGTAGACATGCTTACAGAGCTCCAACAAGACCCCAACGGCGGTATAGG
The DNA here is from genome assembly GCA_958450375.1 of Homarus gammarus. Lineage (NCBI taxonomy): Eukaryota > Metazoa > Arthropoda > Malacostraca > Decapoda > Nephropidae > Homarus > Homarus gammarus. The sequence goes on from CAUDMG010003965.1 coordinate 1,451,847, forward strand.
CGGAAGAGGTGACCACCATGGAAACCCAACGACTACACCGGCGGATGAAGGCAATGCCTGATGGACAGGCTACTAAGGCGAAACCCAACAAACAGGGCTACCGGCAGTCCATTGTAACTCTCCCTCTCCCCAGTCGTTGCACCAATGCATCACTGGATCAGGAAAATGGAGAGCCAAGATGTGTGGTTGCAGCCTGCGCTCCTGCATCACCGCTTAAATCAACTCACATGCAGCCATCATCCAGCTCATCACACCTCTCATCATCATCAAAACCCCTATACCCCCAAAAGACCTATGGTGACAGACGAGTGGCGACGGGGACAGGCAGAGATGACTGCCGGGAGTCTCTAGTCACAACTCTGCACATGGGCGGCACAGATAAGATGGTCGTTTATGCACTGCTATCTAGGCAGCAGTGCAATCCGGTCCTGTCTGTGCGACTGAGCAGTCCTTTCGAGGACCCACTCTGCTCACCCCACATGAGGAGGGTGCTAGAAAAGGTGCCTTAAATATAGCCTGCCTAAAAAAAAAAAAAAAAAAAAAAACAGACTGGCCAACGGCACCCAGGAAGGTCATCCTTATGCGATCGAAAACAGAATCAAAATCACAGATCCAAACAAAAACAAACTATGCAACCTCTTATAGTCCCTGCATAGAATCTCAGGACCCTTCTGGACACTGGCACAAATGAGCGTCCTGAAAGAAGAACTGCCCTTGTGGCAAAAGAGCTGGCTAGGTATAACATCGACATAGCAGCCATTAGTGAGTCCCGGCTCCCTGATGCGCGAATTTTTCAATTCCACTAAAACACTTTATGGGCCAATCACTCGTGGCGCAGCCCCCCTCCGCTCATCTGAAGACAACTCCATAATCAAAGACGACGAAGGCCTCCTTCAGCGCTGGAAAGAGCACTACCAATCACTGCTCAATTGAAACACCGATTTGGATGTCCTAACTACCCAGCAGGTCCCTCAGTATCCAGAGCTGACTCACCTCAGCTATCCTCCATCCCTGGATGAGGTAGGTAGTTACTGCCATCTAACAGATGAAAAATAACAAAGCCTTAGGGTCTGATGGAATCCCTGCCGAGGTGTATAGAGCAGGAGGACCTCTGCTTACCAGCCGTCTCCACTCTCACCTGGAGAATATATGGGAAAAGGAGGAAATCCCCCAAGCCCTGAAAGACGTCTCAATTGTCAATATTTATAAGAACAAGGGAGACCGGTCAGACTGTGGCAACTACCATGGGATCTCGCTGCTGTCCGTAGCTGGCAAGATTATCGCCTGAGTCCTCCTAAACAGACTTCTTCCTGAGGCGGAAAACGTCCTCCCAGAATCTCAATGTGGCTTCAGACCATCACGTGGCACCACTGACATGATCTTTGCTGCCCGTCAGAAAGGAGAAAATTCCAGAGGACAGCGTCGTAACCTGTACATGGCTTTCATCGACCTAACCAAGGCCTTCGACTTGGACAACAAGGAAGCCCTCTGGTGGACCCACAGCCGTTTTGGCTTCCAACCAAAATTCACCGACATTTTGAGGCAAGTCCACGATAGCATGAACGGCAGTGTCCTGCACAATGTCACCCAGTTTGAGGTTTCCCAATCCAAACAGGGGTTAAACAAGGGTGTGTACTGGCACCAACTTTCTTTTCCATTTTCTCGGCTGCCTTCCTTACTCGTACCAGCGCAAATTTAGCCAGCGGGGTGGAAGGCTTCCGGAACCGGATGAAGGGTCTTTCATCATAAGACGATTCCAGGCAAGAGCAAAGGTTTCGGCAGCATTCATTACTGAACTTCAGTGTGGAGACGACCTCACCCTTGTTGCTCACATTAAACACGACCAACAGGAGATCCTGAACACCTACGCAGATACGTATGCACACTTCGGCCTTGAGGTGAATGTATGTAAGACTCAGATTCTCTTTCAGCCTGCCCCTGGTTCAGCCACACCTCCACCATCCACCCAGCTTAACGGTACTCCCCTCTCTAATCTTACCCACTTCCGGTATCTTGGCTCCCACCTGTCCACCACTGCAGACACGGATGAAGAGATTCAGCATCGGATCAGATGTGCATCCCAAGCCTTTGGCAGGCTCCGAAACTGTGTCTTCAGCTGTAGGGAGCTGAAATTATCTTCAAAGTTACACGTATATCGACTATTGGTCCTCCCCACCATGCTATATGGCTGTAAGACATGGGTCACATATAGGAGACTCCTCAAGGCAATTGAAAACTTCCACCAACGTAGTCTACGTTCCATCCTCCGAGTTCGCTGGGAAGACAAGAGAACAAATGCCAGTATTCTTGCTGACACCAACTGTAGGAGCATCGAGGCTACCATTATCCATGAACAACTTCGCTGGACTGGCCATGTTACCCGCTTGGACGACAGTAGACTGCTACTTTACAGTCACCCAACGAATAGTAAAAGTAACGCTGGCTTGTAACTGAAGAAGTATAAGGATAGTCTTAAGACAAACCTGAAAAAGTGCCAAATCTACCCCCTCACCTGGGAGACGATTACTCCACACCGTAACGCTTGGAGGATCAGCACACAATATGGTGTCAATACTTTTGAGTTAGCCCGCCTGCATAACGAGGCAGACAAGCGCCAATGCCGGAAAGACGCACCCGCCGTCCCTTCCGCACTAAATGTAGCCCCCCCACGTATGCAACTTCTGCGATCGACCCTGCTGGTCACGTATCGGCCTCTTTAGTCACCTCAAAACTCACCAACCTAGCTGGATGATCGTCACACTAGATTCCGAGTGACTACAAAATAGTGGTAAGTAGGTGTAGGTGTGTGTGTGTGTGTGTGTGTGTGTGTGTGTGTGTTAATATTCAAATTACTCTTTAAAGTTATTATGAATTGTTTAGACTGATTATTATTATTATCATTATTATTATTATTAATATTAGTATTAGTAGCATTACTGAAATACTAATACTACTACTAATAATAATGAGAGTATAATCATATCATCCCAACTCACAGTAACTAAAATATCCACAAAAGGAAAACCAACACATCATTTTCAATATATTCATACAGACAAAAACATCACTCACATTTTCAGACATTCATCAGAAAAAGAGAGAATGTTTTCCACAGCACAGTCATGACATTCTTATAATTCCTATTTGCATACATTCATCTCTACACTGACTCTCACTCACCTGTTGTTTAAACACGTAAAGAGAGAAAAAGGTAAATTTATTCTCTCTTTTGTGTTCTTTAGTCTTTAACACCTGAGGTCATCAAGGTAGTAATTAGCTTGAATAAAGGTGTGTTAGTTTTATCCATTGTTTTAATGTGTTTTGTTTCCTGGTCTCTCATTCTCTTGTTTTTAATGTCTTTTTTTTTGTTTTATTTATTTGTTGTGTTGACTTCTATCGCTATGAAGAACAATTACTTGAAATATGTAAAATAAATATATGTATAATTATAAAAAGGGTTTGTAGCTAATTCCATCAACAAGTTAAGTAACATTCATCTTATTAAACGAATGAATAGATAGACTAATTAATCAAGCACGAATATACACAATAAATAACATGGTGTATATCTTAAATATTCTGAAGAAAAAAATATTGAGATAAATAAATATATCAAATAATGTCGCTCCAATACACTGACTGATAAAAATAATTATACTTTCTCGATAACTTTCAATGATAAATTCAGAACTGGCAATAGGCTCGAGGTGGAATGATAAGAAACCACAGTCAAGAACATGCTAACTAACACCTGGTTGATAAGTACGTAAGTTCCCTTTTAATATAATAAATTTTGAGCCATATGAACCGAATTCCTCAGTCTCCCTCACCGCATTGTGTTCTACCATGGAAACCGAACGCAATCTAACACTCGCAAAATCACATGACAAAATAGTTGGCTGGTGAGAGGTTCTGAAAAGGTGATACTCGAGTTTATTTTTTTGAGTCCGAGGTAAACATTGGCTCTTTGTGTTGACAACATATGGTACTGAAGCGTGAGTGTTGTTCCTTTGTTGTAAAATGAGGAGTTAAAGTTTGTGATACATTTTGCTACGTCTGTTTACTCCCAGATGAGGTGATTTTTAATGTGTGTTTGATTTTGAGTTATTTGTGTGAGTGAGTGAGTGAGTGGTGAATTACCTGTGTGGTGATTAAGAGTGAGTGAGTCAGTGAGTTACCTGTATAGTAATTAGTGAGTGCGTGAGTTACCTGTGTGGCGATTAGAGTGAGTGAGAGAGTGAGTTACCTGCATAATGATTAGAATGAATGAGTTACCTGAGTGGTGATTAGAGTGAATGAGTTACCTGTGTGCTGATGGACAGGTGAGATAAACAAAGGCTGGCATTCGTCAAAACTTTCAGTGCTCGCGACAACTCACGTATGCTTCAAATTATGCACATATATGAATACTCGGTAACTGGCTTATGTACACACGCCTGATACACAAACATACTCATGTCCTGATTTGAATTTACACAAACACAAACACAGAGGCAAAGAAAAAATGAATTCAAATACGGTATAGACACACACACATACACACACACACACACACACACAGGGATACATACATGCACATGCCATTACAGACCCCATATACATAAGTAAAAACACGTAAAAACAAATAAAACTAAAAATTAATAAACACAAACAAACGTACAATTTCAGAATCAAACACACATTTCGTTAGCTTACAAAACCTGTTAAGTTTGTCCACAAATTGTAATAAGCTAGATTACAAAACTCATTTAGTTTGATTGCAGTATTTAATGAGGTCGATTACAAATCTTATTAATCAGGCTTATCAGACTACGGCACGAATTATGTAACGTTACAGCAAAATACAGAAATGGTAATGATATTGTTGCTGTACCGAAATATGCTGAGTCTTCGTTAAGTTATGGAATAATAATAATAATAATAATAATAATAATAATAATAATAATAATAATAAATTGACCATGAAAATAATATCAATTGCAACACTAATAATTAACTTTCATTGAAATAATAAAACATTAGTAGTAATAATAATAGTAATAAATAATAATGGTAATAACGTTACATTGAAACTATTTGCATGTGGTATTCCAATATCCAGATTCATTATCCTGCCAACTAGTTTTCATTTCGAGCACATGACAAACTATGGAAAACTCATGTAAGTGCGTTTACCTCCTAAGATAATATATGAATGGACGTAGAGAGAGAGAGAGAGAGAGAGAGAGAGAGAGAGAGAGAGAGAGAGAGAGAGAGAGAGAGAGAGAGAGAGAGAGACATATATACCTCAGTACCAACAACAGATAAGAAAAACCTATAATAATACCAAGTGTGTGTGTGTGTGTGTGTGTGTGTGTGTCGGCGTGGCCAAGATGTGGAGCATGGTGCACCTGTCCTCCTCCCCTCGCTGGCTAAGTTATGCTAATGAGAAAATACTGGCAACACCACTTAAGATGTCATAACCGTGGTGCCTCCATACTGACAAGTGGCACTGTAGGTGACACTGTCAGCCACCCTCCTCTATGGTTACACAGTTACTTACGTATGTTTTTATATGTGAGTAGAGAGAAATGTATGTACATATGTATAAATGTATATAAATATGTATCTTTATGGTGTGTGTGTGTGTGTGTGTGTGTGTGTGTGTTTATTCTGGTTATTTTTTATCTAGAATTAGTCAAAGTTGGTTGTGCGTTTCCTCTTCAGGTCGCCAATGTTGCCGAGATATACGAACCATATTCTCCCCTAAATTTACACCCGAATCTCTGTCTTGCAACACAATAAACGTTACGAGGTGTCGCGGCTGAGATATGTCCGGGTACATCCTACACACACGCACACACAAGCACACACACTCTCACGCACACACAAGCACACACACTCTCACGCACACACACCCCCCGATATGTGAGGGCAGGGAAGAACTTTGCCATACTACACACCGGGAAAAATTGTCATTAGTATTTTGCTATTAATTTACAGTTCTGAATAAGGTTAGTCAGGAGAAGCTCTGGATGTGTGTGTGTGTGTGTGTGTGTGTGTGTGTGTCATGAACCGGATTTTTCTCTCTCCTTCAAACTTATCTTTATTCATACATTTTTTTTTACTGTACTTCTCTTTTATCGGTTCTTTTTTATGCCCAATTTTTTTTTCTGTATGTATTCTCATTCCCTTTGATCTAATTCTATTCAATTTAATTCGTTTTCATCACCCTGTATTTAGTGCCCTCACGAGGAAGAAACCTTGTTTTTCTATTTTACCACAAACTTACAAAATTTTTCTTTATATTTACCCAATTTTTCATCCTCTTTTCAAATAAAACTCTCTTTTATTATCCTCCTTTAACTCTCATCCATTTTATTCTGTCTCGTAATTCTTATCTCTCTTCCTTCTTCCGTGTTAACAGCTCATGCAGTATACACCTCTCCATCATATCACTCGTCTCGTGTCCTCAGCCAACACTCCTAACACCATTTATATTTTTTTTCTCTCCGCAGACACGGCTGAGACAAGATTAAACAAGGTCGCTGGAAAAATACATCCTCACCGCTCCAACCCCATCCTATCCCCCCCGGAGCCACGACAGGAGCCTCAACAGACGCTCCTAACACCGCCGGATAAACAACCTACCAGTCAGTGTCTCTCACCGTCCCTTGGCGTCTATGCATCAGCGAGCGTGTCCCAAGGCTCACATTACCTGCCTGATGAATCGCTGCTATTACGGTAAGCAGTCGGCTGATGGAGGCTGCATTATTAGCGGAAAAGAACGCCCCATTGCCCGAGTAGCGTTCTTTTGTCCGGGTGCGCGGAGGGAGGGAGAGGTTGACGCACTATGTCTCTGGGACGGATTTTTTTTTGTGTGGCGTCTTTTCGTTGTGGACTGTTTTTGTTGTTGTTGTTCAGTGAGAGAGAGAGAGAGAGAGAGAGAGAGAGAGAGAGAGAGAGAGAGAGAGTGTGTGTGTGTGTGTGTGTGTGTGTGTAATCCATCGACCTGTGTGTGTGTATGTTCATCTCAGTGTGCATGTGCGAGTTGCGGTTGTGCTTGTACATTTGACAAAACACACACACTCACACACCTTGTTAGCTAATGAAAAAACTACAGGTGTACATCAGTGTTCATCCCTACGGTACACAATACAGGGATAATAACAAAGACTATATATTACTCTACTCGTTGTTTTTAATCAGAGAGACGCGAGGCCTGGCTGGCTGTTTTACTCAACCCTATTATGTGCGCCGCCTACTAAACTCACGCTGGCAATCAACGTAAAAAATATATTTGTTTTTAGTAAGAACCACATTTTAAACCACAAAGATCACCAGCATTTGGGTCGTATTTAACATCCGGTGAATAGACGCCTGGAGGATGGTTTTACCCAGGCCTTTGTGTTGAGGTAAAGAAAAAAATTCTCTCAAACTTTCTGCTGTAAGGTTTAATCATGCTTGAAAACTAGGAAGTTGTACAGGATAGCAAGGGAGAAGTTTTGTGAGTGTGTGTGTGAGTGTGTGTGTGTGTGGCTACACCTTCTTCTGGAAGGGTAAGCCTGCTGCGGAGAGAAACCGCATTTATGGAGTTGGCTTTGCCATCCACCAACGCATCCTATACAGGCTAACTGTATAGGATGACACTCTGAGTCCCATTGAATCACTCACGTCATGCCTTCTTCATCAGTGCATACGCCCCAACACAGGACGCAGCGGATGACATCAAGTAGGTCTTTTACGCCGACCTCGACAGAGTGCTAACCTCTATCCCCAGAGAAGATAAGGTTGTGCTCCTTGGTGACTTTAATGCCAGAGTTGGCAGAGATGCTAACATTTGGCAGGGAACCATTGCGAGAAATGGACTTGGCAAGTGTAATCCACCTCAGCAAGTGTGCCGCACACAACCTCACTATCACCAATACCTTGTTTAGGCAGGCCGACAAGTTCAAGGGTTCATGGCAACACCCACGATCCAAACACTGGCATCTCATTGACTACATCATTGTCAGAGAAAAAGATCGCCGAGATGTCCTCATCACCCGTGCCATGCGTGGCTCAGACCACTGTAACACTGATCATCGGCTCGTCAGAGCCAAGCTCTCACTTCACGTCGCCACCAAACGAAGAAGGGAGCAAGCCTCTAGAAGAGGTTTTAACACTAAGTGTCTGGAGGATCCAGTGGCAGCACATGCTTTCAGAGAGCAGCTCGAACATGGGCTAACAAGCAACCCGACAACAAACAACCCAAATCCCAGGTTGAATGGTATATTCTCGACACTATCATAACAAAAACCTGCAGACCCTCGGCCACATCGAAAGAATACACCAGGACTGGTTTGATGAAAATGACCCAGCAATCAATGTACTCATCGATGATAAACGTGCTGCTTTAACTGACTGGCAAAACAACCCTTAGTCTCGGGCCAAAGCTGATACCTTCCAGAAGAAGAAAACGGCAGCCCAGCTGGAACTTCGCAATTTAAAGAACGACTGGTTTAAAAATAAAACATGTGAAACACAAAAATTGCAGATCAGCACAAAATGAGTGAATTTTTAAATTCCATTAAAACATTTTATGGGCCAATCACTCGTGGCGCAGCCCCCCCTCCACTCATCCGACGGTAGCTCCATAATTAAAGACGATGAAGGCTGATCCACCTCAGCTGTCCCCCATCCCTGGATGAGGTAGCTACTGCCATCAAACAGATGAAAAATAACAAAGCATCAGGGCCTGATGGAATCCCAGCCGAGGTGTATAAAGCAGGAGGACCTCTGCTTACTCGGCTTCTCCATTCTCTCCTGGAGAATATATGGGAAAAGGACGAAATCCCCTAAGCTCTTAAAGACGGATCCATCGTCACTATTTATAAGAACAAGGGAGACCGGTCAGACTGTGGCAAGTACAGCTGGATCTCGCTGCTGTCCGGAGCTGGCAAGATTATTGCCCAAGTCCTCCTAAACAGACTACTTTCTGAGGCGGAAAATTTCCTCCTAGAATCTCAGTATGGCTTTAAACCATCACGTGGCACAACTGACACGACCCCAGGCAAGAACAATGGTGTCGGCAGCTTCAATTATTAAACTTCAGTATGCAGACGACCTCACCCTTGTTGCTCACACTGAACACGACCTACAGGAGATCCTGAACACCCATACAGATATGTATGCACACTTCGGCCTTTAGGTGAATATACGTAAGACTCAGATTCTCTTTCAACCTGCCCCTGGTTCAGACACACCTCCACCATCCATCCAGCTTTACGGTACTACCCTCTCTAACGTTACCCACTTTCGGTATCTCTGCTCCCACCTGTCCACCACCACGGACATCGACGAAGAGATTCAGCATCGGATCAGATGTGCATCTCAAGCCTTTGGCCGATTCCGAAACCGTGTTTTCAGCTGTTGGTAGCTGAAATTATCTACAAAGTTACATGCATATCGAGGAGTGGTCCTCCCCACTCTGCTATATGGCAGTGAGACATGGGTCACATACAGGAGGCACCTCAAGGCACTTGAAAACTTTCACCAACGTAGTCTACGTTCCATCCTCCGAGGTCGCTGGGAAGACAAGAGAACTAATGCCAGTATTCTTGCTGACACAAACTGTAGGAGCATCGAGGGTACCATTATCCATGAACAACTTCGCTGGGCTGGCCATGTTACCCGCATGGACGACAGTAGACTGCCAAAGCAGCTACTTTACAGTCACCTGAAAAAGTGCTAAATCAACCCCATCACCTGGGAGATGATTACTCCACATCGTAACGCTTGGAGGAGCACCACATGAGAAGGTGTCAATACTTTCGAGTTAGCCCGACTGCAAACCGAGGTAGACAACCGCCAACGCAGGAAAGAAGCTACCACCGTCCCTCCCGCACTAGCTGTAGCCCTCCACAAGTGCAACATTTGTGAACGACTCTGCCGGTCGCATATTGGCCTCTTTAGTCACCTCAATACTCACCAATGAAGGTGACATTCCCAATAACTCATATCATTGTACCATAGTTGGATGATCGTCATACTCGACTCCGAGAGACAGCAAAGTAGTAGCAGTAAGTGTATGTGTGTGTGTGTGTGTGTGTGTGTGTGTGTGTGTGTGTGTGTGTTGTAAATTAAATATTCCAAATGTGTATTTTTAATTTACTCTTGATTTTACGAAGATAACGAGTATTTTTTTTTTATCTTTTCGATCAGCGACACGGAAAATTTAATTAGCTTCCTTGTTAACATTTCCTCTTTGATTAATTATTTTACTGAAAAAAAAAAAAACACATATGGAAGGGCCAATAACATTTAGCCTAGATAATACAGGCAGCAAAGAACCAGAACAATCAATCCCTTCATTTCTATAACTGTCTGTCAATCTGTTAGTCTATGCGTGTGTATACTGGAGTACCTTAGAATGTATGTATTTAGTATAGAGTTATTAAGGCCTATGTGTCTATTATATAAATTATGGACGACAAACACCTACAAGTTCCTTCATCAGTGTCAGGTCTGGGCTGGGTAATATGCCAGAGGTACTGTACCGCCTTCAACTTCCTCCCAACGACTTCAAGGCGTCTCCTAATTTCGTCTCGCTGATGCTTGCAATAAGGAAACGGGTCGTAAAGTACAGGAGTAAGACTGCCTAATCACTTATGCAGAGACGGCAATGAGTGGATTAATGTGTGTGTGGCGCGGGGTGTGTGTCCGGGAGAGCCAACTTGGTGCTCCAGTCACGGTGCAAACAGTCCTGTGACTCGCGAGCAAACAGCTGTGCTTCTTGTTTATGTGGTGTGGTAAGTGTTGTTATTGTGTCGCTGTGTGTGTGTGTGTGCATGTGTGAGTGTGAGTGTGTGTGTGTGTGTGTGTGTGTGTGTGTGTGTAACTATACAGTATGCTTGTATTTCCGTTATAAAAACATTCTTCATATAGTTCCGTGTTTTTCCTTTTTAACATGGTGTTGGACTATGGAAAGTACACACGAGGGACCATGAAACACATCGTGAAACACTTGTGAGTCAACCCAGAGCCCAGTCACGTTGGTTTAGCATCCTATATCACAGACAGAGTGAAATAGGATGGTCGTATCTCCTCCTATGGTGTGGTGTGGTGTGGTGTGGTGTGGTGTGGTGTGGTGAGGTGAGGTGAGGTGTGGTGTGGTGTGGTGAGGTGAGGTGTGGTCTGGATATTTGTGAAGAAAGTGAGTGTTTACCAAAATCAAAATAGGATATAAATACACCTGTTGTCTTTCAGTAACCCCTTTTATAGACTGTAATTAACCAGGTAAAGGTAACAAATTATAGTGTATATTCTAAAGTGCAATATGACTATAAATTTACTTCTATACTAACTAAGGATCCCTGGTATATCATGTATAAGAAGAAAAAAAAATGGAAATCTGGAGTTTAACTATAATACGAGGTGAGTGTTTGGACCTCATTCAATACAGTTTGTAAAGGTGTATTTTGATTGAGAGACATGAAAGAGGGTGGCTTCCATAACGAGGGATGAAGGAGGTGGGTGATGGTGAAGTTTGATAAAGTGGAAAAGAGATGACTCGATAATAGATGAGGTGTATTATGACAGGTGAAGGGTGGCGAAATGGATTTTATTAACACGTTGAATAGAGCATGGGAAGAAATGTGAAGTTTATTATCAGAAAAATAACTTAGCTTTTGTTTATCAGAATCACATATTTGGTGTAATTTCTTTCCATTAACAACAACAACAATAATAACAACAATATCTATAACAATAACCCGTACGACCTTGCAGAAAGACAATTAAAACATCTCGTGGCACTTGTCGATTCTCATATTGAACTAATGGCAGAAAGTGGACGTGTGATGGCACGGTGGTCAGAGGTAAGACACACAACACTAACATTGTTACAAAGGAAACACTAGACTGTTATAAGAGCCTGTCCTTCACTATACTTTTACCAGCTAACTTGTGACTGTTGCAACGCGTGTAGTATATATTGTTGTTGATACAATCTAGCTCATAGTATACAGTGACTCCAGTGATGGATTTTGTAGAATAAAAGGTAAACAAAAAAATCGATTTGTTTTTATTCTTCAAACTGTAGCAAATATTGACACACTGCAGGAAAAACTAAAACATTGCATTAGGGATCAAAAAAAAACTCTTTTTGAAAACTGTGGTCGGAAAACTCAGGAAATTTTTCCCCAACAAAAGCACAACACACTATTTTGCATGAGACTCCCTGTCGATATGCAAAACTCATCTGAAGTTGGTCTCCTGGAATCCACTGGAATCTGATAGGAGGTGGGCCTGAGGGAGTCTTTCTCAAATTACCTTCCGTCTTACCTAGTCACAACACGGCCAGGTTAACAATACTATTGAACAAATATATCAACTTGGTGAACAGTAAACTACCTATATTTAACGTACTTAATCATGTTAATGCGGTTATATAAAAATCAAAAAACAAGTTAAATTATCTCCCTTTAGTTAGACAAACAACTATAACACTAAAATACGACTTATCAAGGCAGTATGTATGTGAGGACCGTAGCCAATACTTGTACCAATAATAAAGGAGGGCGTAAGGCAAAAAAGGTAAAAAACTTATATATTTACCTGTTTACAAATTTTCCTCAACGTTCTCACTTCCTGAACTGTAAAAAGGTGGGACCTGACGTTATGATACCGATAAAAAATGCGAGCAGTAAAGTGCTATTATTACTCTACCTAAATCACCAGCTGCCGCACTTTACAACCTATTGGCAAAACCATTTGGTGTAATTTCAGCTGTGATCACTTTTGTCGTATAAAAAAAATGAAGGGAAAGAATTATTTTTTTATATAAATACGTTTTGAAATAAGCTACTGTGCAGCTTGGTAAAAAAAAAAAATCCTAACAGTAGGTGGAGAGTCACAGGCAGGAATAAGTTAATTGTCTATTGATTAGGAAATGTAACCCCTTTTGGTTTACATTGAGGCTACGGAACACTTCGTTGATAACATAACGTGAAATAGCCTTCATGTTTTAAAAGAGTTGGATATACTAATACTAATACTAATACTAATACTAATACTAATACTAATAATAATAATAATAATAATAATACATCTAACATCTCCTGCGTTTGTATTCTTTCCGCGTATTCCTGTTCATATCCAGACGACTATACGTAATATTACTTACATTCAAACACACTTAAACACAAACAATTAACACAGATATAATACTTGATGTTAAAAATATATAAAGTATTATAAGTAAAGGAGTATTTTATAAAGAGGAAATACTAATGCTCAAAACACCAACATTTATTTACACCGAGGCAAACGATAGCCCCCCCCCCTCCCCCCCCCCAAAAAAAGCCAATTGAGTAAATGTCCAATATCCGAACACTCCCCCCTACCTTCCTCTCCGTCTACCCCTCTCTCCCCTCCCCTCCCCCTCTCCCTCTCCCTTCCCTCTCTGTCGGCCGGACGCTGTGCCTACAATCTCCCCCCCCCCGCCCCCTCCCACCCCCCCTCCCCCTCCTCAACCCCTCCCGCTTCACCACATATAACCTGCCATCCGCCTTCCTGTCGCCCGCCATCCTTCCTGCCACCCATGTTACGTATCGTCTGCCTCCCTGCTGACTATAGGCATACACCCTGCCACCTAGCACCTGCCGCCCACATTATTTGCCATCCATAACCTGCCACCCACAATCCTGCCTGGCCCCACAACTCTGACACCCACACAATGCCACCCCAAACTTCTGCCACCCACACCTCTTCCACCCAAACTCCTGCCACCCACAACCTTGTCACCCAAACTCCTGCCACCCACACCTCTTCCACCCAAACTCCTGCCACCCACACCTCTTCCACCCAAACTCCTGCCACCCACACCTCTTCCACCCAAACTCCTGCCACCCACACCTCTTCCACCCAAACTCCTGCCACCCACAACCTTGTCACCCAAACTCCTGCCACCCACACCTCTTCCACCCAAACTCCTGCCACCCACACCTCTTCCACCCAAACTCCTGCCACCCACACCTCTTCCACCCAAACTCCTGCCACCCACACCTCTTCCACCCAAACTCCTGCCACCCACAACCTTGTCACCCAAACTCCTGCCACCCACACCTCTTCCACCCAAACTCCTGCCACCCACACCTCTTCCACCCAAACTCCTGCCACCCACACCTCTTCCACCCAAACTCCTGCCACCCACACCTCTTCCACCAAAACTCCTGCCACCCACACCTCTTCCACCCAAACTCCTGCCACCCACACCTCTTCCACCCAAACTCCTGCCACCCACACCTCTTCCACCCAAACTCCTGCCACCCACAACCTTGTCACCCAAACTCCTGCCACCCACACCTCTTCCACCCAAACTCCTGCCACCCACACCTCTTCCACCCAAACTCCTGCCACCCACACCTCTTCCACCCAAACTCCTGCCACCCACACCTCTTCCACCCAAACTCCTGCCACCCACAACCTTGTCACCCAAACTCCTGCCACCCACACCTCTTCCACCCAAACTCCTGCCACCCACACCTCTTCCACCCAAACTCCTGCCACCCACACCTCTTCCACCCAAACTCCTGCCACCCACACCTCTTCCACCCAAACTCCTGCCACCCACACCTCTTCCACCCAAACTCCTGCCACCCACACCACCCATCCCGCCAGATTAACTTTATCACAGGTATAAAAACATTACCATCACTGTGTTCAATGTCATTCACAGTTGAATGAAATGTCACAATTCAGCTTTCATACAGCCAGAAAAACCAACAAACGTTGTGAAATACTGGTGATGTAAATACACACTGTCGGGACAATAATTAAAATACACTAATCATGCTTCATCGCTAAAATAATCATTGTAATTACTTTCAGTCACTGTAATGATCACCTGTAGTTAACTAACCATACTTCATTAAGTCGTTAATGTAATCTGCAGAACACATAACGTTGTATATAATCATTATCTGTACTTTAATGAGACTCGCCTCTTAAAATCGATAAGATAGTCATATTAATAACCCGTTGCTTATGGTAATTATCTTTGATCACGTAATTAGGCTTCATATATAATGGCTAATATAATCTAAATGTTATATACCTAGCTATTCTTGTGGCTAATTAATCGATACAGTGTTATAGGAACAATTTTAATCACTTGTCATTTAAATTATCATCGTTAAATAATTATTACGAAAACCCTTAATAAAATCCACTTCTATCAGATAATTATAATCAGATAATTGGCTATAATTTCATTACGTATTTAAGCCATGATCATCTAGGATTAATTTTTCATACCAAATATAATCCCATGAACATAATTTGGTCATAATAACCTGTTCTATCCCAGTAATTAAATGTAATCAATTCACCTTGGTCCATTAAACCGGAAATAGAAGCTACATAGTTACAGCCTACGGAGTCTAATTGGCTAATCACCTGTTATTAAGTAGAAACAATTAGGAAAGTTAACTTACATAATAATATCCTACTGTTTAAGACCCGTGATTAAGAAAATGTAGGTACAAAAAAAAAATCTTAATTATATTTATGTATACATCCATAAAACATAAATAAATAATTATTTAAAATAGATAATTAAATAAAAGCTAATAATCACATGTGAGAATAATAATTAATGAATGCAAAGCTTAAAAAAATCACTAAAATAACTTCAATAACCAGACTTTATTGTAACGTATGTAATTAAATAACTGTATCTTTATAAATAACCTGAATAACCTTCACAATCACAGTGACGGTAACAGTAACAGCAAGAGATGCAACGGAGCGGCAGAAACATCCAACAGGGGCAGCAACAGAGCCAACAGGAGACACGGATAAATCCCTGTTAAAAGATACACATTTATTTTACATATTTCACCGAGTCCATAAATTTGGGCGCTGTACAGGACACTGACGTCGGGTAGTGATATTTGGCAGCCTGTCTGACATTCTTTTTGCCAGAGGTTAAAGGTGGATATTTTTAGCAGTGGGAGTAGTAGTAGTATAGTAGTAGTAGTAGTAGTAGTTATATTATGTAGTAGTAGTAGTAGTAGTAGTAGTAGTAAGTGATAAGTTGCAGTAACTGTTGCTGCAAGTACTAGAGAATTTGAAAAAAAGTAGCAATAGCGCAGGAGGTGGGTGCCTCCAACTGGTTAACGCAGGGGGACCCTGTTGCAATGGCAATGTACGCAATAGGCCTATCCGTGCTCCAACACATACAAAAAATTGAAACAACCGAGGTCAAGCATGTGGCGGAAAAGTGGAGGACATCAAAAAGTGGTGGGACTTGGTAGCATCACGAGGTCCACAAATAGAGTACCACCCAAACGCCAGCAAGTCCTTCCTCATTGTGAAGCCAGAACAAAGGATGGCCAAAGACACCTAGGCGCAGTAATCGGCACGGCGGACTTCAAGACCGAGTACGTAACGGGAAAGGTGAATGAGTGGGTTAGGGAAATCCAAGCTCTGTCTGATATTGCTAACACAGAGCCACATGCGGCTCTTGCGGCATTTACCCATGGAGTCAAGCATCGCTGGAACTACCTGATGCGCACTATCCCTGATATCGGACCTCTCCTCCACCCTCTGGAAGAAGCTATCAGCGTCAATTTCATTCTCAAATTAGTGAAACACCCTCACTTAACCCCAGCAGAAAGATCACTCCTTGCACTACCACCGAGACTGGGAGGAATGAGATTGACCAATCCAGAGGAGATTGCTGCCACCGAACATCAAAACTCAGTTAAGCTCACGGCAGCCCTCACTGACCACATAATAGCTCAGAACGCAACAGGGGAGGTGGATACCAGTGAAGTAAACAAGATTAGAAGATCCATTACGACAGAACGACAGCACGGCCAAAGTGATGAGTTGCAGCAACTGATGCTGCAAATACCAGTGAATTTGAAGAAAAAAAAAGTAGGTATAGCATAGGAGGTGGGCGCCTCGAACTGGTTAACCACGTTATCGAAAAGGGCAAATGTTTTCAGTCTCAATAAACAAGAATTTACAGATGCCATTGCTCTAAGGTACGGTAGGCCAGTAGAAGGTTTGCCCTCCCAATGTGTGTGTGGCTCTTTCTATGACGTCGATCACGCCATGGTGTGCAAGAAAGGGAGCTTCATATGCATGGGGCATGACGAAGTAAGGGATCTCAGAGCAAATATGTTGAAGGAAATCTGCCGTGATGTCAGAGTAGAATCGACCCAATTTCCAATGGACGGTGAGAATTTCCGACATAGGACTTCAAACACATCTAACAAAGCCCGTGTTGACGTCAGTGTTCGAGGATTCTGGATGCGGGGAAAGCGAGCCTTCTTCAACATCAGGATTTTTGATCAAATGGCCGCATGTCACGGTAACTTAGCTCTCAATACTGCACGCAGGAGGAACGTCAACGACAAGATAAGGGCATATGGGGAGAGAATTCAGAACGTTGATCAAGGCAGTTTCACTCCTCTAGTGTTCACAACCTTTGGTGGGATGGGACCAAGTGCAAGATGCTTCTACGCCAGACTCGCGTAGGTGATCTCCGAACAGAAGCAGCAGCCCAGAAGTTATGTTACAGCCTGGATGAGATGTCGACTGTATTTCTCTCCCCTTCGGTCCGCTTTGCTCTGCCTCAGGGGAACGAGAGCATCGGCCCCAAAGCCCACAACAGTTGCATAGATCTGTGGCTAAGCTAACTCAACACAGCTAGGATAGCTACTTATGTATTAGTCTATTTAATTTTAAGGTAATTAAATGGCAGAGAAGGTGTGGCTATTGGGGGAGGCTGGAGGCCACAGCATTTAAAAAAAAAAGTAGTAGTTGTAGTAGTAGTAGTAGTAAAAGTAGTAAAGTACACCACGATCACTACACCACTACACTACACCACCATCATACACCCAACACCAGTTCAATCTCAACCTTACACACTCCTTCATAACACCTTAACACTCAAACCAACAATCCAACCCCAACCACTATACACCGACTAACACCACCACACAACCACCATCCCCCCACCAATATCTCGTCTCCTACACATCTTGGCTGACACGTTAGTCTGTCCATCACCTGATTTGCATACAACATGTTCATAAGATGGCTCCAGTCAGCTCCCGGTTCGTGTTGTTCAGGGAGATACAAGTAGATGTTACAAGAGAGAGAGGAGAGAGGGTAGGAATGAGGGAAGTAGAAAGGAAAGGACAAGGGAGATAGGGGAGAGGAAGATAGGAGTTGTGAGTGGTAGATGGGATAGGGAGAGAGGGGTATGAGGGGAAGGTTTGAGAAGGGGATGGGAAAGGATAGGTAGAGGAAGGTGAAATAGGGAAAGGGATAGAAAAGAGATGAAAACGGGAGGAGATGATGATGATGATGAGGAAGAATTTTTTCAACTAGAGGAGGAGGAGGAAGAGAAGGAGGAAGAGGAGGAAGATGAGAAGAAAGAGAAGAAGCCCACGTAGGATAAAATACAACATAAAGGGGAGAAGAAAGGAACAAGAAGAAGAAGAAGAAGAAGAAGAAGAAGAGAGAGAGAGAGAGAGAGAGAGAGAGAGAGAGAGAGAGAGAGAGAGAGAGAGAGAGAGAGAGAGAGAAGACTTAACCAAGGCGAAATACGAAACGAGTGAAAATGAATAATGCAGAATTAAGCACAAACGCTAAGAAGGCAAGATGAGGGTGAGGAAGAGGGCGAGAAGAAAAGAGCAGAAGGAAGGACGAAGATAATGGCTAAGTGCAAGACGGAGAGAAAGAGAAGTATATAGAAAGGGAGAAGACAAAGACGATTAAGAGCTAAGAGAGACACACACACACCGATGAGGGATGAAGTGAATATAACAAAACATGTGATAAAGAGACGAGAGGAAAGAAGAAAGAGAGAGATTAATGACCTAGAAAAAAGTAAAAAAAAAGTTAATGAGATGCAAGAGGGAGAAGACAGATGGCTATTAAATAAAAACAAAAGTTGACAATGACAGGTGTTAGAAAAATAAAGACATGTGAAGGAAGACATTAAGAAGAAGGATGGAATGATGTTATGGACGACTGTTATTTATAGTTAATAATAATAGAGAAAAACAAATACAAAATAAAAGCAAAAAAAAACACAAAAAAACACTGATTAATAAATCGTGTTTTATTTCCGTCAAACAAAAGTGACAGCTGCTTAACAGGATTAGTTTATAAATAAATGGTATTATTTTAAACCTAACCTAACCACATTACCATTATCTTACAAAAAACTAAATAAAATCGAATGTTTATTGTATTTTTTTCTTATCAGTGTTTTTTATGACATCTATAGTTAACTGTGACGAGATGTATTGATTCGTCTTTAGTTCACAGGGAAACAGGAGGCGTAGACAATGTATATCAGGTGCCTACAGGAGAGCTCAGGTTCTCAACTGGCTCAGCCATGTTAATATTGTTATTTTTATCCACTTTGTATCTGTGTTTTTCTGGCTAAATAAACTGTTTCAATTCAATTCAAAACGGTTCTCCTTTTTCCCCCCTTCTCCTCCTCGTTTCTTCCCCCCCTTGTCCTCCTCGTTTTCCTCCCCCTTCTCCTCCTCGTCTTCCTCCCCCTACTTCTCCTCGTCTCCCCCCCCCCCTTCTCCTCCTCGTTTTCCTCCCCCTACTTCTCCTCGTCTTCCTCCCCCCCCTCTTCCTCGTCTTCTCCCCCTACTTCTCCTCGTCTTCCTTCCACTCCCCCTCCTCCTCGTCTTCTCCCCCTACTTCTCCTCGTCTTCCCCCTCCTCCTCCTCCTCCTTCTCCTGGTTATCGTGGGGGAGGTACACACTCTGTCCCTAGTTAATCTCTCTTCGTTAACGTCTTTCTCTCTGACGCCTCGTTACGGTAGCCTCTCCTTATAACCCAGCCAGGAAGAACTAGCTGCTGAGAGAGAGAGAGAGAGAGAGAGAGAGAGAGAGAGAGAGAGAGAGAGAGAGAGAGAGAGAGAGAAGAAGCCAGACAGACAGACATACAGACACAGAGAGAAGAGGAAAACCAGATTACATAGACTCATGGGAGGGACTTCAGAATAACCACAAGGGGGCAGTGGGCTGGCATGCTCCACACCACCGCCCCGCCACAACCCTTATTGAATTGGCCTCATATTCCCCTCACGAGCTCTGCCGGGGAGCCATGGAAACGAGGGTCAGCCGCACGGATGAGAGGGGAAACAGGGGAAGTGGGATAATGAGGTGAATACGTGAACACAGGCAGGGGGATATGATAAAGAGAGGGAAGGAAAGGGCAGTAAAAGAGAAAGAGGGTGAGTAAAATAGAGAGAGAAAGAGAATGGGGGGAGATATCTAGAAAGGGAAGGGAGAACGTAGAGGGGAAGATGAGGGAAAGGTGAAAATGAAAGTAGGATAAATGAAATGAGAAAGGAAAATATGAAGCATTATGGAGACTAAAAATAAATAAATAAATAACATATACAAAATGAACAAAGAAAATAAAGAAAGTATAAAAAAAAAAGGACAAAAAAGCAAAACAAGTAAAAAGACTAAATGAAATGGTCACACACTCGTTATTCATGAAAACAAATGAACTACGACTCACAGGATATAAACAAAACCTCGAATGTCAACATGGGTGTTGAATAAGGCGTTTGTGTTTTACTTCAGTCGTAACTTCTGTCAAGGCGTCATAATCCTAACTCAATAATGAAGTTTGTGTTCCATTTTATACAACCAAGTCATAAATAAACACTTGGTGAAAAGATTGAAAAGAACAAAAGAAAATACGAGAAAATAATTAAATCAAGTGAATGAAAAACACACATACCTACCCACCCTTACTTTTTACACCTGTACTCCCCTCACACCCAGTCTCTTACACCCACAGACACCCACACTCCCTCTACACCCACACTCCCTCTACACTACCCCTACACAAACACATAGGTTAAAATATAAACTGAGATGGATGAATGAAGTTAAAATCTGACTCCTGGTTAGGTTACAAAATCTGGAAGGATTAAAATAAAATTATCCTTGAAAATTCTTAAGAGTAGAGGGAGTACAGTCCGCCAACCTTTAGATACGATTAACTGATTGATTGACTAAGCCTCGATAGTATGGCGGTGACACTCTCTCTCTCTCTCTCTCTCTCTCTCTCTCTCTCTCTCTCTCTCTCTCTCTCTCTCTCTCTCTCTCTCTCCTCGAGGAAAAACTTTAACGTTCCTCCTCCTCTCCAGAGTAACTTCCTCCTTTATATAACACTTTAACGTCACTAACAGCGAAATCATCTTACTCAGCATTTTTGTGATGGCGTAGTTCTCCACCTTCGCCTCTATCACCATCACGCCCCCCCCTCTCCCTCCTCCCCTACCCCTTATCACCACCACCCCTTCAACCACCCCCTACCACCACTACTAATACCCCCTACCACCATCACCACCCCTGCCACCACTACCATGACCGCCACCCCTTCAACCACCCCCTACCACCACTATTACCACTACTAACACCCCCTCCCACCATCACCCTCTACCACCACCACCACCACCGCCATGACCACCACCCCTACAACCACCATTACCACCACGTTATTATCCCACGTATCGACTCACTACCATAATCGCGTTAGCAAACCACTATGCTGTTACCAGATCATCCCACATGACTAACAAACTTACGGTGTTGTTACTATAGAGCCATCACCTAACCTAACCTCACCACCAACCTAATGTGCAATATATCACCACCACCACCACCACCTCCTTCATCAACACCACCAACAGCTCCTTCACAGTCATCACCATCACCACCATCACCACATCATCACCTCACCCATGCCTTAACAATACTCTCCTTTACTCCTAGTGCGAAAAAAAAAATCCCTATCCACTTGAGTCCCCAAAGATGTGAGTAATACCCTCTCTCTCTTTATACCAGTTACCTTTCACCATAAATCCCATCTTAACTTACCTACCCTTTCCCTACCCCAGCCTCTCTCTCTTCTCCCCCCACCTCCATCCTCTCTCTCCCCCCCTGCCCCCTCCTCCCCAACCCTCCATCTACGTCTTGGCATCTTCAGGTTTCGCCACACTGTCAAGATGATTAGATTAATTGACCCGTATGGCAGCCATGCATCTTGCCAGGTAAGATATTCTCAGGTGACCTTACAACATGTACCTGAGTGCCACAATTGAAGGTAAATACGTCTGATAGATTATAATATTAGCTATGTTATGATGCTGTTGGTGTGTGTGTGGGGGGGGGGGAGCGTGTGGGGATGTGTGTGTGTGTGGGGGGGGGGGAGCGTGTGGGGGAGCGTGTGGGGATGTGTGTGTGTGTGTGTGTGTGTGTGTGTGTGTGGGGTGTGTGTGTGTGGGGTGTGTGTGTGTGGGGTGTGTGTGTGTGTGTATGGGGTGTGTGTGTGTGGGGTGTGTGTGTATGGGGTGTGTGTGTGTGGGGTGTGTGTGTGTGTGTGTGTGTGTGTGTGGGGTGTGTGTGTGTGTGTGTTATCACCTTTGTTCTTTTGTCCACTCCCTTCCTCCTTTATCTTAATTCTTCTTCCTCTTCCTTTCTATTCTATTTCCGCTCCTTCACATCTGCCATCCACCCTTCTTAAACTCCTACCATCTGCCACCCACTCATCTTAAACTCCTTCCATCTGCCACCCACTCTTCTTAAACTCCTTCCATCTGCCACCCACTCTTCTTAAACTCCTACCAACTGCCACCCACCCTTCTTAAACTCCTTTCATCTGCCACCCACTCATCTTAAACTCCTTCCATCTGCCACCCACTCTTCTTAAACTCCTTCCATCTGCCACCCACTCTTCTTAAACTCCTTCCATCTGCCACCCACCCTTCTTAAACTCCTACCAACTGCCACCCACCCTTCTTAAACTCCTTCCATCTGCCACCCATCCTTCTTAAACTCCTTCCATCTGCCACCCATCCTTCTTAAACTCCTTCCATCTGCCACCCACCCTTCTTAAACTCCTTCCATCTGCCACCCATTCTTCTTAAGTTCTTCGCTTTTGTCATTTACTTTTTCTCAACTCCCTTTTACCATTAAATCCGTCTTCATCCTTAACTCAACAATATCCATTTTTCTTACTTCCTCCCCTTATGGGTATTATCGGTTTACTTCCTTCTCCCTCTTCTTTATCTTTTTTATCGTCTTTTCCTCCTCCTCCTACTTTCCTCTGTTGCCGTGTCTCTACGTATTAATCTCCTGCTTATAATGACTTCACACCGAACGTATCTTATTGTATGTTCCCCACCGTCAAGCGTCGTGTCCTAACGGGTTATTCTATACCGTCTTGTTTTCATCTATGTCATATGATACTTAACGTCAATTTCCCCTACACCGTGTTCAAAAAATTCCCTACACCCTCTTCTCCACTCCCTCTTTCCCCTTCTCCCTCTCTCCCTCTCTCTCCCCATCCCCCTCTTTCCCCTCCTCCCTCTCTCTCTCTCTCTCCATCACCCTCTTTCCCCCTAGTTGTTTCTGGAAGACCGGGTGAACACGTATTGTAAATGCTGTTGTTGTTTCTTCAAGTTTATGTATAACAACGTGTTGAAATTCTTGTTTGGGTATTTCTAAGTTTACGAGATGGTAAAATACTCTGTGTAACTTGTGTAGTTTAAGTGTAGATTAGGACTGTGTTGACTCGCTCTTCCCACTCACGTCCAACCACACACACACACACACACACACATCTATTTTACACTAGACTGGGAGATAAGTTTAAAATATTAATACATGAAACCGTTCAAAATATATCGACGGGAATATACCATTTTTAGCCAAATTTTTTTACATTGGTATCATACTTTTCTTTTATTTTCACGTTCAATAAATGTGGTTAGTTAGAGTGTGTTATCTTTTTAGGTTAACGAAAAGAAAAATATGATATACTGTGTACCAGATCTATTAAATGCTGCGAGAGTAAATTTTTGAAATACATTTGCTGTTCAATATTATTTTTATTAGCTTGAACCTGGAACACATTTTCAAGAGTTAAATAAATCCAGTTTGAACATCGGGTTATGAGGGTGGAATGTTTACTCACAACACAGTGCACGAGTCACACATCTGCCTTAATAATAGTCTCGTAGTTTGGCTAATACATCTCTTAGTTGCTTTTGATGACAGTAGTGGTCGTTAGAGGTGATTATCATGCAACCACCCAACCACCCTCTTGATGGCTTTGTTTAACGAGGGAGTATTAAGATTTTGTTTTATCGTTTGTTCCTCACGAGCTGTTGGGAATTATATCGTGGCAGGAAGCAGCGGGGAGGTGTGGCTGGTCCTCCCGGGGTGAATAAAGGGATTATTGACTCAGGTAGATTCTTCGTTATTGTTATGGCCATAACTGATCGTCTGCTGTTATTTGGGGGAAACACGCCATATGTAGAGGCCGCTGGGGGTAGGTAACATGTGTTCGACTGAGACAAAGGTTTTTGAAATTGTATTTTCTTTCCGAGAAAGCCGTAAAAATACATTTCATTCCATTTGCAACAGTTAACTCCGGTGAGTCAATTCCATACTCTTAAACCCCAACGTTTTCTCATATATTTTCTAGAGTGTTGCATCTAGTATATAAACTGAGTCTGTATAAATAAAAAAAAAACTAATTTGATATGTAACCTCGAGACCAGAGTTCGGTGATATAATACAGGATGTAGAAACTGTGCTCAAACTCGATAGTCATTTCCTGTGTTCTCTCGTCTCTAGTTCCCAGAAAGTTGTAAATTATGATTTTTGTCAACTTCTGTTGGTCGCTGCTGGCTGTTGGTAACTGATAAGCTACATCTTCATCCTCAAGCCCTGGTCTTTATGTAAGAGCTTCTCATATATATACTATATCTAGTATATCAGTATATATATATATATATATATATATATATATATATATATATATATATATATATATATATATATATATTACATGTTTCTTCCAGCAGGAGACAAGAGCCAGAACAACATTCAAGCCTCAACAACAGACCTGAGCCTCAGCAACATAAAAGAGACATGGGCTTTAGGAGGTGAGAGGAGAGCCAGTGTGTGCGCGGCCGAATGAGGGTAGGAAGAAGGAGTGCCACCTGGGGACCATTGTGTTGGTGGTAGTGTGGTAATGAGGGTGAGGCATGGCGCCCTCCCCTCTACTTACTACCCACTGAGCTGCTCTAACCCAGGGCTTCCTGATACTCTCAGGTCAATGTTTTGCAGTTCACCGCCCACACCACCGTGCTTGGCTACCTGTCAATAACGAATGCCTCTCTAGTTACACGGAGATTATTACTACAGTAGTCTACACCATCACTCACAGGTGCCTGTTGTACCGGATACTGCTCTAGTTACACGGGCCTCCCTACGAGGGCACCACCACGCCTGGGAAGGAGTCTATCATAATGGACACCTCGACACTAAATATCCTGCCGTAGATTACACCAATACGTTTGTGTAATTATCGAAATGGATACCTCATCCTGTTCCACAGTAATGTGCTGGCGTACACCACTACACCAGCGCGTTTATGTGTCTGGCAAACTGGATGCTCAGCGTATAACTGAGATATAAATTCTTTGTAAAATTCTTGTAAAAAGGAATTAAACGTCGTGAAGGCTGTTGGGGAAAAACTTAAACTTTAGACAATTTATAAACAGTCTAGTCCAAGGTACGATATTTAGACATACAAAATTTGCTTATATTAAATTTGTGCAATTAAATTGTGTCGAAGGCAATGCGATCTGAAAATATCACCTTAAAGTATGACAATCTCAGATCAATGACTCGACTGATCTGTTGTCGTGGTGGCAGGCTTCTTCCGTGCTTGATTCTCACCTCTGAATGTTATGCAGTTTATAGCAAGGTGTGTGTAGAAGAGACGAATCCAACAACACACTGTATGTTTGAAGCTTCGGGGAGTTCCAAAATGTAGTTTAATTAAGGCTATTATTTCAATTATCCCAACCTAATGTAATCACCTGTAATGATGATTATATTCACACAAACACACACACGAGAGAGAGAGAGAGAGAGAGAGAGAGAGAGAGAGAGAGAGAGAGACTCTAAACACTGACACGTTATTTGTTCTCTGTGTCAACTTAAAACAACACACTGTAGGTATGCACACACAGCCAGGGCTCAGAGGCACAGTCGTGTTATCACTTACAATTCCACTTTTCTGCGTGTAATTAGGAGCTACAATTACTTAATTAAAGCACTCAGTAGCAAGGGGAGAGTGGCACGAGCGCTCCTCACCTTAATTACCTTCTCTGAATAATTCGCTCGTTTATGGGTACATGTGAGCTGTCCTGACGCCGCGGTCTTCTTCACCTGATTAAAAAGTTATATTGTGGTTTATGGCAACGATGTCTGACTTACGTAAACTACAACATAACCCTTCCTAGTCACCAATGGTCTCTTTATACACAACCTAGAACTATATTTCTATGTTTAGGTTCATATGTATTCGTTAAGCGTTATGAGGTTATCACAGAGTACAACAAATGGAAGGGGTCAACTCAGTAATGTGTGTTTCAGTATCTTCCTCTTAATGTAACTAATTTGTAACTCTCACTCATGTGTTTAGGAATAAAAATAAATGAAGAGAATGAATAATAGAAATTAATAATAACTTTCATCATCAAGGGAGAATCTCTTAGGAACAACGAAGGAAAGTTCAGACTGGCTAACAAACTTTACATGACTCGAGATGTGTTAGTTAATTAAGCCTTTATAAATCACTAAAATAACCACATCCACATTCAGGATCTATCTACAAACGTCACTTCTATCTGAGCCTAAGGAGGGGGGAGGGGAAGGGGGAGAGGAAGGGGGAGAGGAAGGGGAGTGGGGATGTGACGATCTTTGAAGGATGGTGAGGGGGGGAGGTAAGAGGATTATATCAAACTAACAGCATTCAAACGCTTCTGAGAGTTGTATAATCCTTTGATGTGGGGAATAATAACATCCATACCACTATTATACTGTCTATAAGTCCGTCTATCGATATGTTTGTCTGTCTCTATTAATATACTAACCACTTATCTCTATTTAGCACAACAAATAAACATGAAAAAAGCGAATAAACACACACACACACGCGGAGGGGGCGTTGCTCTCTTCTGTCAAGATGACCTACGCCCGTCACGCCTGGATGTTCAAGTCCCAGCAGATGTGGAAGCATTATGGGTACGTGTCGTGCTACGGGCCCACCCGCGCCACACTGCTTCCATTATAATCTGTGTGGCATACCATCCGCCTCGATCACCCACCAGAGACACTCTTATCAATCATCTCATCACCACCTCAGACCACCTCAGAGTTAGGTACCCATGTGCCAAGTTAGTATTATGTGGGGATTTAAATGAAATTGACACCACTGATATCCAGGGCCAGCTGTCACTATCACAAGTTGTGACCTTCCCCACACACGGTCAAAATACCCTGGACCTTATCTTAACTGACTTAGCGGACCAGTACCAACCACCTCAACCAATGCCTCCTATCGGGTGTAGCACACACTTATCAGTGCTCTGGTCCCCAGCTGCCACTCCCACTCAAGTACAGAGACCCTACATCAAGACCTACAGGCCGATTACTGACTCTGCAGTGCGCCTCTTCGGGCAGTGGATAGTTCACCATCCCTGGACTGAAGTACTTAGCGTGGATGACGTGGAAACCAAATGGATAAATTATACAAACACCACCACGGAAGCTCACCACCACTTCTTCCCCGAGAAGTCCGTCAGATCTCACCCAGCTGACTTGCCCTGGATCACACCTCGGATCAAAAGACTTATGCAACAGAGAGACAGAGCCTTTCATCTCAATGACCACATCCGCTACAGGTCGCTTCGCAACCGAGTCATCCGCGAAATACGCACTGCAAAGAAGTCCCACTACCCAACCAAATTACAACACCTGAAGCAGACCAACATCAGTCAATGGTATGGTAAGCTTAAAGAACTCTGTGGACTAAACAATAAGACACACCCCCTCCCCTTCCTTAGCCATCTCACTAATGTTGACGCAGCTGAGCAAACAAATAACCATTTCGCTACTATATGCCAGACGCTCCCACGGCTTGACACAACCACTCTCCCTGCTTACCTACCAGCCCCCCTTCCCACTGACTTAGTAGAAGAATTTGAGGTAGTAAAACGCCTGGACAAACAAAAATTAAAACGCTCTACCACCCCCATTGACTTACCAATGAAACTCTTCAAGGAGTTCTCCCCGGAGCTTGCTAAACCCCTCTGCTCCATCATCAATGCTTCTCTCAGTCAAGCCAGATGCCCAGCTGACTGGAAGACCTCTTATGTATCACCAGTGCCCAAGTCAACCAGCCCACAATCCTTAAACCAGCTACGGCCTATTGCAATCACCCCAATACCCAGCCTAATCTGTGAAAGTTTTGTGTTCGACTGGGCTTATGCTGATATTGCAGGAGTCGTAGACCCTCAGCAATTTGGCAACATGAAAACTTCCTCCACCACTCACTGTCTTGTCAGCTTTCTCGATTACATATACCGCCATCTCGAGAAACGAAAAACGTCTGTAGCTGTCGCCTTCATTGATTTCACTAAAGCGTTCGACCTAGTCGACCACAATATAATCATCAACAAAGCTATTGACCTCGGGCTTCGGAGAAGTCTTATACCATGGCTTACAGACTTCCTCAGTGACCGACGCCAAGCTGTACGCTTCCGAGGGGCTGTCTCCACCTTTCAGTCACTCACCTGTGGCGTCCCCCAAGGCACCAAGATGGGACCACTCTGCTTCCTTATGCTCATCAATGATGCCCTAAGAGAAACCCCTGCTCGCTGGAAATATGTCGACGACTACACCATTGGGATCAGCGTCAACAATTCTGCTCCCAACTATACCGCCCTTCAGGATTTATTGAACAGTCTCCAAAACTGGGCCACCAACAACCATGTCACCATCAACCATACCAAGACCATGGTTATGCACATCAACCTCTCCTCCGACATTGTCCCACCTCCTTCCATTACTCTAGGTCCGAACACACTCCAGGTTGTAGATTCCACGAAGCTCCTCGGTGTCACCATAGACAACAAACTAAATTGGAAACCACACGTCAGTGAAGTTGTCAAATCCTCCAGTTTCCGTCTCCACCTCCTCCGCCGACTCAAGTCCCTCGGAGTTCCTGCACACGAGCTCCTCAGTGTTTACACAACATTCATACTTCCCAAGCTCACCTATGCCTCCCCCACCTGGTCTTCCTCCCTAAATGCCACACAACGTAAACACCTAGAAAAAGTGCAAAAGAGGGCATGCAAGATTATTCTCTCCCCTTCCTACTCCACATATCAAGAAGCGCTCAACACACTGACCCTTTCGACTCTCACTGACCATCACCACGACCTCATCTGCAAATTTGGTAAGAAGCTTCTACACCATCCCCGACACCGGCTCCTACTACCACCTGAGATCCCTTGTCCGAGAATTGCTGTTCGACACCACAACCGCATCCAGTCCATACGTGCACGAACTGATCTCTATAAGAACAGCCCAGTCCCAACCATTGTAAAAATTATCAATAACTTGTAATTAATCAGTGTATTCACTCCCAGTAAACACTGCTCCTTACACTGTCACTATGTTGAAATGAACTGTAGTTTGAGCTTTTCCCCATCTAGTTATTATATGTCTTATTTGTGTCACTTATGTTACTCGTATATTATTTGTAATTCGTAACCCATTCCCCAAATATGTAACTGTATATTTTCAGCCTTCTGGCTGCCAAGCTCTTTCAATAAACCGTTAATTATTATTATTATTATTATTATTTATTATTACACACACACACACACACACACACACGAGGGTAAAAGCGAAGGTGAAAGTGAGAGCGAGTGAAGGTGAGAGGAGTGAATGTCGCCAAGAGGTTATCACATTGTCTGCTGTGTGGGGGAAGCCGTCATTAATGTGTGTGTGTGTGTGTGTGTGTGCGGGCGGTGTAATGGTCAGCATGCTCGTCTCTCAAGCGAGCGGACCCGGGTTCGATCCCCGGGCAGGGTGAAACTATGGGCAAGTTTCTTACGCCATTTGCCTCTGTCTACCCAGCAGTAATTGGGAACCTGGATCACTCAGCTCGTTAACTCAGGGTGTGGTTGTTGTGTTGGCGACAGTTTCTACACCTTAAACAAATTCACGCCTAGGTGGCCCTCGGGCCGGATATCCTCGTTACACGAGGGGTAACCATTATATATATGTGAGCGTATGTGTGTAATGTGTACGTATGAGTGCATTTGTGTGTGCATGTCTGCGAATAAGTATGTATGTGCGTAAATGTGTGTGTTTGTATTTGTATGTGCTTGTGTATGCATGTTCTTTAATATAACATAAACAAAACCAAATCCACCTTAAACTAAATGTTTTAGTTACACTAGTTAGGTCTAAACACACAGGCCGGTCATCAGTATATAAACACGGCTGACGGCCATGACACAACACAATAAGTCCTTAGATTATATGTCGATATTTTTACAGCTTTCAAATTACGGAGAAACTCTGTCTTAAAGCTGGGGTAATTTACACGAAACTTCCATTACTGATAATATTAAAAATGTCTGTTGTTAGATAAATTTAGTAAATGTTTTGTGTAATGGTGTAATGGTGTAAAAAAAAAATAATAACCATTTATTTCAGAAACAATACATCACGTTAGTCTTTGATTTTATTAACTTAATCTTAGTTTATTTTTATTTTTTAGGTTTTATAATAATATTTAATTTTAAGTATCTGTCTGTTTATGAGTATTTGTCATTTAGATGAAACTAACTTGATGGCATTACCTTACCTTACCTAACCTAACCTAACCTAAACTAACCTAACCAAAAGCAACTTAGTAACACACGACATCTGTGGCCGAACACACTCTTACTACCATCCCTCCAGCGTCCAACATTATACTCGTCGTCAGGGTCACTAGCTAATTGTGTTTGACGTCTCAAGGCGATTCTCTGCATTTAAGTATTTATGGTCGTTGATTAGTGGTGAGAGACTGGGTCGTAGTCATGGAGTCATTGCCACTAATCAAAGGTGATTAGGAACACTGGATACGTCTTGCCTCTCTCCTAATGAGTCTTCCATTGTCTCAGTGTCATCATATTGAAGCTAAAAGTCTCGATGATGTTTCGAGTCATTTTACTTCATATTATTCTCCTCGTGTTGCAACTGGTGGTCGTGTTCCCTCAATGGTTGGAATTGATCCTAGATTTTTCTTTTTAATCTATCTTTGAGGCAACTCTTAGTTGTCAAAAGATTAGCCTCTAAGTTCTTGGAGTCTGACGTACGTATCGTGTGTTCACAGCTCTTTAGGAGGACTTTGACGATGACGGCTTCGATGCTCATATACTCAAACCTTTACCAAGACTTTAGAATTTAACTCCTCTCTCATTATGAACAATTATGATAAACTTTAGGAGCAGAGCGTCTTTCTCATGACGTCAGGGAGAGGACACACCTGGAGTGAAGTAATCTGGGTAAAGTCTCTCCCTCCAGCAAATCCAAAACATTATCTTGTAATATTCTTAACGTTTACACACGGAGTTTTAGTATGATAGACCCTGTATATAATTGGGAACTAAAAATGGCTCTGCAAGGTCAGGAGAAAAGCTTCCGTGAGGGGAACAACCTATTCAGCTGGTCTCCCTCCACGCCTGCTGGTGACAACGGTGCCGGCCCCTGGTAATTACCACAGACTAAATTTTTTTCTCTTTTTCCTTAAGCCATAAGACATCTTTTAGTTTTTTAACGGTGTTTCTACGAGGTTTTTTTCAATAAGTCATTAAGGTGTAGAGACACCGTGTATCTCTTCCTGAGTCTGTACACTTGAGAGGATAGTCATCAAATCTGTCAAGATTGTCGGTGTGAAACTGATCTTAACCTTCACACACTTTACCAGAAGGTGGTGGCTCACTGGAATCCAATTTGATTGATGACTCTGGCATCTAATAGGTCAAAGGCCTGGGTCATGAATCAACCCCAACTAATAATATCACAAGAGAGCTTCCACCAGAGATCAAAATCATTCGTCGTTGTTTTGTTCCAACTCATCTTGCCTCGCGGCTCCACCGTAAATTAGTCCATACAAAATTCAGGTCACAGCGAAAGGTTGTGTAACTTGTGTCCGTTTTCTCAGGGTTGATTTTCTGGCCGTTTATTCCACTAGTCATTTATCCAGTGTTGAGAGTTGCGTCTGTCAATACCTTAGTAAATTCTACAATGCAGTTATATTTCACGAATCCTTTAATTTGGCTGTATTTGACTGAAAATTGCATGATTTAAACTGTAATCCATCATAACGCTTTTTACTTGATTATCGCTGTCAGTATCGCTAAAGAATCAACAACACCCAATACTCCTATTTACCAAGAATTAGGATTGAACAGAAGTCGCTCTCCTAATCTTCTCCACCAACTCAATTGTGGTAGTTTCAAGTGCCTTCTAACGACTTGTCATGTAATCAGGTGTGGCTGGTGCATCAGAATATAACAGTTCATGATTCTGAGTCTTCAAGAGGCGTTAATGGTGACTCTTCTCCATAAGCTGTGTGTTCTTGTTGGTCAGGAACCACTTGGAGGGAGACTTCTATTTTCTCCCAAGAACTTGTTAGTATCTCGTAAGACTCGCATACCCGAAACGTGATGCAGGCTCTGGCACGTGACGCAGGCTCTGGCACGTGACGCAGGCTCTGGCACGTGATGCAGGCTCTGGCACGTGACGCAGGCTCTGGCACGTGACGCAGGCTCTGGCACGTGACGCAGGCTCTGGCACGTGATGCAGGCTCTGGCACGTGACGCAGGCTCTGGCACGTGACGCAGGCTCTGGCACGTGACACAGGCTCTGGCACGTAACACAGGCTCTGGCACATGACGCAGGCTCTGGCACGTGACGCAGGCTCTGGCACGTGACGCAGGCTCTGGCACGTGACGCAGGCTCTGGCACGTGACGCAGGCTCTGGCACGTGACGCAGGCTCTGGCACGTGACGCAGGCTCTGGCACGTGACACAGGCTCTGGCACGTGGCGTCATGGAACCACCATGATGGCCGAGCTCCATCCTGACGTATATCTACAACATCCTGTGTTTAGTTTCCCCGTCTGAAGAACGTGATCATGATATTAAGTTTTCACTGTCACAATCATGGGAACTGCGTCTGCTATCATGGTATAAATTCTTCTTATTTGTGTGGATTTTACTTTTTACTGTTAACGTGTTGGGTGTCTTCTCCTTCGTCCGGTAGCAATCATTCTCTAACTTGATCTCTGTCGGTCCACAAAACCCAACAGCAACACCCACTAACAAAATATCCACCTCAGAACCTCATGTCATCATCGTATCAAATCGTTCACGTTCACTATTATTTCTAAGGTTCTTGTACATGCCTTCATCTAGTGCTCCCTTCACCCTATTCCTCTATCACCTTCTTGCCCTCATATCATCCACCCTCTGATTAATTCACTCTCTTTACCAACTCTTCATTTTACATTCTCTCTATAAACAGTTTGTTACCTAAGCAAACCCTGGCGAGCTTTCAATCAGACAATATCCTTGACATGTGTACCATCTTACCTATACCATATCTGTTGCTCTCAGGTACATTACTTCTGTTGCTTCACACTAACTTTATCCTCCCGTCTCTCTCACACTCGTAATGTGTTTCTCTGCTTTTACACAATGCATCCTCATCTCTGTCACCTTTCACACACTGTTCTCTTCTTTATAATTATGTTACTGTATCTAGTTATTTCTTTCCCTCAGCTGCTATGTGATAGATGAGGTATTTTTAACTCTTTCCATAGAGAATAGAACAGATGGGTGTGAAGAAATTCCTAACACGGAAAAATAAAACAGGCTTCAGTCACCCTCTGAAAGGCCATGTTATAAAATCAAACCTGTTTTACATCTTAAAAGAAATGAAATATCCTTCATACCTTCACGTTTTTCATTACTTCACAACTCCTCCATTTTCACTATATTTTTTACGTATTTTTTTTTTCGTTTTAGAAGGACTTTTTCCCTCCCCTGGTCTTATATGGGAGGCGTTAGTGGTGGTCTCTCCGGGGCCTGACAGACTGGCTACACTGAAATATATTCTCAACCTTTATCACCATTGAAAGGTTGTGAAAAGCAGCATCAGAATCCTTTTGGCCGCGTTACTGAAGTGGGGTGGTGTGGTAAGAGGGTGTATGTGCGTGTATTTGTGTGTCTTTGTGAGTGCAGATACATATAACTATCATATACGTATTTACATATGTGTGTGTGGTTGGGGGGATGGAGGGGCAACCAGGATCTTTCAGCTGTCTGGATATACTAATATAGCGTCACCTTCTACACAGGGATTGAATAAGTACACTGGGTGGACTCTTTGGATTTTCGTCGAATTTGAAACGCCTCTATTGTGGAAACTTACATAAAAAAAAAGTCTATCCTGGAGTAGCTATTCCATAAGACTCTAGGGTGAATGCTATCAAGATTTCAAAGTTCTCAATATTGCTTTTTTTTTTATATTACTGACCCTTGATCTTTAACCTTTTGGTAGCGAGGTCACAAACACTTGTCTTGGCTGTACGTGTTGGTCCTATATAGTACATGTTATTTTGAGTCATTGTTAGTAGTTTGGGTGTTAATGAGGGCTGTGGTTGTTGGAGGCATGGATAATAAGAAAGCCAAAACACACACACACACACACACACACACACACATCAATATATCCTCTTTATATAAAACTTCAATACATATCATATTAATTTACTAAAGAATTAAAACCAAATCATGACGTCAATTAGCCTTCATCGTAAGGTTATCAGGATTTAAACGATCAATTATTTACACTTTAGGCTACTATACAAGCGTCTCTCCGTCTTAAAGTTCACTGAATCGACCAGTACCGCTACTCAACCCAACTGTAAATAGTGATGGGGTGAAAAATCAGAAAGGGAAGGTTTTCAAGCTCAGCGCCAGGCATACTACCCTCTCGTGTGCTCCAACCTCACCGCTTCTAACCTAACCTAACCTAACCTAACCTAATCTAATCTAACCTAATCGAATCGAACCTAACCTAACCTAACCTAACCTAATCTAATCTAACCTAACCTAATCTAATCTAACCTAACCTAACCTAACCTAACCTAATCTAACCTAACCATTACCATTACTTTCACATGAACAATATTTCAAGGTTATAAATTTATTCCCAGTAAATAAGGTAATAGGCACGTCAACACTGCAATAAGAACTTCCTGTATCTTAATTACAGTATTTTGTGTCATTATCTACCTTAATTTGCCGAGAGAGAGAGAGAGAGAGAGAGAGAGAGAGAGAGAGAGAGAGAGAGACTAGTTACTGCCGCCTGGGAAGATAATGTGTTATCTAATGGTAGACCCTGCTGCCACATGGTATCCCAAGAATAGTGACCAAGTCCCAGGTTGCTAATCTAACTTTCTGCCTCATTTACACACACTTGCAGGATCTCAATTGTTTTTCTTACTTTGACAACACAACATACATAATGTATATCGTTTCTCACTCTTGATATATATTTTCGTTTTTGAACTAATTTATTATTATTATTATTATTATTATTATTATTATTATTATTTCGCCAACCCCCCCCCCCTCCCAGGCCCCGATGTGGGTCAGTGACCTGTGCCCGGGAGCTATAATCCCCGTAAAAGAAAAAAAAAACAGTGCATGACGCTCCTCCCTCTCTCTCATTAACTCTGGTAATTACTGGATACAAAACTTTAGTGTTCTTGACGTTGATGTCGACAGCGAGGAGGAACTGTGACGGTTGTTATCATTAATACTATTATTGTCTTTGATCATGAGAGGGGTGAGGGGTGTTGCATGGGAGGGGTGTCGTATGAAAGGGATGAGGGGTGTTGTATGAGAGAGATATGGAGTGTTGCATGAGAGGGGTGATGTATGAAAGGGATGAGGGGTGTTGTATGAGAGGGATGAGGGGTGCCATACTCATAGCCAAATTCAAGCCGGCGCCATTGATGATCGACGACGAAGAGATTGAGTACTCCAAACAAGGCAGGTTGCTCGGCCTCATCATCTCTCGGACGGGCATCATTTCCCACGTGAAGGAAATCCACAGTCGCCGCAGCCAAATTAAAACGTTTTAAACTGATGCCTGAGAAGATACAAGTTCACCTGTACAAGGCGCTGGTGAGGCCTGTGTTGGAGTACCCATCTATACCACTCGTCACACTCGGGAAGACTAGACTACAACAACTACAGAGCTTCCAAAACAAGTGTTTAAGGTCAGCCAGTGGCCAAGCGCCACCCTACCAGGAGACAGTGGAAACCATCCACCTGAGAAATAAAACAGAGGCTCTCAACGTCAGGTTCCATCGCCTAGGGAAGAAGGTTTGGGACAAGCTCCTGGACGACCCTCACAGCCCAGACCATCTACGAGGGGAAGACATCAACGGAGGGCGACCCCACACCTGGTGAGTCTTCCCGCACTACAACAACCCAACCCGCGACCCATCTATGTCCGCCACAGTGAGTCCATAACGTAATACAGTATAAGATTTTAATAAACATGTAATCGTAAAATCAAACTAGTCATTGTGCAACCTCATCCTAGGTTAGCTTAGTTAGCCAACAAACTCTGTAATATGTAAAACAAGGGGTGCCGTCCCCCTCTGTTTAACTCATTAAACTTCTTTTCCAACCTTTCCCCCCACGACTATATGTTGTGACTTCTCCATCCCTCATGTCTGGCTGTGCCTTGAGCCCCAGCAGGCCTTCTATCTTTTCACCACTTTAACCTAAAAAAAAAGGTGTTGTATGATAGGGAAGATGTATGAAAGGGATGAGGGGTGTTGTATGAGAGGGGTGAGGGGTGTTGTATGAGAGGGGTGATGTATGAAAGGGATGAGGGGTGTTGTATGAGAGGGGGTGATATATGAAAGGGATGAGGGGTGTTGTATGAGAGGGGAGATGTATGAAAAGGATGTAAGTATTGGCTGATGGATGACATCTACTTGGTATTTCTTGTAAGGTTGAGTGTACAGAGAGAGACGGCAGAGACAGGTGTACGGTCTGGCGGATGAGGGCGGCGGGTGACGGCGGGAGGTGAAGGAGGGAAGGTGGGAGGGTGGCGGCTCTTGTGATGGAAGAAGGAGGGAGGGTGGCAGGTGAAGGAGGGAAGGTGGGAGGGTGGCGGCTCTGGTGATGGGAGGAGGAGGGAGGGTGGCAGGTGAAGGAGGGAAGGTGGGAGGGTGGCGGCTCTTGTGATGGGAGAAGGAGGGAGGGCGGCAGGTGAGGGAGGGAGGGAGCCACTCGCCAACACTCCGCCATCAATCACATACCCCAAACGTCCGTGCCAGAGCTTGTCATTCTCTACCTAAGCGTGTATTGCCTGAGGGTACGTTATAGAGAGGGGTAGTGGCTGAGGTTATCCGTTATAGAGAGGGGTAGTAGCTGAGGTTATCCGTTATAGAGAGGGGTGGTGGCTGAGGTTATCCGTTGTAGAGAGGGGTGGTGGCTGAGGTTATCCGTTATAGAGAGGGGTGGTGGCTGAGGTTATCCGTTATAGAGAGGGGTGGTGGCTGAGGTTATACGTTATAGAGAGGGGTGGTGGCTGAGGGTACGTTATAGACAGGGGTGGTGGCTGAAGGTACGTTATAGAGAGGGGTGGTGGCTGAAGGTACGTTATAGAGAGGGGTGGTGGCTGAGGGTACGTTGTAGAGAGGGGTGGTGACTGAGGTTATCCGTTATGGAGAGGGGTGGTGGCTGAGGGTACGTTATAAAGAGGGGTAGTGGCTGAGGTTATCCGTTATAGAGAGGTGTGGTGGCTGAGGTTATCCGTTATAGAGAGGTGTGGTGGCTGAGGTCATCCGTAAAAGAGAGGGGTGGTGGCTGAGGGTACGTTATAAAGAGGGGTAGTGGCTGAGGTTATCCGTTATAGAGAGGTGTGGTGGCTGAGGTTATCCGTTATAGAGAAGTGTGGTAGCTGAGGTTATCCGTTATAGAGAGGGGTGGTGGCTGAGGTTATCCGTTATAGAGAGGGGTAGTGGCTGAGGTTATCCGTTATAGAGAGGGGTGGTGGCTGAGGTTATCCGTTGTAG
Source organism: Homarus gammarus (assembly GCA_958450375.1). Taxonomy (NCBI): domain Eukaryota; kingdom Metazoa; phylum Arthropoda; class Malacostraca; order Decapoda; family Nephropidae; genus Homarus; species Homarus gammarus. The sequence goes on from CAUDMG010003965.1 coordinate 1,489,902, forward strand.
AGAGGGGTGGTGGCTGAGGTTATCCGTTATAGAGAGGGGTGGTGGCTGAGGTTATCCGTTATAGAGAAGGGTAGTGGCTGAGGTCTTCCGTTATAGAGAGGTGTGGTAGCTGAGGTTATCCATTAAGAGAGGTGTGGTGGCTGAGGTTTTCCGTTATAGAGAGGTGTGGTGGCTGAGGTTATCCGTTATAGAGAGGTGTGGTGGCTGAGGTTATCCGTTATAGAGAGGTGTGGTAGCTGAGGTTATCCATTAAGAGAGGTGTGGTGGCTGAGGTTATCCGTTATAGAGAGGTGTGGTGGCTGAGGTCATCCGTTATAGAGAGGGGTGGTGGCTGAGGTCATCCGTTATAGAGAGGGGTGGTGGCTAATACTATAATATACTCAACAGGGACTAACGATACATTTTGTCTTAGGCAAAGGAGAGACCAGACGCTATACGGCAGAACTGTGAAGGGGTAGCATGATAGTAGGTAGTGACGTTAAGAGGTAAAGATATATTAGGTCCGAAAGTAAGCAAAACAGGTGTCTGATTTACTTCCTTGGCTAATCTCCTTAACTTAGGCGATAATGATGTTGGGAAATGTGGGTGGGTGGGTGTGTGTGTCCAACTCAAATCATTGGATCGACAGGATAGAGTCATTATTTATCCATAATTAAATTAACTAATGCTATACCTGAAATACCGATATAATATTTACATCTTTAAAAAAAAAAAAAAAAAAAATATTCATGTAAAATACCTCAGTTAACAATATACACAATATCCTTCCACCTGATATGGTTTTTACTCAGTTATTCAAAACATCTAATACAATTTGATGCAAAAAAAAATAAAAAAAAATAATAATCTTAAAAGGGAGGTCATCCATTACTCTTTAAAGACCTCAACATAAACTTAAAAGGAAGGTCATCCATTACTCTTTAAAGACCTCAACATAAACTTAAAAGGAAGGTCATCCATTACTCTTTAAAGACCTCAGTATAAACTTAAAAGGAAGGTCATCCATTACTCTTTAAAGACCTCAGTATAAACTTAAAAGGAAGGTCATCCATTACTCTTTAAAGACCTCAGTATAAACTTAAAAGGAAGGTCATCCATTACTCTTTAAAGACCTCAACATAAACATAACACGAAAACAACATCAATCCTTCTCTTCTATTAGACAAGAAATAAAAGGAGATAGAATAGCTGTTTTTGTGACCATTTCCCGACGGTTCAGTGGTGGTCAATTTGTTTCGTTTGATGTTACTGTATGATAATAGTTAATAATATGTAACTATACACTGATTTGTTCCGTCTCGACTGCGTAACGAGCACTGTGGATCAGATTATGGCATTTATTATGTAATATGGAAGTTACGGTAATTGGCTAATGATATATTACTGTGATGTGTAGGGGAAGTTTTACAGCCTGACTACATACGTTAAGGGGGAAAGGGAAGGTTACTTGTGATGACTGGTGGTATGAGACTGTCGACTGATGATGGTGTGATGAATTAACTAATGGTAGTGTGATGACTAATGGTGGTATGATGACTGATGGTGGTATGAGACTGTCGACTGATGATGGTGTGATGACCTGACTGGTGGTCTGATGACTGTCGACTGATGATGGTATAATGACTGATAGCTGATGGTGATGTGATGATTTAACTGATGGTGTTGGGATGACTGATGACTGTAATTCCTCGCGTGCTGTCATCTACACTACCATATCTTCATAACAAAATTCAATATTATATTTTTTCAACACACGAACACTATTGACTCTTTATCTTGTAAACAAAAGCTTCATACTTTTGTTTTTCGTTCAGGTTCTATTTTTAACGTGACATTTATTGCTTTTTGTAAATTCACTAGGGAAGCATCTATTATCCGGCAGCACATGTGGAACTATTATCCGGCAGCACATATGGAACTATTATCCGGTAGCACATGTGGAACTATTATCCGGCAGCACATATGGAACTATTATCCGGCAGCACATATGGAACGAAATTCGATTCTCCAGACTTATTGAAAATGGTGTACTGTACTATATATATCGTGTGCAATAACTTCCCTAGCTGTTATAAATCGTCACTGAAACCCTTAATTTGGTTACAGAAACTTTTATTACTAAGCAATAATTCCAACCTTTTTTTATTAGTCAGTATTTACCTTTGGTTTCAATTTATTTTCATCATTTTGTATTTTTTCATTTTTTTTTATTATTTTGTATTTGTTTTTCATATCTATTCTTTATCTACTTATTATGTTTTTTTTTGTGGTCATGGGCTTATACAGGTCTCAAATTATACCTGAACGATGGTCTAACTCGGTCTTAAGGAGATGACATATTAGGTGTTACCACAAAATTACCTATTTCATTATTTCAGGTGTTTATTTCTCTATTTCATTTTTTTAAAACCTTTAATAATCACTATGATGTAAATGTCAGTCAACTCTCTTTGTTATTGTGATTGCGTCCGTTCGTAATCCTGAATCCGCATGTCCAACTCACGAACGTAACAATTGGTCTAGACAGCTAGCTTGTTCGGACGTCAGATGGGATGAGTCTGCCCAAACTTCTCCGGCAGTGGTTGAAAGGAGAGGAGGGGGGGGGGGGGGGAAGAGGGGTGAGGGTGGAAGAGGGGTGAAGGAGGAAGAGGGGTGAAGGAGGAAGAGGGGTGAAGGAGGAAGAGGGGTGAAGGAGGAAGAGGGGTGAGGGCGGAAGAGGGGCGAGGTAGGAAGAGGAGGTGAGGTAGGAAGGGGGTGAGGAAGGGAGAAAGAGGGATGAGGGAGGGAGGAAGAGGAGGTGAGGAAGGGAGGAGGAGGGATGAAGGAGAAAGAGGAGAATGAGAGGGAGAGGGTAAGACGGAAAAATGAGGGAGAAGGCAGAAGATGACGCTAAGAGGGAGAGAGAGGAGAAAACGAACAGAGAAATGATGAAAACGGAAGAGAATTATATATATATAGGAAAAATGTAGGTAAGCAAAATGAAAGAAAGGAAAAGAACTGATAGAAACGAAAGTGGAAGGAAAACATAAGTAAATGGAAGAAAGGAAGAAGGAAAGAGGGAAGAGGTAAATGAGAAGAGAAGGGAGATGGATCAAGCTTGTCTGTTAATGGATGTGGCGAGGCAGCAAAGTTTGGACAGTGGACTTTAGTATGGCCCAGAGAGTTGGTGTTGTGATGTGCTGTGGTGTGTTGTGGTGATGTTGTGGTGTGCTGTGATGTGCTGTGGTGTGCTGTGGTGATGTTGTGGTGGAGTTGTGGTAGTGTTGTAGTAGTAGTAGTAGTAGTAGTCGTAATATAGTGGTGGCATTGTAGTATTGTGGTTATTGTTGTGGTAGTGTAGGTGTTGTTGTTGTTACCAGACATCCTCCACAGCAAAGACAGGATTATCAATATTATTTAGACATCCTACAGCATCAAAACAACATTACCAGCCACCCCTTCACAGCATCAACACAAGGGGGAGAGGATAATCCACACTGTATCAGGCCAAACACACGACCCATGTAGGAAACTTTACAAACAAGGGGTAAAATTTGTCAGTCGCCTCCACCCTACTCTCATGGAACACTTTTAGCTACGAATGTTACTGTTTAGAATACCATGATGGAAGGGAGAGAGATTTGATGGGATGGGAGAGAAGTGAAAAAGGTATTGATGGGATAGTAAGAGATTTGATGGGATGGTGAGGAACGAGGATAGTTTGAATAGGTTGAGTAGACATGATGGTATAGGGTTTTTGATGGGATAGTGAGGGTATGGATAAATAATGAAGAGGATAAGTTGTAATAGACTTGTTAATGGTGACTTATTTGTACGTATTTTCATATGTCAGTCAGTCAATCAAGGTGTTATCCTTATTGCCTAAGGAGATAACGATCATGGCCCTCATATCTTAATCGCTCACGTATATAAACACACACACACACACACACACACACACACACACACACACACACCTGCCATTGATAAGAGAGAAAAACAATAAAACAATATCATCCAATATGTTTCCTTATAGATGTTACCCCACAAGTGTAATTAAATTCCTGGGGGTTATAACAGATGCTAAAGTCACACCTCGACAATGAATGCTTTGAACATGAAAGGGGAAGGCTTATGCAAACCTGATGTAATATTCGCATGCACTGGGTTCCCAACAAAGACAAAATTACCATGAATATTCACAGCCTCCCAGTTACCAAGGCAGCGAGGCTTAACCTGACTAAACAGAGTATAAAAGAGACGCGTTTATGCATGTGTTATATCAGGTTGTCTATATTTTTGCTTTAATGGTAATTCGAATTTCATGTCTACAGAAACTCCAGGCTTGATTAGTGTTGACAGTGAGCGAGGCGTGAGGTGATGGGGAGGGGAAGAGGGAGGTGGGAGGAGGAGGAGGAGGAGGAGGAGGAGGAGGAGGAGGAGGCGTCACATCACATCTCATCTCCCTCCAGAACAACAAGTGAACAAAAACAACAACAAGAATGAATAATTTATTAATGTCAGCCGCGTTTTCGGAGTGAATAAACAGTTATGAATTAGTTAAATCAGTCTAGATAATTAGATTATGCAAAGCAGGAATAGATCCAGCCCGTGTTGCGAGAGGAACAGCACACAAATGTTATTTCAAATCATCCTAAATTTACATATTTATGAAGCGTATGTGAACAAAGTGTTGGCTGGTGCTGCTGAACGGCCCCCATGTTCCTCTGTAAATGGTAAACATGTGTTGTGTATGTGTGGTCATATACCACATGGAAACCAGATGTGTGTGTTTATAGACCACATACAGGTGAATACAAGCTTATACACTATACAGAAGGTACCTGTGTGTATATCACTATGTACGGTTCAAATCTTTGATAATTAATTAAGGTCTGAGTCTTTCATCTTTTACACGTCAGCATGCAGCCTAGACGGAAGATATAATTCATACATCATATAAATGGTTTACACATACACCCACACAGTCCCGTAATAACTAAACACAGGGGTAACTCAAACAGACACTTGTGTATCATCTCTAAGTGAACGACGGCTCGAGGAGAGGCGGCAAACAAGGCTGGGTGAAAAAGTTGATCTAATACAGTAATTGAATTTAGCTTCACATAAACGAAATCATTGAGGCGACCTTATATAGTTGAATTAATTAAGATGAAAGGGTTAAAGCTGCCTCATTTACCTGGTATAGATGGGGTGGTCTCGTCTGAATGAAATAAGGGTATAACTAATGGAGCTGCTTGTTCCTCTCTGTTCAACTAGTGTAACTTCATTTCCCTGGATTACTAACTTCCTCTTTGATGTTTGTGTGTTGTGGTGTAGTGGTGGTAGTGGTGTTACAGGACCATTATATACACTACTACTACTACTACTACTACTACAATTACCGGATACACGCATGAAATTAACCTAGATATGACCTGAGTCGCCAGCCAGAGTTATCAAAATATCAGCGGTACACTCGAAGTAAAGTGAATACAAGGAATTTATCTCTGAACATTAATGCAAATATCTGTTCAATCGTTACACACTGTCTGAATTAGAGCTGTGGCGTCATCTAAGGGAAAAATTACGAGCGTTAGTCGTAAATATGTTGAGGAAAGACCCAAAAAAAAAGTAGAAAACAAAACATTGGCAATATAGTTATGCACTGGGATCAAATAGAGCATTTTTACTGATATTTAGAATGGTTCAAAAATAAAACCCACTCAATTGTAAGATGTAAAACAGGTTGCTCATGTTAATATATGTATGTCATCTATGTCAATATTTAGATTGATAAGACATCCATTGACAATAGGTCATACTCAGAGGAACAAGCTTTCACTACCTGGAGATAGAATGAGTGTTCATGTTAGACTGTCAGTAGCAACACATGATATAGATTAAGGCGAAGCTGACCATGGGGACAGATACAAATCAATAGGGAGAGTGAGGCTGTCAGTGGCGAGAGAACAATACTGTATATAAAATCATAGTGTCCAGCTGTCAACGTCAAAAAGTTGTCCATGTTTGATTAAAACACACCAGACTCACACTGTCCCATGGGTGTGTATCATGTAGAGTTTAACATGAACTGTGAATGTTAAACTTAAATTAAATCTTTATGATTAAGACATTGGAGTTTAGGTTAAAATTAAACAGCGGAAATTTGATCATATGACCTAAGAAAGTATGTAAATATTTTAACATACGATTTAAAATTTGGGTTATAAAAAAATTCTTAAGCTTTTTTTTTTACTTTTCTTACTGAATATTAATCTACCAAAGTTGAGAGTGTACACGGATAATAATATTTTCTTTAGTACATCTATCTGTCTATTTCACTTACGTCAGCTGGCTTTATGAAGACCAAACCTGATCGATTGACTCAAACACACACACTGATAATGCTATTTGCCCGATATCAACCACCAGTCCGAACTAATGTTGTTTATCACCAAATTTTATATTTTTTTGTTCATCTGTTTATGTCCTTTTATGACTTTAACTTATCATAATATCTACCTGTCTCTTTTATTCTCTCTTTTCTCTCTCGCTTTCTATTTTTTCTTTCCCTCCTCTCACCCTCTCGCTCTCTCTCTCTTTGCTCACCAAATCATCAATCAGGACCGTCAGCTAATCTTAATATTTTCCACCATCATCCAACACTTCCGTTTTCTCCACTACCACCCTAACACCACCACCACTACCATCACCACTACCACCTTCACACCACCACCACTACCATCACCACTACCACCTTCACACCACCTTCACACCACTACCACCCGCACACCACCACCATCCTCACACCACCACTCCCACCACACCCTCACACCACCACCACACCCTCACACCACCATCACCACCACTCCCACCACACCCTCACACCACCCCAACACCACCACCACTCCCACCACACCCTCACACCACCACCACACCCTCACACCACCCCAACACCACCACCACTCCCACCACACCCTCACACTACCATCACCACCACTCCCACCACACCCTCACACCACCCCAACACCACCACCACTCCCACCACACCCTCACACCACCACCACTACCATCACCCTCACACCAATACCACCACCACTCCCACCACCACCATCACCACCACTCCCACCACACCCTCACACCACCCCAACACCACCACCACCACTCCCACCACACCCTCACACCACCACCACACCACCACCACCTCCCCAATTACCAGTTGTATCGCGGCTAATTAATATTCCAGATCCTACGAGGCGGCCACTAGAATCTCAGTCTTGAGTTGAATAGGTTAGAATAGGGTCGTAATGGGGGGGATGTCTTCCTCCTCCTCTTCCTTCCCTCCCTATTCCTCCCCATCCTTGTTAATTACGTATTCACTTATGTTAATATTACCTCTGCATGGAATAGCAATACCTGGTGTGAAATTGTCTGTCTGTCTGTTTGTGTTTGTTTGCTTACTGTGTGTGTGTGTGTTTGTATGTATGTGTGTGGGTGTCTATGGGCTTGTTTGAGTGCATGTGTATATCCTTGAATGTATGTGTACATTTTGGTAACGAGTCTATACATATATGAATACTTATCTATTTAATCGTATGTATAATAGATATATATATAAGTATACAAAAAAATATATACCTGTACATTACACTCCACAGTTGTCAAAAAATTTCTAACCTTAAAAAAAAAAAAAAAAAAAAAAAAAAAAAAAAAAAAAAAAACAATATTATTTTTGTCACTGTGGTTCATTCATCATCAGTGGAAACGATTCATTAATCTTATCATTCTGCGGCAAAACCTGACACTGACTCATAACACGAACACTGCACTGTGTATCTTGTAATGTTGGTAAACCGACGCTTGTAGAATTATTTTTACCACTTGTCTCTCAGATATTTAAATCATCTCGAATCTAAATCAGTCTTTGTGTAGTTAAGAGAATTTATATATTGTTTTTTTTCTTCTTCTGTATTTTCGTATCTTTGTCTTGATTCCTGTTTGTATGTGTTTTTTATCTTGTTTTTCTTTCTCTCCAGTTGATAATTCTCTTTTAGTCTCTCTCTCTCTCTCTCTCTCTCTCTCTCTCTCTCTCTCTCTCTCTCTCCTACAGTGATGAGCAAGGTACCAGGACAATAAGGGTGTTACATTACACAAATGGAGAGTTCCTGGAAACAATGAAGGCAAGAGTAGTGTTGGGAAATTTGACTCCACCTCAGAAAGCTCCTCACCTCAACCCTATCATCTCTCCTCCTCCTCCCTCTTCCCTCACCTCCTCTCCCTCTATACACACACACTCACTCACTCTCACTTCCGGTACTTACACTTGAGCTCAGTGACTCACTCGAGGCCCTACACACTAGCGGTCTCGAGTGAACAATGTTGTGTAAACGGACTCAAAACAAAAGCTAGGGAAGTGAGTGAATAAAGTATTGGATTTATTTCTATTAATTCTATGGTTTTGTTACTACTACTACTAATACTGCTACTTAATAATGAAGTTACAGGAATCATTTATTAAAATCCTTTCACAGACGATACAGTAATTTACGATTTACATATTCATTTTATTTTGTTGTCTGGAGAAAAAAATCAGTTGCAGAAAAATAACAAAGTCAACATCAATAATATATAATCAAATATATTACATATGTACTAACTTAACATTTCTCAATTCATTCATTTTTATTCATAATGAAACAATAACAATAAAAGTAGAGAGGAAGTAAGGATATAATTTATCATCTCCAATAACCTTTGCTTATTATTCACGAGCCTCAGGACAGTAGCGGGGTTAAGAAAAAAAAATCTGCACCTCACTCGGAACATTCCCAGGGAGGTCATATTAAATTTCAGACTTGGAAAGATTTCGGAAGATATAAACTCATGAACGACGTAAGACAGTGGGTGGGAGAAGAGTCGGAGGAGAGGAGGAGGGAGAAAGAGGGAGGAGGGTGAGAGGGAGAGAGAGGGAGGAGGGTGAGAGGGAGAAAGAGGGAGGAGGGTGAGAGAGGAAAGGGGGTGGAGACGGATTCGTGCTTGGGTAGGCAGGAAGCAGGCCGGTGCGAACGCTAGACTAGGCGGTGACAGGTCGGCCGTACATCAAAGACATTCAAGGTGACGCGTGGGTTTAATAGATTTCTCCGAGTGAGAGTTGGCAAGAAGACGGCGTCAATCACACCTCCTGCACTCTCACTTTTTCTCTCTCACTGATACACGTTTATGAATTTCCAGTTCGTCTTCTTATCACTTGGGGGGATAATATCTATGACTTTATCAGTGTCCGTACTAGTAATTGGCTCAGTGTGTGTGTGTGTGTGTGTGTTGGCGCTATAACATACAAAATTATGAAATTATTTATATGAAATTTCCACAGCTGTTTTCACTATTCAATAACCGATAAGTTTTGCTCAACATTCATTTAAAGTCGATATTTTTCTTATGTTTGTCTATGTTGCTGAATGACTTTTTTGTAGATTTTCGCTTTTGCAAAATAATAACAACACTAATAATAATGATAATACTCACTCACTCACTGACAATAAGCATCTTTTCTCTATAACAGACGATTAAAACCTCACAAAGTTGGAGGAAATTATATAAAGATGATTTTCCAAGAATACGAGACATAATATTTTCCTTGTTTTATATCGTGTGTGAGTTGACAAAGGCTATTTATCAGTGTTGACAATATATCTGAAAACAACTCTAGCCTCAAAGTCGTGTCCCTGCTATAGGTCAGAGATGATCCCACCAACGGGTTCTCGGTTATTGAAACATTTATAGCTATATCGGTGTGAGCTAAAAGGAGAGGGGAATCATTTACGGAAGAATATTGAAAAATTCACCATCCTATTCCCGTTATTATTCAGTGGCCTCAGAGTTTGGGCCAACTTGTCTCTGTTACAGTGAGGAATAGAATCAATGAATACATCTCGTATTCGAAGATAGCTGGCCGTTTTACCACCTAGGCGAGAATTTACGTAAACTGCTACCAACACAACACGGCAGCTGCCCCTAAACTTAGCGAGCCGTGTAACTCCGCGCCACGGAATAGCGAGGGGTACACTGGACAATTTGCTAACCACACCGACTGACCATTACTCCTCGGAGCACGATCTGTCAATCGCCTTACAGACAGCTACGCAATTGCTATTGGTTAGACAGCGACAAATAGAACAACTGAACCTAATCAGAGATCCTCCTCCCGCCCAGTAACCGAATACCGCAACACCTTTTATATTTTGTGTGGTAAATCCAGGTGTGTAGTGGTCATACTTACATACTATTTTGCTAGCAGGTGTTGCCATTAAAACAATGACTGACTGACTGACTCATAATAAAAAAATACTCATGTCATCCACAACAATATCAAATATCCTGGTATGAAGATGCTGACACAATGGTCATCAAAGTACAGATGTTTGTATACCTGTCGCGTTGAACAGGTGATCGCGAGAGAATGTTACCTGGATGGGAGGAGGTGAAGGGGGCCGACGAGGTTGGTCATGGGTGGCTGGGCGCTGACAGATACGGCACACACACTGGACGCCCCCCCACCCCCTCAATGGCTGTTCATGCTTGTGGTGTGTGTGTGTGTGTGAGAGTACGTGTATATGCTTGGGTATGACTATGAGAGAAAGAGAGAGAGAGAGAGCGAACGTGACTTATTAATTACACTACTGAAAGACATTTATCAAAACTGTTTCCTTTGTCTCAGTTGACTTTACCGATATACAGCATGCACGTCAAAGGCATCGACCTACAGATCATTGAATATTATCCTTAATCAATACCTTAGATGTCTTGTTTAAACCTTTCGAGTCATAAAATATTCAAGTAATTACAAGCTTAAGATCTTGAATACTTTAGCAGAATTCCTTGAGTACGATAACATAATCCTTTGAGTACTAACAGTCTCTTGAGTACGATAACATCAAAGGAGAAATACAACTAATGAAAAGTAGATTAGTTCTAGGAGAATGTAGCCCTGGAGTGAGAGAAAGATAGCCCTGGAGTGAGAGAAAGATAGCCCTGGAGTGAGGGAAAGATAGCCCTGGAGTGAGAGAAAGATGACTCAATCCCTGGGGACAGATAAGTTAATGCACGTTGCGGTAGGATATTGAAAGTCCGCCACCGGCTTCACCCCACACCGCCTCTAACACTCCCACCTTCCTCTACTAGCTCTGTCCTCTTGTTCCCCGTCCTCTTGTCACCTCCTCCTTTTGTCACCTCCTCCTCCTCTTGTCATCTTCTCCTCCTCTTGTCACCTCCCCATCCTCTTGTCATCTTCTCCTCCTCTTGTCACCTCCCCATCCTCTTGTCATCTTCTCCTCCTCTTGCCACCTTCCCCTCCTCTTGTCACCTTCCCCTCCTCTTGTCATCTTCTCCTCCTCTTTTCACCCCCTCCTCCTCTTGTTCCCCTCTTCCCCGTCCTCTTGTCATCTCCCCCTCCTCTTCTCACCCTTCCTCGTCCTCTTGTTCACCCCCTCCCCGTCCTCTCCTCTTATCACCCCCCTCCTCCCCGTCCGCTTGGGTTCTCTTGCCTTTACACGAACCTAAAGTTTGCGGGGATGAACAAAGTTTGACTCTGTACATTACTAGTGTTTCCCCGACTCCTGCACACAGCGGTGAGTTACGCCCTGCTCGCCGAACAAAGCATTCACAATTACTTAAGCGAAAAGTTTTCCTGTTACTTGCCCTCACACGCTGTTCACACCAAGATGACCTCGTTTCTCTTCTAGTTGAACCTGGAGGTGTGGTGTTCTTCCCCCCCTATTCCCCCACCCCACCTTCCTCCTACCCCCCCCATCCCCCCACCTTCCTCCTACCCTCATTCCTCACCTTCCTCCTACCCCCCCCTTGTGTGTGATATTATACATTTGTGATGATAAACCAATTATTAAACACCTGTGATGTTACACCTGTGATGAGACAACAGTGACGGTACACCTGTGATGGTATTGCTGTAAAAGTGCATCTGTATAACGGTGTACAATGGCCCATAACTGAATCGTTACATATGTGTCAGTGTACATTTATGTGACGGTAGGGTGTAACGTCAAGATATGCTATGGTAAAGGTGTAGGAATACTACCCGCTTGACTGTACAGGTGTTGTGACGGTACAGGTGTTGTGATGATACAGGTGTTGTGATGATACAGGTGTTGTGACGATACAGGTGTTGTGACTATACAGGTGTTGTGACTATACAGGTGTTGTGACGGTACAGTTGTTGTCATGATACAGGTGTTGTGACGATACAGGTGTGATGGCTCTACCTGTATAATCCCAGCTAGGAACAATATTACCAGAAGAAGCGGGAAAGAAGGATGGCCTTAACCAGCGTCTCCCTGCGGGTCTTATCTCACGGGCTGGCTCATGAAAACAAGATGAACCCGGGATGAGGCGTTTCCTCTTCACGCTCCGGGGGGGAGGGGGGGGGGGAGATCTTACGGGAGGAGGAGGAAGAGAAGGAGGAGGATATTAGAGATGGAGGAGAGCTTTAAGTTTAATATTCAAAAGGTGAAGATCCTGAGGGACGAAAAGGAGTACAGGGGGAGGAGGAGGAGGAAGATAGTTAGGAAATCTTCAAGTTTGACATTCAGAAAGGGAAGATCCTGAGAGGAGGAGGAGTAGGAGAAGGAGGAAGAAGAAGGAGGAGGAAAAAGAGGAGGTAGAAGAGGAGGAAGATGAGGAGGGGAGTATCGACACTGGGGAGAGGAGGAGGAAGATCCTAGGGGAGCAAGATTCGAGCGGTGGCGTCGGTGGGGTGTGGAGGATTTACTGGCCACATCAACTCCCTCTCTTCTGGCTGTAAACTTCACCATCTCTCCCTCTCTCTCTCTCTCTCTTTCTCTCTCAGGATTTTCTTTATTCCTGACACGATTTTGCGTCTGTTATTTCCTTCTGAAGATGCACAAGACGCTCACGCCCTTCCGATTTTTGCGGATCTCGGTTTTGTTTATGACATTTTTCCCTCCTGTTTGTCGTGGCTGAGTTTCGTCGCTCTGTGTCTGTTGTCCATTTAGTCACGGTTCTTAATGCCTTCTGTTTACACATTCTTTACTCTTCATTCTACATTTCCTTGACATCATGTTCTCGTAAGCTATATATTTTTTTTTCCATGTTTCTTAATCCATTTACACACCTTCACTTCATTTCCTTTATTTCCAACGCTTTCATATCGTCCATTTCCTTGATTTCGTGTCCAATATATGTAGAGCACCAATTACTAACAGCCTTTTCAATATGGAGAATGGCTTATTTGCGTGTAAATGGACAGATACGATGCAATGCTCAAAGAATGAAATGAAAAAATCTACTTTGAAATGCTTATTGTAATCGTTCATTCATCATTTTTACGAGAGATTAAGGACTTAAAGGATGAAATATGTTTGTGTTTACGTATCTTACATCTTATAGGAGTTGGGTTAATGTCTTTGTGGGTTATAGAGACAAGTTATAAGAATACTTAATACATCATGTTGTCTGGTATATCTTTTGATAATTATTTTTATATTGTTTTGGCCATAGTTGTAAAATTTGAGGTGAATAATTAAATGCTTATTTTATTTTCCATAGAGAATTGTATTAATAATTTAGTTTTTCTTCAAAATTTGGGGAGTGTAGGAGGGGATATGGGAAGGGGGAGATGAAGGAGGGGGGGTGGAGGAGGAGAAGGGAAAAGGAGATTCAATTTTACAGTGAAAAATGATTTACTTTGATATGAGTTATGCATGAACCTTTCTCACTCACTCACTTTCTCTTACATACGCACACATCCCTAGGCAAAAGTAAGCATCCCTAACCCCCCCTACCCCCCCCCCCCCACACACACACCGGAAGCCCCTCAGTTTCATCATCATACATTATCACACAGTGTCTTCCCACCACCCCCACCACCACCGCTACCCCCTCCACCACCACCACTATCTCCAACACCAACAATTCCCTTCACAATCTTGCCATCGCTCAAGCCTCCCCCACCCCCTCCATACCTCCTCCCTAGATGTTATCATTCATTCTTATCTTATACACTGGTTTTGCATCTATCATACTACATAGCTTAAACTATATACATTACACAGTGTTTATATTCCATTTCCATTAAGGATGTCAATACTCCATTAATCCGTTCTATGTCAAAATACTGATTCGTTCACCATCATATAGAAGTTAGTTATATTCACCAAGAGGGTAATGAAAGGTTCTGATTACAGTGATCTAAGTAGAAAAAGTTTTAAGGTGAGATTGAAAATGGTTGTAGAGTTAAGTCCTATTATTTTAGAGGTACGGGGGATTAAGACGATCGAGGACATGTTGTATATAAGTTCAAGGTTTGGTATTGTGTGTAAGAGTGGTGTCTCGTTGTTGTAGTTATTATTATTTTGGGTCATGTAGCGTTAAAGTAAGGTTATGAGTTATTGTTGGGTTAAAAGGTTATTGCGGGGTTGTAATGGTGGTTATGGTGGTGTTCTGGAAGGGTTATGGTAAGGTCATGGAAGGGTCAAGGTGAGGTCACAAAACCATTATATAGATTAGCTGTCGGTGGGATCACTTACAGTTCCTCCCCCTATTGAATATAATACAATACTCTCTCTATCTCTTTCTCTCTCTCTCTTGCTGTCTTTGTCATTCTTCTCTCTCTCTCTCTCTCTCTCTCTCAATTATTTCTCCTCTCTTAATCCCCCTCTCATCTCTCAGTGTCTTCCCCTGGAGCACACAAGTCTTCGTTCAACGGCCATGAGCTTCAATTACCCTCTCTCTAACACGTAGTCTGGAGGGCCTGAGGGTGTACCTGGCCTCCTGACCCAGCAAGTAAGATCCACTTGGTTGTTGCCGTTGTGACAGGGGCAGCCAGTGCAATGGTCTCCCGCACCTTTAATCTTCAAGGTGAATATATTCCACTACAGTTAATATAATAATGAAAACAGGTATAAGGTACGTTATTGAGCCTGACGAGTTATGGCAGTAGATCAGGTGAAAGTAAGCCATCCCACCACCGGGGGGCGTAAATCTAATTAATATTGGCTAGAAACAATGATTGTGCAACTCACTAAAGATCCTGTTTGATAAATTAACGTGGCCAGTATAGTAAAGATACATTGTTACGTGTTCTAGTTATCGTGATTACAACTCCCGGAACAGCAGGTGGGTAAACTGACGCACCTGTGGCGGAGAAATACATGCTGTACGTACTGATGGTAGAATATAATACTTCTCAAGATTGATATACATACGCACCAGGTTCACGAATTCCAATCAGAAAGAGACATGTGTCACCAAGAGAGATGGGAATGCGAGCGCGCGCACACACACTCGCACACAGGACAGTTTACCCGTCAGCCTCGCTGTCAATACCCAGCAGCGGCTGCGTCCATCCCTACAGCACCTGGCGCGCCTCCCATTGTCCTCCCTCCTGCCCGCATGATTGAGTTCCTCCCGCCTTTCACCCATGACGGTGGGGCCGGGGCACTACCACGGGTCACAAGCCCCTCAGAGCTGAAATATTCCTCCAATCGTCTTCCTCTTCCGCTCAAATGATTAATGTTTACTATTTACTGGTGACAAAGGCGAAGACGATGGCCACTCACAGGTAAACTCAGGTGACGCTAATGAAGGTGTGAGCAATGGAGGGAACTTTAACGTTGGAGTGTCTCCTGTACAGTACAAGGAAGACTCTTGATCATGAGGTACAATAAATAACGTCAGCATTGTTGGTAATAAGAACGATGAAAACAATGGCGCTAAACAAAAATTAATAAACAAATTAACTTTAGCCAGGTAACATTTCGAGTGAGTGTTTTCATTGTTAAGGCTGTTGTTGTTGTTTACATGTAAGGCAAACAACGTGAATCGTGACGACCCACTCAGTGTGTGACCTTGAACTATGACATTTTGATTAAACAAATTTACAATAGGAATTACGATTGTGAATTACTGTATATAGTAAATATGAAACAATTTATTACTAATGTTCTCAATTGAAGACAACTGTAAACATGATTTAAACACGCATAAAATAATACGCCGCTACTGAAAGAAAATATTATACGTAAATAATATAAAGCAAAAATGAATAATAAAAAAAACTAGCATTAAGGCGTTCTTTAAAAAACTATCCCTCACACCTGAGAAACATTAATTGGTCAGGCTAGGGCAGGTAGCGAGGTGAATAGAGCCAGACAAAAATCCTGGGATTTTTATTAGTTATATCTATTTATTTAAGAGCCTTTTATCTTCAAAGTCTCAGGTTTTAATCTCTATTTTTCTTTACAATTTCATACCAGAAAATGATTTAATCAGAATATTATGTAGTAAAATAAACCTCGATATCAGTTTAGAGAGAGAGAGAGAGATAAGGCAGCTGACTGGGTCTTTGTCAGTCATGTAAATCAATGCCATTCATTCCTGGACGAAGAGAAATACATTTTTTTTTTATTCATTCAGATAAATTTAACTTTTATTTCTTTAGCATATATTATCTATTAACTATATTAGACAGGAGTAGTTAAGCTCCACTCCTCCACATCCCTCCAAAAAAAAAATTATTGTATGTTACATCGCTTCATTTGTCGTGTCATTCACTCCTGTCTAAATTGCATGTCTACATTGCAAATTGACTTCGATGAGACCACTTTTCATCACACAGTTTCAAATATCGTTGTAACTGGATATTGGTCGCAGGATTTGGGGGAAACTAGTTGAAGTGTTATTGAGGCACCGAGGGCGACGTGGTCCTTACTATTACTGATAAAAAGAGTAGATATATATATAAATAGTAAGTCTGTACGTGTGTGTGTGTGTGTGTGTATGTGACTATAAACTTCAAATAATTTTCTAAAGCTATTTAAAATGTTTACACTAATCTGATTACTATTTTAATGTGGGTTACAACATAGCAAAAATTTACTCCATTTTTTGCTATTTATTCATGATGTACAGATATGAAATTTTAGCGTCCCACTGAGCTTAAATATATTATCTGTTTGCATAACATTTTAAAACATTAAATATAGTTTTTTTGCAGTCAATTTTTTTTCACATACAACATTATATTTTTAAATGTTGACACGTAATTATTTGGACGATAGTTATATACTTCTACGAAACTTATTAGTAGCAAAACGTCTATTTGTCTGGAACTCATTAACATATACACAAAATTTAGTATAATAAGACAGGAATATGATGATACAGGATTATATAACTATTAATTTCTTCTTTTGTTTGGAAAAATCTGAGGAAATTTATTAAGTGAGATTATTAGCGATTTCTTTTTAGGGGTTTTATGACGGAGGTTAAGAATGAAAGATATAAACAAGTGTCAACAAGGTAGCTCTCGTATTATGGAGGTCTATAACTGGAGGTCTATAACTGAAGATCTATAACTAGTCTCGGTTATATGGGTAGGCGATTTCTATAACATTAATAATAACAACATAGGTCTACAGCCTACACCTAGGTCTATAATTAATCTGTAAAGTCTTCATGATTGAGTAAAATACCAGATTCATATCATAAAATTAACAATAGAATAGACCCGACCACCACAGAGTAAAGATTAACGTGAAAATAAGTCCCTCTTGAGCGAGAATCATATCCAGTCAGGTCAGGAAGGAAATGAATTAAGGATGATTCTAACAGCTAAAGATGGATCCTAGTTGACTGAATGATCTGTGTCTAAATTTGTCATTATTTGGTTGTATTCACGTGCTAGTTACTGAGCAAAGTCCTCGTATAGCTCACTAATATAGTCAAATCCTGTTATCATTAGTTAGAGCGCCACCTATATTGAAATTTAGTTAAAATCACTTCTCTTCCACCGATTTAATATTCATGTCCTGTTCTCTGGCTGTGAAACTTTTACTTCAGTCAGTCTTGTGCTTCTTGACCTGAACGCTTCGGGTATTATACTTGTTGACATGAAAGGTTCCCTCAAGCCGAGGTTCGTGATTGCTTCGTGTCTTTGATCTGTGGTCTCGTGGCATTTAACTTTTTTGGTACTTTTTCTTGCTGTTCTTAACTTTCACTCAGATTCTATCAAAGTTTGGGCGAAAACTACCCTCACCATTCCTTCGTGTGTGTGTGTGTGTGTGTGTATCGAAGAATATGAAAGGTTTGTCCTCATCATACATACAAATTTACATACATGAGAGTAGCTAGAAAATATATGCCAAACTATTTATATCCATTAACTTCCATAAAAAAAAATGGCTAATAATTAAAATGTTAAAATAAATGATAACTTCCACCAACAGTGTTCCTTTGTCAGGTAGTTGATATGAACCATAATAGTTGATGAAATTCCACCCGCAGTGGTATTCATCTCACGGGTAAAATATTATATAAAAAAAACACATATTTTTATTATGAAATGTACACCCACATATAGAGTACGTATTAATATATTAAAAACAAGAAACTTTTCGCTTTAAATGCTCTAATTCATGGCAATTCCAAATGAAAAAGGAAAAACTGGACTATTTTTTTTTAAATTTATGAGCGATATTTTTCCCCTCCCCCCCCGTCCTCATATACAGTTTGAAAAGCTCATGTTAACATTGATGCATTAACGTAGATTGCTTTAAATGAGAGAATGAGAGAGAGAGAGAGAGAGGGGGGGGGGGGAGGTGTAGGAAGGGGAGAGAGATTTATCGAGAGTGGGAAAGAGACCAAAAAGAAAAGCTAATCCGTAAAAACCATAATTTCAATACATAAATTTTTATTATGGTATTATTAACGTGTTTAACTTCATCATGGAGTAATACCCAAAAATATTATGACACTAAATTTCAATTCCATTTTGGGTTTGATTTTAAAAGGCAATTACGACACGTCAGTAATTTATCCCTGATGTTATGCAATCATCATGGTACAGGTTAAACCAATATAGTAGTTTAGTATAATAAAATAATAATATGGGTTGATACGTAAAAAAAAATAAATAATTAACCAAAAAAATCTTAGGATTTTTTTATAATTTTTTTTTATATTATTTGTACTGAAAACCAAAATATAGAACAAATTATATCAAATTTGTATACCTGTTAAATCGGAGACAGATTTCAATATAAAATAAAAAAATAAAATAAAAAATTATGAAACAGGTGAAAAAGTGATAATTTTTACCTTCATTAATGGGATATTTCACTAATGGGGAAATAATCTGTTGTTTCTGTAAAATAACTAGTACCAGTCTTCCTCGCCACTACGTCACGCGGTACTTTCTCTGTCTCTCTTATTTACTTTCTCTGTCTCTCTTATTAATTTCTCTGTCTCTCTTATCTCGTTCTTCTAAGTCTGTGTGTCGTTCTTTTCTATTTTTCTTTACCTTTATATTTCTTTGTAGTCCTTATCTCTCTACCTCTTTTATCACCTGGTGTATTGCTCTCTCTCTCTCTCTCTCTCTGTCTCTCTCTCTACGTCTTTCTGATACTCTACGTGTATAATACAACGCCCAATAGTAGTTGTGTTTTTCACCATGTCCTTGTTCATTCAATTATTCATCTCTCTGTTATTCCTTGGTGGTTTAACTCTTTGTGGACGATGTTTCAACCCTTTGATGACGATGGTTTAACCCTTTGTGTACGATGGTTTAACATTTTAATGACGATGGTTTAACCCTTTGTGTACGATGGTTTAACATTTTAATGACGATGGTTTAACCTTTGAGGACCATTTCTTAACCCTTTCAAGAAAATGGTTTGTCCCTTTCGTTCTCAAAGGGTTAAATGGTACATCTATTTTCATCTATCCCGCTTTTTGGCTTAGTGACGGTACCTGGTGTTACCTGGTATAATGAGGTACCTGGTGTTACCTGGTATAATGAGGTACCTGGTATAATGAGGTAAGTAATGAACAGTATAATGTCACCTTAACAAGGATTAACAAAGTAATATTAAGTATTTTTAATTTCCACGAATGATTTTTTTAAAAACGGTATATTTTTCAACTGGGTCAACTAGCTTGAGGGGATTACTTGGTAGCGTTAGGATTACTTCTTTGGGGGATTACAAGGTAGGGGGTTGACTAGCTGGGGATTACTAGCTTGGGGAAATTCACATCTTTGGGGATTACTAGCTTGGGGAAATTCACATCTTCGGGGATTACTAGCTTGGGGAAATTCACACCTTCGGGGATTACTAGCTGAGGGGGATTACTTCTTTGGGGATTTCTACCTCATGGAAATTACTAGCTTAAGGGATTTACTAATTTGGGGATAACTAACTTTGAGAATCCCTATCTTCTGGGATTTCTAAGGGGATTACCTGCTCGGGATAATACATAATATATAAGGTTAAAATCCACCTCTCTCTCTGTGATTAAGGAAGTTTCCAGGTTCTTAAGACATACTACTGCTCATGATACAAAGTTTAGATCGGTAATTACGATGATCAAACACACGAGTGATTTTAATCCCTCGTTTTATGTATTTTCTTGTCTATAAACCTAAATAATTAAGACTTATTTTCCTTGTTCAGTTTCATCAATTGTCTTAAAACTCGGTATTTTTCTTCCTATTTTTTTTCCTGGTAAAATTCGTATAAATATCTACCAATATTAACCAACCCAAAACCAACCAAGTAAATTTTTATTGATTCTAAGCTAAAGAAATTATTTTATAAGAGTGGCTGTGTAAGGTTAGGTTAGCTTAGGTTAGGCTAGGTTAGGGTGATTAGGTTAGGTAAGGGTGGTTAGGTTAGGTTGAGTTAGTTTAGGTTAGGTTGAGTTTGGTTAGGTTAGTTTAGGTTAAAGTTGGTTTGTTTTTGGTGTATTTTGAGATAAATATATTGTAAATCAGCTGCCATGTTGGACAACGCCAGCCATACTTATCGTCTTGAACAATTTTATTATTTTAGTTTTGTACGTTTTTAAGGTGACAGTGTGGTATAACCCTCCGAAGACGATGATTTAAACTATAATTCTATAATGATGATTTGAATTATTTCTTTTAACGATGATGATTAATAAAAGCTGTAAATCCCAAAAGATTAAACCATATTCTTCACAGGGTTGCCACTTTGTATTTGAAATATTGTGGTACCATTAAACCTATTATGAGACACTTAGCTTCATCATCAATTCAATCATTGTCTTGTGGGTTGATGGTGTTAAATTTAGCTCTTTGTTTTTCCACGATTTTGTACACTTTTCTCTGTTACAAGGAGACTACCTGATGGTTGAGATAAATACTGTACTTGGAGTCATTTCTAGGATATTGGTTATGGTTTGTTTAATTTCATTTCCATAAACCAAATAAAAAAGGACATCAAGGGGAGATTGTTGACGTGGGGTGCTGAGTAAAACGTCCATAGTAACAGTTAGTTGGAATGATTTCATTTCAAGAAAGACTCTTACATGGCTACAAAGGAAGGACTTGAAAAATACGCGTCCGGACTACACATTATAGACATGTTGAGTATTGCTGGTGCGATGAATGATATGTTGTCATTCTCAACAGGAACATTGTTGACTCTATTGACACAAGGAATAAAGATAATGAGATTTCAAGCACTTATCCAAATTTGGCTTTATTTGAATAGGTCGATCATCAACAATAATATAAATCACTATAGGCCTAGAGTTCGTTGTAATATTTTTTTTTTTCGTATCTTGGGAGACACTCATCAGAATTTAGCTGTTCTCTCACAGTCACAACACCACGATAACAAAGGTCTAGCCTCGAGCACAGCCCATTGGCAGTGACTTGCTTCTTGACTCATATTACACACTGAGCGTGGGGAGCTGGGCGTGTGCTTGAGGGTAGGAGTGGCTTGGGGGTCTTTTAGGCTTCTTCGCCTTCTCCCGCGGCAGCATCGTCAGAGGCGCCGGCTGTCAGCATCTGGATGATGGTCTGTACGTCAATCTTGCCGTCGTCACCGACATCCATCTGATCGATTGCGTCGTCAGCCTCCTGAGCTGAGAATTTGTCACCCCAGGTCATGAGAGCGTGGCGGAAGGTGTCGCAGTCTATCAGCCCCTCTTCGTCAGAGAAGGCTATGAAGGCTTTCGCCACCACGTCGTCGTCGTCCGACTCGCCCGTCTGTCGCTCAGCGAACATATTGAGCAACATGGTGAAGTTGATGGGTGCTGGGGCGTCCGCCAACATCTCGTCCAGCTCCTGGTCGGTGGCAATGCGACCGATTTCATCGAAGGTTCCGCGGAGATCATTTTTGCCGATAACTCCGTCCTTGTCGCGGTCCATCAGCTGGAAACCCTCCTTGAATTCGGCCACCTGCCGCTGTGTGAACATATCAAACACATTGCTTCCTCCTCCTGACTTCTTTGACCCTCTCTTGGAGGAGGAGCGGGAGCCTGACTTGCGGGACATGGCTGCGGCAGGACACAGGAACGGACACCGGGCCGCAGGTCTCCACCCCTCTATATACCCTCCGGCCGCCGGCACCACCGACCAATATTAATATTGCGGCTATATTAGGCAGGTGGGTCGGCGCACGCCCTCTGCCCGCCCCCTAAAACCTTGCCCTCCCTCCCCTTGCTCATTTTGCCTTCACTCACTCTCAGGGTGAGGTAGACCGTGGGGGAGGGGATGAGGGGCACCTTTTACCTCATGCCAACCGTGCCAGACCCCGCCCCTTACCACCCCTCGCTACCTGTCGCCACCAAGGCTAGACTCCGCCTCTACACCCACACCCTCATGCCCACCACACACCACCACGCTACACACCACCATCACAACACCGTACAAAAGCCTCCTAACATTTTGTCTCGCTTGTCTTTCATCTTCAGTTCTGTAATCTGTTTCTCGTCTCACTTCACCTCACACTTGCTCAGATAACACTAGTCACTGAGTCTAACAGGAGGTAATACAATTGTAAACGACGTATATAACAGTACCTAGACTTGATTTACTAGTCATAGTGTAGTAACAGAACCATAATGCAGTAGTAAAAAGTGTTATTACACTAACTGGCTCCAGGCTAGAAAGGCCCTCAGCAGCCATGCAGTGTAAAGCCTCTGAGGGACTTCATGTGGTTTAAAGACCCGACGACCGCAAATACCAAGATAAACCCCAGACGTTCTGCCGCTGACCACCTACAGTAGATATAAATGTATTCTGAGCGTCACCTAGACTGTTTACAAACACTGTTAACATGTGGACGTACTTTTTTCGGGTTGATTTGAGTACATGTTGATCGGAGTGTAAACAAAAGCTAAAAATAAAACGGGTAGAGTACACAGTAAATATGTCTGTGTGGAGGAATGTGAAGGTGTAGTGAACGCCTGTCTTCCCTTTCAGATGTAATCAGTGGAATTCTTTGGCTGTGACGACGCGAACAAAAGAGAATCATCTTGACTCGTAAGTCTTAAGATTATGAAACGTTGAGGTAAATATTTGCCAGTCACATTGTTGATTATTTTTTGTAATAATAATAATTTACTGCCATAGTTATATTCACCAAAATGCATAAAATAAAGGTATTTTGAGTTGAAACTTGGATTATAAATGTCCACAAAGTCATACTTCCACGCTTTACAAAATTAATTAACACTGAACTTAGTAAATTCCAGTGACCAGAGTATTCTTCTATTTGTTCTAGTTACTCGTGCACACTGTTGATGCAGTGATTCACGCACTCTGCTAACTGAGATTACTTTTAGTGGCCACCAACCTACTCTTAGCTGTGTATGAATGTTCCGGAGTCAATGTAGAAACGTGGGGAAGAGAACAAGAGTGGAAATAACGTTGAAGAGATTACTTAGAAACGGATGGCCTTTCTTCCTTATCAGTCCTACTTATTTATTCCTTTAGTGTGTTATTTTCTTATTTATTCATGTGGCTTCGTGTACCTGTTCCACCCCGTATAGCAGAGAGAATAACTAGTTACTGATGACAAATATAAACTGATAATACTGTGAGGAATGAAAACTAACACAACAGTACACTCGGAGGGGGCACGAGAGCTCACTGGGAGGTGTTGTAAGAATCCACTTCAAGGTGTTCTAAAAACCCAATAAGACATGTTGTAAGAGGCCATTTAGGGACGCTGTGAGAGGTAAGTTGCCGGTGTTGGAGCCTCACTTTAGGTGTTACAGGGCAACCCAACTGGATGCACTGCAAGAAGCGGATGTGTTTGTTTTCGACTCGTAAACACGTGAGGGGAATCACTAACTCAGGCGGGAGGAGCTTGGCGTGTCAAACATACAAATATACTCTCTGGTGGGAGCCGGAGGTTTCTTATGTATATATGTTCTGTTTATATATATACATTCTCTACGTTTAATGCTGCGTGATGGTTGTCTTTATAAGTCTTTACGAGTCCGAGGTGACGAAGAGCTAAGAAAACAAAAGACTTAATATGACAAACTAAACTGAGCGTGAGGATTTTGTTTGTTTTACAGAAAAGATAGAGCCAGGAAGTGAACATCAGAGAGAACACAAACTCCAGCTCGTCAGAAAAGAATTTGAAAACTCGACTCTGACTTGAATTCTTGCACCGACCATTTCCAACATTAAGTCAGTTCTGTCCTAATCACAACGCCTCTTATGACACACACACACACACACACACACACATGCGCTCACACACAGATACACACCCAAAACGTACAAACTGTAGGAACAAACAATCTCTGCCACCCCCCCACCCCCACCCCCACCACAGTAGAGGTTAAATATAGCGAGTGTACTAGGGTAGAGACTGCCGTTTACCTTACCCAACACACCCAAGAGAAAAACAACTAGAAGGTGCTCATAGGGACACCCACCCACCCCCATCCCCCCACCCACACCCCGCCCCCCCCTCCCTCTCCCCCACACACGTCGACCTTGCCTCCATAACACAGACTAGTTTTCCTTGGCGCCTGTGTCCTTAACCCCAGTAGTTTTTAGACAACGTGCGAGTTTATTTTAGTCAACAACTACTTTATGACTAAGCTCGGAGAAGGCAGCGTGATGTGGTGAAGAGGTGAGAGAAGAAGGGAGGGAGGGGAGAGGGAGGAATTGAGAGAGAGGGAGGAATGGAGAAAGAGAGAAGGTGTGAGAAAGTAATGGAGAAATGAGGGAATGAGTGAGAGAAGAAGAAAGTGAGGGACGGGGTGGAAGAGAGGAGACCGTTCAGCTGTTTGAGGCAGGATTAGAAGATGTAATTTTATGAAGGTTATGTTGTCGCCAGTTGAGTTTACGTCACTCGCTGTTTTGGCGGAGTTTTTGGAACGGGTTAGATATGAATGAGGCGGCCAGCTGATGTGTGTTACGGGATTATAATTATTTTGTTGTTTTGTTTTGTTATTATAGAAGAAAGAGGTGGATGAGAATGAACGATTAACACAAAGAAATTACGATAAATATGAAAAAAAGAGATAAAAATAAATCGAGAAGGGGTAGTAAGGGAAAATAATATGAAATAAGACATTTAGATAATTGGAAAGAGAGAAAACATTGAAGAATATGGAGGAAATGGAAAGAATAAGATTAGATAATTAAGAGATGAAAAGAATATAATTTAAAGTTAGAGTTTATGAAGGTGGGACCTGGGAGTAATGATGATGATAGGAAGGGTGAGAGTAGAAAAATGTAGAAAAATGAAGAAAGAAAGAAAAAGAAAAGAAAAAAGAAAGAAATTGCAGAGAGGAGAAGAGGGAAGAGGAGAGAGTGAGCCAGAAAAATTATGAACATGGAAACGGGGAATACGGATTTAAATAATAAAAAATAAATGAATAAAATAAAAAATACATAAGAGGGAAATGAAAAAAAAAATATTAATGTTCATAAATAAAAGAATAAGACTATTAAAATTTCACGAAAATATACAAAAATTATATATATATATTTTTTTTTTACCTTGACAATATAAGTTAATGAAAGAGTCTAATGTACTTTCTCTCTCTTGAAGGATCTTTTATAGGTCCCACACACTCACTCTCTCTCTTTCACACATTCTCTCTCTCACACACGCACACACACTCTCTCTTTCACACCTTCTCATACTCTCTCCATCACACGCACACACTCTATCATATGCTCTCTCCCTCACACACTCTCTCCCTCACACTCTCTCTCCCTCACACACTCTCTCCCTCACACACTCTCTCCCTCACACACTCTCTCCCTCACACACTCTCTCCCTCACACACTCTCTCCCTCACACACATCGTCACTAATATGGACAATACAAAAGTAGACTCGGAGTGACTGAACGAAAGAGGAAAGAGGAAGAAAAAGAAAGATGAAAGAGGAAGAAAGTGGTAGACTGAACATGAGAAAGAATTATATAAAAAAAGGAAAACAAATATGACAGAAAGAATGAAATAAGTAAATGAAGGAAGAGGGAAGTTGAGAGGGGAAATTAGAAAAAAATATAGAAAGAAAAACAGAGAAAAAAGATAAATAGAGACGAAAGAAAAAATAAGAGAAGAAACAGAAAGATAAAGAGAGAGACAGAAAGAGAGAGATAGACAGACAGACAGAGCTTTTAAATAATATAGTCTGAACAAAAACCTTTATGGCATCTAAGGAGAGGAGACACAATAGTACCAACACGGCGTTAAAACCTTCCCTGGATCACACATTAACGCACAACAACACTCACTCCTCTGCTATTTTGGCAACAACATAACCTATTTTTATATTCAACTTTACGAGGAGAATAATCGTCATATTTACTTCAGTGGTTTGTCAATATACTTATTTATTTAACAACTTATTATTATATTTACGTTTTTTAATCCAGAAAAACGATGGAACTTTTGTATGAAATGCGAGTTATTGTTAATGCCCTTTATGGATTAAGGCAGTAAGGAAGGTGGCGTAATTGGATCACAAGCCTTTGTCTTCAGGTTGTCATATACAGTATAGAAACTTCATCCTACACAGCGCAGTGGGTGGGTGGGTGGGTGGGGGTGTGGGTGGGTGGGGGTGTGTGTGGGTGGGGGTGTGTGTGTGGAGTGGAGTGGGTGTGGGGATGGTGGTGTGTGTAAGGGTGGGGGTGTAGGGGTGGGGGTTGTAGGGGTGAGGGGTAGGGGTGGGGGGGGTGTTATTGTTGACGAAGATAATGAGGAAGAGGAGTACCACACGGGAGGAGGAGTACCACACGGGAGGAGGAGTACCACACGGGAGGAGGAATACCACACGGGAGAAGTGTTGAGAAAGTAAAGTTGGCTAGGGGTGGTGAGGGTGGTGATGATGAGGGTGGTGGTGGTTAGGAGTGGTGGTGATGGTGAGGGGTGGTGGTGAGTGGTGGTGCGGGGTAGTGGTGACGGGTGGTGATGGTGAGGGATGGTGGTGGTGAAGGGTAGTGGTGGTGATGGTGAGGGGTAGTGGTGGTGATGGTGAGGGGTAGTGGTGAGGGGTGGTGGTGGTGAGGGGTGGTGGTGGTGAGGTGGTGGTAGTTGTGAGGGGTGGTAATGATGGTGAGGAGTGGTGGTGATGGTGAGGGGTGGTGGTGATGGTGAGGAGTGGTGGTGATGGTGAGGGGTGATAATGGTGAGGGGTGGTGATGGTGAGGGGTGGTGATGGTGAGGGGTGGTGATGGTGAGGGGTGGTGATGGTGAGGTGGTGGTGATGGTGAGGGGTGGTGATGGTGAGGGGTGGTCGTGATGGTGAGATGGTGGTGATGGTGAGGGGTGGTGATGGTGAGGTGGTGGTAGTGGTGAGGGGTGGTCGTGATGGTGAGGGGTGGTCGTGATGGTGAGGGGTGGTCATGATGGTGAGGTGGTGGTAGTGGTGAGGGGTGGTGATGGTGAGGGGTGGTGATGGTGAGGGGTAGTGGTGGTGATGGTGAGGGGTGGTGATGGTGAGGGGTGGTGATGGTGAGGTGGTGGTAGTGGTGAGGGGTGGTCGTGATGGTGAGGGGTGGTCGTGATGGTGAGGTGGTGGTAGTGGTGAGGTCTGGTGGTGATTGATTTTGCCGCTTACAGCGGCTACTTTATTGTGCATCCTACACTCATCCTGTGAGCAGTAGCGCAAAAGGATTACAGAGTAGAGTTTACAACGGGTCATAATAATTAACCCCCGTTGTCAGGATATTATGGCACTGATTGTTACACAGTATTTCATTTACATTATTTGTTTAGTTCTATTCATAAAGGGTAGTGATGGTGAGGGGTGGTGGTGAGGGGTAGTGGTGGTGATGGTGAGGAGTAGTGGTGGTGATGGTGAGGGGTAGTGGTAGTGATGGTGAGGGGTAGTAGTGGTGGTGGTGGTGATGGGGAGGGGTGGTGGTGGTGAGGGGTGGTGGTGGTGAGGGGTAGTGGTGGTGATGGTGAGGGGGGTGGTGGTGAGGGGTGGTGGTGGTGAGGGGTAGTGGTGGTGATGGTGAGGGGTGGTGGTGGTGAGGGGTAGTGGTGGTGAAGTGGTGGTAGTGGTGAGGGGTGGTGATGGTGAGGGGTGGTGGTGGTGAGGGGTAGTGGTGGTGATGGTGAGGGGTGGTGGTGATGGTGAGGGGTAGTGGTGGTGAAGTGGTGGTAATGGTGAGGGGTGGTGATGGTGAGGGGTGGTGGTGGTGATGGGTGGTGGTGGTGATGGTGAGGGGTGGTGGTGATGGTGAGGGGTAGTGGTGGTGAAGTGGTGGTAATGGTGAGGGGTGGTGATGGTGAGGGGTGGTGGTGGTGATGGGTGGTGGTGGTGGTGAGGGGGTAGTGTTGGTGATGGTGAGGGGTGGTGATGGTGAGGGGTGGTGGTGATGGTGAGGGGTAGTGATGGTGAGGGGTGGTGGTGGTGAGGGGTGGTGGTGGTGAAGTGGTGGTAGGGGTGGTGATGGTGAGGGGTGGTGGTGAGGTGGTGGTAGTGGTGAGGGGTGGTGGTGGTAGTGGTGAGGGGTGGTGGTGGTGATGGTGAGGGGTGGTAGTGGTGAGGGGTGGTGGTAGTGGTGAGGGGTGGTGGTAGTGGTGAGGGGTGGTGAGGGGTGGTGGTGATGGTGAGGGGTGGTGGTGATGGTGAGGGGTGGTGATGGTGAGGGGTGGTGATGGTGAGGGGTAGTGGTGGTGATGGTGAGGGGTGGTGGTTGTGAGGGGTAGTGGTGGTGATGGTGAGGTGGTGGTGGTGAGGTGGTGGTAGTGGTGAGGGGTGGTGGTGGTGATGGTGAGGGGTAGTAGTGGTGAGGTGGTGAGGGGTGGTGGTGATGGTGAGGGGTAGTAGTGGTGAGGTGGTGGTAGTGGTGAGGGGTGGTGGTGATGGTGAGGGGTGGTGATGGTGAGGGGTGGTGATGGTGAGGGGTGGTGGTGGTGAGGGGTAGTGGTGGTGTAGTGATGGGTTGTCAGACCACAGCTTACATCGCAAGGAAAGCCAGACTTGACCCGACATTAGGGGGGTCAAGTGTAAGGGTATCCCCAGAGGGTGCTCAAGGGTGTTACAAATCAACTAGCTCCCCTTCCCATGTCACACGGCCAACAAACATGTAAGAAGGCACCAGCCGACTCTCTCCCAATATACACAATATCCTACACAGCAGAGGAAGGCCAGTCTTGACCCGACATTAGGGGGGTCAAGTGTAGGGTAACTCTCACGGTTGACCAAGGGTTATAAATCAGCCAGGCTCCCCTCCCATGTAACACGGCACCACAACAAACATGTAAGAAGGCACCAGCCGACTCTCTCCCAATATACAATAACCTACATCGCTGAAGAAGTCCAGGCTTGACCCGACATTAGGGAGGTCAAGTGTAGGGTAACTCTCACGGCTGACCAAGGGTTATAAATCAGCCAGGCTCACCTCTCATGTCACGGCCCCACCTGATGACTTGCCCAGAAGATACAACTTATAGTCTCTGAAAAAGTCCAGACCTGACCCCACATTAGCGAGGGCAAATGTAAGGAGACCCTTCGCCGCCGCCCCCCCCCCCCCCCCGATCAGCTCAACCTGACGGCTCGCCTCCCAATATATAGGACGTCCCAGTCCTCCCTACCGAGACAGAGATACCCAGACAGAGAGACAGAGAGCCAGAGAGGGACAGAGAGAGAGTGTGTCTTGTAACCAAGAAGGACCAGCTACCACGTCCCGAGTCCTGCTCGAGAGAAGTCAGGGGCCGGAGGCAAGCCGCCTCCGGTCGCCTCCGGTCAGGACCGAGACTTCCCTCCGGCGCCCAGTTAAGCAGTCTCCCATAGAGACAACCCAGGACCACCTGCTAGGCCTCCCCTAGGTCACGTGAGTGTTTGTCAGAGCTTTCCACGGGATGAGTTACTTACGTGGGAAGTGTATTCATTTCATGTTCGTGTCCGAGAATCAGAGTGTCTAGTAACGTAATATGATGTCCTAGTAACGTAAATATAATGTCCTAGTAACGTCAATAGAAGGTGTTATTAATGTGTCCATGTCATGTTCGTAATTAACAAAGAGTTGTAACGAAGCAGTGTTTGAGAAGTCGCCCTTAAGACGTAATAGATGTGTATTGACGTAGAAGATAGGATAAGTGTACGATAAGTGTAAATAACTATCACGGCCACGCTACCAAAATCTTCCTCTCTTTATACTCTTATACTATCAATATTCTACCTATATGTAATCTTCTTCATGTGAGATTTGTCTCATTACAGTGGTGATGGTGAGGGGTGGTGGTGAGGTGGTAGTGGTGAGGTGGTGGTGAGGGGTGGTGGTGATGGTGAGGGGTGGTGGTGATGGTGATGGGTGGTGGTGATGGGTGGTGTTGAGGTGGTGGTGGTGGTGGTGGTGAGGGATGGTGATGGTGAGGGGTGGTAGCCAGGAGTGAGGGCCAAGTCACGAGCTGTGACGGGGAGGGGGGTGGGTCGGGGATGGAGCAGAGGGGTAAAGGGAGGCAAATGAGAGGGGTGTGGTAGTGGAGAGGGAGGTAGGGTGGGGTGCGGGTGATGGGTGGCGGCAGGCGGAGGTCGTGTGAGGGAACACAGGGTGAGGGTGATAGCTGGGTTGTAAAAGTCCTTCAGAGGTTGAGTGAGTTGATGGATGGAGTGGTGGAGAGTGACGTTATGAGCGAAGGGTAGAGGAGAGTTGTGGCGTTGGATGATGGAGTAGAGTTAGTGGCTTCGGGTGGTATAACCGATAGCCAACTCGTGGAGTGAAGTGGATTATTGACTGATGTACTGTGGTCCACTAACAGTCCACAGGTTGAGTTACACACAGCGACAAAAGGTAAAAAAACTACACTACTTCAGCTTTTGGTTTTGATGCCGTAAAACTGAGAAACATGACATCATCACACCATAAACTCTGCTATTATGAAAAATCTACGACACATAAGACATAATTAGTGTTTATTTGCCTCGTTAATCTACTCCATGCGTTCAAAACAACACAGACCTAACAACTGTACACTTATGTCAGAAAAAAACACACGGGGAAAAATATATACCATGAAAGTGCTTATGAATATATTTCGTGAAAAAATAAATATTACGTATAATGAATCAAAGTGATGCACACATGAACTGAGAATAAAATAAATAATAATGAAAAAGAAACCACACCAGTAATGTCACTCCGATTGTCAACCAGAGACACGGAAGGTAACACGTGTACACTCTCGCATCACTGATAACGTATATACAAAATTTACCATGTTCTACCCACGGTTATCCTACTGATTCATGGACATATTAATGGTCACCTAAATTGGATTTGCATAATTTCTCATGTGGTTAGGTACACCTGTCTTACCTGAGTTAATGAGGATGAGATTAATGCGATGGACAGACACACACGTGGCTGTTGGCTGTCCCTCTAGCCATCCTAATATTGAATATAAACAAGGAATTTTACTCTGTACGTCTGGTGAATATTAACACTGGTATATGGATATGTTAATATAGAGGCAAGGTGTCCGGTCGACTATTCTTTACGGGAGTTTAATTTTGACTGTTTTTCACGTTAAATAACCATTTTCGTGGTGAGAAGAGACAAGTTGAACGAGACAGGAGGAGAATGAAGTCAAAATTAGACAGAAGAAAGACAGTAGTTATAATATGAGTGATATTAAACTTATAACCCACATGCATTGTATATTCCACCTATATGTCTTGTAATTCTGTTGACTGGTAGGTGACCGTGTGCTATATACAGAGGGATGGTTCTCCTATCACCCCCCATCCTTCACAGACAGGAGCAGGAGCCGTAGCTATCACCGACAGGATCCCAAAGACACCCCCTGCCTCCACCCCTGCAACCACGTCGTCACCACCACTCATCACTATACCATCACCCCTTGTGATCTCACCGCCCTTCCTTCCATCAAGCGTTCCTGCCATCACCTCTCACGAGTCTACCATCACCTACGATTATTATTATTTTTTTTGCACCAAGTTGTTTTGAATATATTTCCCATTGGTAACTTCGAGGTCCAGGGGTTCAGACACACAAAGGTTCGTAAGTTATGTCTTCGCGGAATTGAGACGTGAGAAGATGTCTTGAAGCCTCACTTAATTGACGTTATAGAGATGGTGGGCAAAATATAGTATCCCAGCGACTCTAATATACTGTAGCTAGATAATGCTTTCTCGTGTTCAGAGATAAAAGACAAACTTAGGAATCTTTGATAATCTGGTCTGGTTGGTCACTTAAGATGTTAATAACGAGACTGAGTAAATAAATCTAATAAGACAAAACCAATGGAATTCTTACGACCAGCCAGAGAGTATTTAGGTGCAAGTGACGGCATTGATTATGATCTACGCCCTATTGGTCTGTAAACTATCGTGGTACCGCTGGGAAACACCTCATTACTTCCTGGTTTATCCGCAACCAAATACAAAACTTTCCCTAGAACAAAACCTTAACTATTTTTTGAGTTCGTGACTACATTAATCAAAAGAATGAAGACAAAGTATAATATTTGTTAAGACTTACAGAGGAGGACAGTTTTAGATGCATTTGGCACTCATTATGACCCACCAAGGCCCACCACACTACCGTAACCATGGTGACAGACTCAGCTAAAGTAACACTCATCTCAACAGGAATCAGAATATTGAGAGGTTGAGAATACTTGACACTCAGACCATATTAGTACACAAAGCAGATGTCAGTGAGCGTGTTCAGTACAGTGAATGTGAGTCAGAGAGTATAATGGGCGTATGTGGGCGTGGAGGGTGCGTGAGGGGGAGGGGAAAAGGGAAAGGTGAAAGACGAGTAAGGAGGGAAGGAAGGAGTTGAGACGAGGGGAGGGTAGTGAGAGGTAGGGAGAACCCAGAGAAGAGAGGGGAGACTGGGTTGGGGATGGGAATGATGGAATAAAGACAGACAGAGAGAGAGAGAGAGAGAGAGAGAGAGAGAGAGAGAGAGAGAGAGAGAGAGAGAGAGAGAGAGAGAGAGTGTGTGTGTGTGGTGGTGTGTACGACAGTAGGTGGGTGGTGGGGTGACACAGTGGGTGGCAGTATCTCACAGCTATATTTGTGTGTCGACTGTTTAACTTGAAGCTGACTCGCAGGCACGTTGGCTCTCTCTCTCTCTCTCTCTCTTTCTTATTGACATTAAAGTTGTTTACAGGGTGTGGCAGGTTCAGGAACATTCAGGTGGTGGTTGACGTAGTGTAAATGTGTTGTGTTGAGAGGGCGAGGTCAACACTGTGACTACACGCTGATCACGTATATTTAAAGACATTCTTTACATTGTTAAAATGACTCAATAAAAGCTTTATTATATTTATATTTTATATTCAACTGAATATCTATTATTCAACTTTTACTCCATAAACTTCCTTCCCCCAGAACTCGATAAAACTTAGACATAAAATTCTGTCGTATCCTTCCCTTCCTATCCTGTTTTTCATCCTCCTACCATTCTGTCTTTCTTGTTTTCCTGAGTCCCCCAGAGGCCAATATCTAACCCTGCCATAAACGCTATCTCCAGATTTCACACACACACATATATATATATATATATATATATATATATATACTTCGTTTTTAGTCCATATAACACGCGGACTTTGAACATATAATCAACGACCTCACCAGCAAGGAATCGAACCCTCGACCTACTGGGTGTGACTAGGGAACGCTTACCGGCTAGGCCACAAGGACACTAAAAGCAGTTCTAGACTCTGTTATATTTCACACAAAGCCTGTTCATCGAGCTGATGGCGCCGTGAACCTCAATGGGAAACTGCCCGTGCCTCTTATGTGGTGTCAGTAGCATTTTACCGAATCCAGCTGGTATGAAACGCGAGGTACATATATATACTTCATTTTTAGTCCATTTAACACGCGGACTTTGAACATATAATCAACGACCTCACCAGCAAGGAATCGAACCCTCGACCTACTGGGTGTGACTAGGGAACGCTTACCGGCTAGGCCACAAGGACACTAAAAGCAGTTCTAGACTCTGTTATATTTCACACAAAGCCTGTTCATCGAGCTGATGGCGCCGTGAACCTCAATGGGAAACTGCCCGTGCCTCTTATGTGGTGTCAGTAGCATTTTACCGAATCCAGCTGGTATGAAACGCGAGGTACATATATATACTTCATTTTTAGTCCATTTAACACGCGGACTTTGAACATATAATCAACGACCTCACCAGCAAGGAATCGAACCCTCGACCTACTGGGTGTGACTAGGGAACGCTTACCGGCTAGGCCACAAGGACACTAAAAGCAGTTCTAGACTCTGTTATATTTCACACAAAGCCTGTTCATCGAGCTGATGGCGCCGTGAACCTCAATGGGAAACTGCCCGTGCCTCTTATGTGGTGTCAGTAGCATTTTACCGAATCCAGCTGGTATGAAACGCGAGGTACATATATATACTTCATTTTTAGTCCATATAACACGCGTTCCCTAGTCACACCCAGTAGGTCGAGGGTTCGATTCCTTGCTGGTGAGGTCGTTGATTATATATATATATATATTTAATTACTGATACTACAATAACTAAAATAACTATTGGCGTAACAATGATAATGGCTTCTGTTACTAACACATCTGCCAGGAACTATTATATACTTGGGTGGTGACCCGTAGGTACTAGGAGTAGTTCACTCAGATGATCGTACACTATTTTGTAAACACACAGAACTATCACTATGATCAGCCCTGCTGACGTATAAAACTATCAGCTGAGTTACTCTCCTCAGCGAAAGAAACAGAAAAATATCAACATGGAGGAAGGACAATATAAAAATATCGTCGGCACTACAATTAATCTCCTTCACTTACCCAATTAGGTATCCATTCATAGCCAGGTGGACGGCGGACGTCCTGGCGCGAATCATTGATCCTGAGGACAGTCAGCGAAAACATTCAGAAAAAAAACGCCAAAAAAAGGCTGAGGTGAGGCCAGTAAAATAATTAGTATAATTTAACAACTGAATCTACAATTAAAATAAAATAAAAATCTATAAAAATCCGATTCAGGCGAATCATAATACCCATTTTCTGTTGGGTAGAGTAAAGGGGAGTATTAACAAATTTCCCAAGTAAAGTTTTTACCACCAGTTACACCTAAAGAAACAGCATTTCTGGGGTAGGCAATAAAACTACCTGGGAGAAGGCCCCAGGGGAGGGGTGAAGCCGCCTGAGTGGCTCCAAGGCCAACACCATCATAACAAATTCAAGAAGGTCTTTTCCCCCGCGAGGTCTGACCCATGGCTGACGGCGCCCCCTGGAGACATACTCCATCTATTGCTTTAACTGGAAGGTCCTCCGTTATGCTGTACATTTTTCAAGAGGAACGCCAGATACGTGTGTCCTTCTCATGGCACGTGCAGCTCATTATGATAAGTGTGTCGTTCTTAGAAGGATCTCAGACCATGACCCCCACGTTTAGGGAAGTCACGGGTTGTTGTGTGTCTCTGTGAATACCTTTGTTTTAGTGGCAATCCTTAGTTATCTGGGCGTGGCTAGAGGGAAACCGAAAAACAAACAAGTGGATGAAGATGAATAAGAACGTGAAGAAAGTTTACGGGGGAAAAACGTAGACCTAACCAACTAGACACGACTAATCAATTGACCTGCGAAACTGACCAATGATTTGTTTTAAACTTATTTTCCTATAAATTGGGAGCATTACTGAGCATCGTTTCCCTTTTACATTATATCAACACAGACGTCGTTCACATTAATAAAAAATAATCCTAACTCTCGGGCAATTTGAGGTGTTGAGTTGTTAAAGGGACTCTTGATTTTCCTACATAAGATTAAAAAAGAAACTAATCTCAGAATTAACCAACTATTAAGTCATTCTCGTAGCCTGTATCCTTGATCTTTGAGCAGGAAGTTTGACCTTCGAGTCTTAACGAGGTATTATCAGGTTTTCTCGTCATGTCCATTAACAAGGTAAATGGTTGTGAGAGAGAGAGAGAGAGAGAGAGAGAGAGAGAGAGAGAGAGAGAGAGAGAGAGAGAGAGAATAAAAGGAAAGTGTCTTCGGTGGTACTCGTAAGGGCCCACCCCCCCCCCCCCATTTCTACTTAACGTCACAATATCTTCACTACACCCAAACTCTACTATGTGACCTGTATATTTTGTTGGTTTTCCTCCTCGCCTAGTGACATACATTCATTCACACACCTACACACGCGAACACACACCCACACTCATAACCCCCCCCCCCCCCCCACACACACACAAGCACACGACCCGGAACAAGTTGATCCGAGAAAAAACTTGAAATAAAAAAAGAACTTGAAAAAGAGCTAAAATCAGACACACAATCATAAGGTTACACTATAAGAAAGACGGCAGATGAGAGATGGTTCATCCACAAGCCCAAACTAACACGAGAAGAAAATCACGTCACAGCTGAGAAACAAGATGATGCCACCATAACAAGAAACCCGGATCTCATTTTCAAGAGGGATGAAGTTTTATGTATATCAGTACAAGAGGCGAGTGGAAGAGGGTGTTAGGAGAGATATAAGAGCTAAACTTGATGTTATTCCAGACGAGGCATCTTATAACTCACCTGAAGAATGGAAGGGAGCCGGTAACGAGATAAGGTGGAAGGAGTGTCAAATGATCTCAAAAGAACAGGAGAAATGGTAAAGGTTCGAGCATAAATATTAACAAACTGTATTATGTAAAATGCTGCCAGAAAGTTAGAAAATTTATTTCGTTTTATGTCTCTTAAAAATACAAGCTTTAAGTGAGAGGAACGAGCTTGAGGAATATACTTTGTAGAAACACGTAACAACTTTCTGCTATGAGTAAAAATGAAAGACTAAAGTGCCAAAAAAAATAATACAATAGTACTTTCAAACACAAAAGGAATCCTTGTATCATACAGGATTAAAACTGCTACACATCGAGTTTTATTATCATGTAAGTGTAAAATTTCATAGAGATCTTCAACGTCTGTGAGTCAAAGTTTATCTAGATATCTTTCCTAAACATTATAACAAGTATCTATGTATGTAAATTAATTTCTAGCTCCACTGCTGGTAATACTTGGCCTGATGTTCCATATACCAACCATGGAAGTGTAACGTAAATGCAGCCTATAAATACTGTAGCTTAAGTTAGTCAATCTCCGCTGAGTTAAAACGAGTGAGAAAAAACATTACAATTTGCCCTCAATCAGCTCTATATGTATAACTATTTTTTTCTTTACAAAAATACTCACAAATAAAGTAAGAATGGTAAAAAAAAAAACATGCAAAAGAACAGTTTAGAAATAATCTGGCCGAGAAGTATGTAGAAATGCAATGAATATAAATCAAGGTTATATTTAGGGGTTTCAAGATAGGAAAGAGTTTGGTTTATGATTCAGTATCAACGATTACTGCTGTAAATAACTGCGTTTGAAAATAAGCTTCACCATAAATAAATCAAAGCTTAAACAGTTGATATATACTCAGCTTATAGAGAGCAATATTATATTACTGAAGGTAGGTAGTGTATATGTTTGTATAGGACAGATAATAAAGATTACTTGAGGCAATATATTATTAGAAAACAAAAGAAGAGTCAATATGTTATAAAAAAAACCCAGCAGGGAAATGACAGTCAAGCAATTTTGTAAATTCATTTCACCGAAGCGTCACCTGGCAGAGATCAGGTATATTTAAGGCAGAATATTTTTACCTGATGAAGGTATTATGATAGAGGTAAAGCACTTTGTAGCAGGGAATGACTTAGTGGTGATAGGCTGTAAAGGGGTTTTAACTAACATTCTATAAAATTAATAAAAAAAATGTACTGGACCCCTTACATACCCTGGCATATAGAAAAAGAGAATAAATAACAGACTGAGAAAGAAACTGACAGAAAAATTAAAAGTAAGAAAAAAAAGACGGGAAAATAAAATCTAGTTGTGTTACCCTGTCCAGACCAGCTGCTTACCGCTGTAGGAATCTGGAAAGTGAAATCGACAGGTAGATGTATTGAACACGGGGTAACAGCGGATGCGGCGGCGCCCTGGGGAAATCTTGGCTTGGTATGAGGATACCAGTGTGCACCAGGCGCTGTGGTAACCTGAGGCTGGTAATTGACAGGATGAGTTATAGATTATTTGCCTCCGCTTTTTCTTCATCTAAGTCGTGTGTCAAAATGTTACATTCATTATATAATTTCCCCTAAACTGTTTATAGAATCTCGATATATCCTCTGTTTTTTTTTTTTACGTCAGATTACATAATAAATTTCTATATTTTTCCCCATTACAAAATGAATGAAAATATATGATATCTTAGTTAATTTAATATTTTTCTCCTCTCTGCGTCAAAAATTCTGGTGGTTTCTTAATTTTCCCAGCAATTGAATCTTTATTTTGTCCCGGAAACTGCGCATCTCACTGTGAAATTTTTATATATTTTTTTTTCAGTCTCCCTCTATGTGCTGACTTGATATTTCCTGTTTGTGATTGGTATTTTTTATTATTTTTACTCTATTGCAAATATTGCTGTATTTTCATCCTGGGTTTATTTTCTCAGTACGTGTATAAGAAACTGTTGGTGTCTAACTAAAAAAAAGTAGAAATAAGTTGAAGTAAAAGAAGAGGAAAAGTGAAAGGAAATGAAGACACAATACCGATAATAAAAATAATGAAGATATGTAATTACGCCAGTTATTTTATCATTATATATCCGGGAAATAACTGACCTGCCTCGAGATACCCCAACAAAGGTTCAATTCTCATAACTCAAGTTTGTAGAGTGATCAAGAGTGTTGAGGCAGTAACCAATCATATCCCAACAAAGTTCTGGCAGAAACTATCACATTCAAAGAGAGACCAAGCAGGGCCAATCATCTACCAGTAAAGTTTGAAAACCGACCAATCATCTACCAGCAAACTTCAGAAAGGACCAATTACCACCCAGAGAAGTTCAGCACAAACCAATACTGCTTCTGATTCTCTCGACTGCCGGGCCCGGAGCTGTGAAGACCGCCCTCTCTCTGCTGCCATTGTTGGCCAACTTTCCTGACCGGACCACCCTCAAAAGTGCATTCGTCCTGCGGTCCCCCCTGTAACTGTTCACCTCCCTCCCAGGAGATTGTGAACACGAAAGGGGGTTGGAGCAAAAACCCATCCCTCTGCCGAGTCTTTCCAGGAAAACCGTGATCGTGCGGGTCCACCTGGAAAGAGGGTAACAATCCTCATCCTTACCCAATAGGCACACTTAGCTCACGTCTATAAGTGAGCAGTCACATACACTAGAAGAGAAGCTCAGGAACCACTCTACGACCACCCGGCCATCAAGTGCCTGTGGGGAGTGTTGAAATTCCTCTGCTACTTACTCAACCGGAATAGGTAGGCTCTGAACAACAGAAAAACCTCCAAAGAAAAAGAATACACCACTTAGCCACCGGTTATGGAGTGCGTACGCCCTCCTAACCGCGACCCCCGCCTGAACCGCCAACCCGACGTCCAGATCCACGACAGGCTCCGCACAGAGAAAGCGGACCAGCTGCGGGCCTTCCACGAAGCCCTGAAAACCAAGAACAACGTCATCCACACCACTGCCACCGCCCCCAACAACTCCTCCACCACTGCCACCGCCACTGAGGACGACAGCTGGATGAAGGTTGAAAACAAAAAACGCCGACATGCTTTTTCGGGAAACGAAATCCGTCAAGCAGCCCAAAAGGCACCCATCACCACCACCAGCTCACCCCCAACGACACTGCCAAAATTCCGGATCTCGAAAACGGACACAAAAACCTCAAATGCCGCCATCACAGAGATGGAGAAGCTAAATCCATTGGCCAAGTTCTCAGTGCGGCCCAACCTAAAGGGGGAGATGATTATTCATCCCAAAAACAAGG
The DNA here is from genome assembly GCA_958450375.1 of Homarus gammarus. NCBI lineage: Eukaryota > Metazoa > Arthropoda > Malacostraca > Decapoda > Nephropidae > Homarus > Homarus gammarus. The sequence continues at coordinate 1,530,017 of CAUDMG010003965.1, forward strand.
ACTCCGCCACCACCCTCGACACCTACCTGAAAAACACCACCACCAATGCATCAACCAAGCTGGACCCCGCCCAGAAACTGATGAAGTCGGTAGTCCTCGGTACCCAAAGGAGCTACCCCTCGAACCCCTGGAGAACCACCCGAAGATCCTAAAAGCCGAGAGATGCTCTCCCCCGACCGACAAGACGGCCACCACAAAACAAGTGCTCATAACGCACTACGGTCCGCCCTCCAGCACCATAGACCCCAAAACCTTGCTTGACGCATTCAACGCTGGTTCCCAATCAGCCAAACGGTACCTGGTGGCTACAAAAGAGGAACCACCATTCGCGGACAAGAAAACACCAAAACAAGCCCAAGTTAGCCTTCATCGACTACGACTAGGGTACAAGTGCACCTGGCAGACGATCGGAAATGTCGTCAGGGAATGCACCTTCTGTCAGGAGCCAGCGGCCAACCCCACTGGAACACTGCGAAGTCACACAAAGTCTCCGAAACAAAATTCGAAACTTCCAAGAAGAACACACTTCACCAGCGGCCACTCTAACCCGAAAGGCCCAAACAAACCACATTCACCACCTTCTCCGGGTCATCACACGATACCCACCACCCAGATAGCTTAGGAAGTATCCTCTCCCAGCAAGTGTGGACCCTGGTTAGGGGGCGCACCACTCCGAAACTGACCACGTCCAAGAGTGGGGGTTGGTGGTAAGCGTTCACTGACCGAGGGTCCGCTCACACTTGCAAACCTGCAGTATCCTTTCATATCTGCAGGTAGGACAACCTCCAATCCCAATTCCGGTCTGGCTGCTCCAACAGCTCCAGCTGGAACCACCAAACGGGCCGCCTACAGGCAAAGGCCCGTGTCGGACTACGGTCCGACAATCTCAACAACAACAAGAAGCTTCTGATTGGATGGACTTGGTTCACGGGAGGACTCAGAGTAGTCGAAAAGGCAGAGAAAAGCTTAAACACCACAAAAAGGTCCGTATTTCTTTCACAAAATCTACTGACTCTCTACAACTTAACTTATAATTATATATTTATGGAAAAAGTACCTATAATCCCCTAGTATTTTATGAAATTATGTTGCTGGATGTATTTTCGTCTGACAACAAACTAGAATATTTCGCAATACTTTCTGTGGAGAAGCAGAGTAAAAACAACTGAAGGAGCCACGTTTGATCTCCATTGCAATAATTAGCTGAGGTAACTGGTCTGGTTTTGTATGTTTAGAGCTAATCATTTTCTTTTTATTCAAAGGTCATGGAGGATGCTTCGTTTTCTCTCTTTCTCTTTCGCTCACTGTCTCAAGCTCCCTCTGTCTTTGTCTGTCTCACTATATCTCTTGTTCTCTCTCTCTATCTGTCTCTCTGTCTCTCTCACTGCCTCTCTTACACCTCTTCTGGGTAAAGACCATCTCAACCAACGACTAAGGGCGGACTCAAAGATACATTAACAATACAAGGACCTTCCACATGTTGAGACTTAAATCAATACGTCACCTAATGGATGTGAGACAATACCTTCCATAATTTAAAGTCATCTCCACCCCACTCCTACACCCCACACCCCACTCCTCCACCCCACACCCCACTCCACCCCATAAAAATAAGCCAACCCATAAAACAGTTCATCTTTACCTAAATTAGTTGTTATTTTATTATTTGTGGTATAATCTTATCTCCCTTCAAGGACATAGAGATCACCCATGACAGAAGAGGGTCCGTCACCAGGCACCCAGGTCCTCCATATCTCATGAGACTTGACCGACTAAGCGTTTAATCTTCACGCGGGTCTGTTTTATTCAGTCGCGTAGTATTTAATAGCTTATGGTAGTGTGTCACTTTGCTTTTTCTGACCGTGTTGTGGCTCCAGTGTACCGTAAATAAACCTCTGTGATGTGCTAAGGTACACCAGTGATATCGCAACTGGATAATAATACTAATAATAAGGTTAATGATGTTTATAAATGATGTAAGCATGAGGATATTATTATTATTATTATTATTATTATTATTACTATTGTTAATTTATGGATAATAGTGTTTGTAATTATTATACCTAGTAGTAGTAATAGTGCTGAAGGTTCATAATAATGCTTCAAATTACAATAAAATAAATAATACCATTAACAGGTGACCCCAATCTGACAGACTGCACTCGATGAAGGTACCAATTCACGGTAAGTTGGTGAACTATTTTATCAACCTATAAGCCTTAACCTTTGACCTATTGACACCCAGAACCATAATTAACTCTGTATTAATATTAGACACCACCTATTACCCTACTTACTCAACCCATCAGAGTGAGATAGAGTAAATCCATCATGTCTCCCCCATCAGTCTTGTGTTAAAAAATTCAATGCATTTCATCAGAGGTTTTCGATGTGCATATTAAATTTGATATCAGTTCTATATCTGTCATATTTTCCTATAACCAACTCAATCTTGGCTGGCGTGTTGGCTAGTAGGGTGCGACAAACTCTCATATGAGTACGAGCCAAATGATGTTACGACTGGGTTATATTGCCGTCCTGTGTTGGGTCACTGGCTATGAGAGAGAGAGGGAGGGAGGGAGGGAGGGAGAGAGACGTACACAAGATGCATCATGACCAACTCTTTGGCACCAAAAACTATCTCGGGTAACTAATACCGTCCCAGCAGTCTCAGGTTCCCCTTTCCCTTCACTTCTCTCCCCTCCCGTACTTCTCACATTCTACCTCAACCCTCCTCCCTTACTACCTTTCTCTCCCTTCCCTCTGGCACCGGCTAAGGCATCGTGCCAGTGCCAAGTGCTCTGGTATGGTGATCGATCTATTGGCAACCACTAGGAATGGGGACGGCTGGCGTTTATTTGATCCTCCTCCTCTAGTATCTCCTCTGATGAATCATAGAAGACGACTCCAGCACTCACGGGAAATACTGCTCTAGGTTTCACACTAAGTTCCTTGTCAATACATTGTACCTGTAGGCAGCGGTGACGGAGGTACGGGTATTGGGTGAAATAGCGTAGCCGGCTTATGAAATACTCCGAGAAAGCTTCACAAACAACCGGTCAAATCCAACGCCCCATTAAACCGTCAAAAGCAACCTGACAGGCATGTGACAGCTAGATAGCCCTTGGCTGTTGGTGTTGGCAGGGGGAAGCTGTGCTGGTCAGCTGGCTAAGGTAAACAGAGAGGACCAAAGGGTGGTGATTAGGGCCCATCCCCCCACCCCCTCTCGCCCACCACCACCAACTGCCACCACCACGCCCGACCCATGGCATAGGATGGGGTGACTGGGAGAGGGTGGGGGGAGGGGGGGGGGCGACTGGGGGTGCAGCCAGTTGTTGTGAAGTGTGTCCGACTCTTTTCATACTCGTTATTAGCCGTCCGTTGCACTCATTTATCCTCTCCACTTGTCGTCATAGCTGTCGTTTTTCCTTGTTATTTTTTTAATATCACGGTCGCCTATGTGTGTGTGTGTGTCGTGTGTGTGTGTGTGTCGTGATGTCGTAGTTATATATGGCTTAAACACGAGATACAGAACAACGCAGAACACAGACATATAATGATTAGAATCTAACTAATTGACACGCACACAAGCACGCAACCGCACCCACACGCTGGTCCTCCTGAGAAAATATATTGTGTAGGCAACTGCAGCAAATTTTCACGTTGGTTAAGTCATCGGGGTGAGGGGTGAGGGGGGTGAGGGAGGTTGGCGGGCGGTAAAGTACCTCCCTGGGGTGAGGGAGCTAATGGACCCAGGGTGTGTCTTAGAAATTCAGCAACGTCTCCGGCAGCAGGAAGACGTGGTAGAGGGAGGTGGGGGAAGGGGAGAGAAGTGAGAAGGTGTTAGGACTTCGGAAATGTAGGAATGACGACAATTCAATAGGACCCTTGAAATGCGGCAACGTCTTTGGGATTTACGACAAGGAAAGAATGAAGAGAGATGTTGGGAAGTGACGGGGAGAAGGGGGGGTAAGGTCACTCACTACGGCAGGGGGACCATCCACCATTTTCATTGACCTTACGAGATGAAAAAGGGACTAAAGGAAAAAAATCACTCGGCGCCAACACGAACAATCAACATTGTCAACATGAGCAATCGGAAGCGCCTGGTTGTTCTTTCCAATTCACAATGATTCGATAAAGTAACGATCGCCCGCCATTCCTTCCTTCCTTCCTTCTTCCGCCTTATATTAGTGATGGTGTCCCTTATGGGAAGGAACATAATACCTCCCTCCTCACATCTTCCTCCCTCTTCCTCCCTCCTCCCTCATCTTTTTTTTCCTTTTTTTTTTTTTTACAGCGTGTGTCCGGTGAGGCTGGTGTGTGTATGTCCTCCGTAGTCTCACGTGACTGCGGTTGGATATACTAAGCTGGTGGGAGCAGGATTTTAACAGTGTGTTGATGAATATTGGGCGTAACTCCTACCAGTGTTACCTAAGGCTCACCTCAAACTGTGTGGCAATAATTGAAAAATTTGCTGCTTGTATACCAATGACCTGTAGTGAGGCGTGGGTAGCAGGCACCCTGAGCCCCTCCGCCCTCGGCTAGGCCTACCTCACACATTGTCGCTTACCACACATGTAGACCACTCCAGTAGTGCCAGCACCTCTCCCCCCACACCTGATCAAGCAAGACTTCATCCCTACATTGTGTGTGATCATAGTGATAGTGACCATTCCTGTTCCTTGTGTATAATTCCGAGCCTAATAAAGCTCCTTGCACCCCCCCCCCCCTTCCCGGTGATAAGGTGATAAACACTCAGCCCATTCACATAAGTCCCTGTTACCCGGATACCGCTGGCCAACCTATCACCTCTCTGTCCCAATGTGTAAGACCTGGATTTCCCCTAAATTTAACTATGACAGGAGTCGACGACGGGCAGCATTCTGCAGATGTTCCTGACGAAGGAAAAGGGAGGAGATGAAGACAGACATGAGGGCACTGAAGGTGGCTTTAAGAAGGCTATGACGCTTCGGAAGAAACGCAAAATGAGGAAAAGCGGTTATGAAAGGACCCGGGGAAGGAAGCAGAGAACAGCCAATGGGTGCATCCCTACCATCGCCCCCCGGGCTAAATATATGCAACTTGCCTGTCCTGAGGATACAACTAATTGGATGAAGGTTAAGTGGTTGAGAAACCTGAATGAGGAATATTGCACGACTATGCTGAATGTTGTCATGCCAGGTAGCGCCCCTTGTTTCATCTATGTAGGCCGAGAGGAGATGGTTGCTATCCAACGCTTCATTGTTGGAAAGGTCGGCTCACTACATCTCAACAAGCGAGATGAACCTGTCCGACCCAAAAGAATGAAGGAATACCTTGTCACCCACTTCCCCAAGGGTATTTCTCCCAGTGAAGCCTTGTTACTTCTGGGCTTCCACAGAGCAAGAAGAATTTATAAGGATGATGCACCACGTAATAGGATCGCTATTGTATGGAACAGGAGAGAACTACTTCCTAAGCAATGTTCAACGAGTATGGTGCCCCTAGTAATATCAGACGGTGGCTTCCTCCCCCTGTGGTGTGCTACAACTGCTTCGGTGACAACCACGTGGCGAAGTACTGCCACAAGCCACCTGCAGTATCTGCGCAGGAATGCATAACATGAGGAGTTGCCCTACCAAGGAAGCTGCCTCTCGTGAGGGGGAAAAGCAGGCCTTCCCACCCAGGAGGCAGTGTCCCAGGTGTGGGGGAGGAGGGTGTGACGGCCTGGCGTCCAGGTTGTTCTGGGAGGCCGCCTCCACCCACAATAGTGGTCGCTTTCACCACCTGAGTTTCCTTCGTTAGCCAACGCAGGGTAGGTTAAAGCCCCCCAAATAAGTGGACCAGTGAAGAATGGCAGTGATAGTGTCAGTGGAGCTTCTGCAGTAGCTGGAGCCACCTCTCATGATGGAGAAAACCTGTCTGATGTGAGTATGAGTGAGACCCATAATGATGTGAGTATGAGTGAGGCCCATAATGATATGAGTATGAGTGAGACCCATAATGATGTGAGTATGAGTGAGGCCCATAATGATGTGAGTATGAGTGAGACCCATAATGATGTGAGTATGAGTGAGACCCATAATGATGTGAGTATGAGTGAGACCCATAATGATGTGAGTATGAGTGAGACCCATAATGATGTGAGTATGAGTGAGGCCAATAATGATGTGAGTATGAATGAGACCCATAATGATGTGAGTATGAGTGAGACCCATAATGATGTGAGTATGAGTGAGGCCCATAATGATGTGTGTATGAGTGAGGCTTGAGGACATTCTTGTCGTTTATCCCAAATTTGCTAGCCCACACTGATTAGTCCTAAAATAGAATATGACTTCAACTGTACTGTATATGAACCACTGTCCTGCGTGGCAGTGAATAATGACATCACCCACATGACTCTGATCTTACATATACTGCAAATGAATATGATGTATTTCTTTGTGTATGAACCTCTGTCCTGTGTGGCAGTGAGAAGTGATACCACCCTCAGTGTCAAGACCTGACTGATATACTCAGAATAGGCAAACTGTACTACAAGCTTTGTCAATAAATTTGTTAACCGTAAAAACCTCTCTTCTCTAACCTCTCCCTCCTCCAGCCCCTCCTTCCCCCAACCCCTCCTTCCCCCAACTCTTCCTATTAATCTTTCCATGTGATTTTGCCAACGACACTCCTCCTCCTTCTTTTCTCTCTCCCACATTTCACCTCTTACGTCCTCTCCCCACCTCACACACTCTGTCCCTAACACCCATCTAGCTCTCTCTCTGACCTCTCTCTTATGTCATCTCACCTGCTTGACGGGAGAAATATTTCCCCAGCGACCATCACTTGCAGAGTTAGAGACCCATCCCCCGTCTAAGGCACTCGTGTCAAAGTCCAACACCTGTCACACTCTCCTCTCGTAACTCGTGCCGCCTCTCATACTAGCCCTCTTCATCCTTCTCCCTCCTTACCCCTCTTCCTCCTCCCCTCCTTTTCTTCCTACCCACTCTTCCTCCCCGCCTTCTCTTCCTACCCACTCTTCCTCTTCTTCCCCTCGTTCTCTTCCTCCTCCTGCTCTCCCTTCCTTTTGCTCCCCACCTTCCTCCTCCTCTTCCGCTCTTTTCCTTCCTCCTCATCCACCTTCTCTTCCCCCCCACTCCCACCCCCTTCTCCCCCATTCTCCGTCAGGCATCTCCATGAATTTTACACCCAATACCCATCCATTTACCGTGTTTAATTCACAAACAACGGTACAAACACAAGCTACAGCCGCAGGTATCTATATAATTACAGGTACAGTTCCGTTCAGAAGATCGTGGTACATTGGCGGTGAAGTGTGCATGGTCTGTTGTACCCTTGTCGAACCCTCCCACCAACACACATAGTGGAACTGGCAACGGAGCAGTGTGAGTCGAACGAATACTCATCCAAAAAGAGATTGAGGGGATATTAATGTGAATATCGGCCAACGTTACTGCTGATGGGTGATGAAGATGTGTTAATGTCTTGTTTACGAGAGCCGAAATCTATAGTGATAGGCATATCCATTAGAATATCAGAATACATAGGGAAATTAGTTTCGAATGAGCAATCGCCTTAAGATGATTAAGGGCAACAGTACCACAAAAACTATTAATGGCAACAATCGCCTTACATATTATTAATGGCAGCAGTGGGGCGAAAACGAAAAATGGCAACAACGGCCTTACGTGGGATTAACGGTAGCGGTGGGGCGAAAACGATAAATGGTAACAATCGTCGTATGTATGATTAATGGCAGCATTACGGCGAAAATAGTTAATGCAACAATCGCCTTATGTATGATTACGGGCAACAGTACGAAGAAAACGATTAACGGCAGCAATACGACGAAAAAATCAATGGCAACAATCGCCTTAAGTATGGAGGCTGTCTCGTATGGCCACCGCGTTGGTTAGGGGGGATGCCTCGGCCGCCGCGATTATTGTAGCGTCATCTGCCGGAGTGGTCCTCCGAGGGGCTCCTGCTCTCCCTACTAACACACCCATATTCAGAATGATTTTGACGTTCTATGTTACCTAAACTGTAAATTTACATTTCAAATATAAACTGTTAGAAATTATATGCCAGCTTCCATAACTCTACTGCATAATACACAATAGTTCAATATGAAAAGAAGGTTACAGCAGTGGTTATTATTTCCAGATAGATCACCAATTTCAATAATATAAAAATTTAGTCTTACCCATACATAACTACCCACAAATAGTGATGCTGAATTTGGCTGTTAATAAACCTAGGTTAGGATTCCTCTATCTACCTATATAAATATTAATATGAAGTTCCGTGGTCGAGCTTTTCCGAATCTTTACCTAAACCTTGAATATGATGCGGGTGTCTCACTCTCTATCCTTCAATCACCAATGGTGCTCTGGTCCGCTCCTTTGCTGAGAGTTATAACTTACCTAAGTCGTTAAGGTTACCGCTCTCCTCCCATCTTCTTATCCACTTCATCGCAGTTGTGGGCGACAGGCCATCTCCATGTCTATACTCCGTATGGAGACACCATTATCACGGAGAGTTATAATGAGACCTCTGAGCGCTAATATCTCGTCTCTCCGATTCATGTTGGCTTGGTGGAACTTCTGATCACTCTAATCTGCGGCAAATAACAAAAATACCTCGGTGAAACACACACACACCCACTAATACTACTGCTACTACTTAGTTGTCAATCAGAATCGAGTATGATGATCATCCAGCTATGATACAATGATATAAGGTACTAGGGATGTCACCTAGGTTAGTGAGTTTTGAGGTGACCAAAGAGACCGATACGGGACCCACAGCGTCGTTCACATTCGTTGCACATGTGGAGGGCTCCATCTACTGTGGCAGCGTCTTTCCAACGTTGGGACTTGTCTGCCTCGGTTTTCAGTCGGACTAACTCGAAAGTATTGACACCTTCTCGTGTGGTGCTCCTCCAAGCGTTACGATGTGGAGTAATCGTCTCCCAGTTGAGAGGGTCGATTTGGATTTGGCAATTTTCAGGTTTGTATTAAGACTATCCTTATACCTTTTCAATTTCCCGCCGGCGTTACGTTTAATATTAGTTAGGTGACTGTAAAGTAGCTGTTTTGGCAGTCTACTGTCGTCCATGCGGGTAACCTGGCCAGTCCAACGTAGTTTTTCATGGATAATGGTAGCCTCGTTGCTCCTACAGTTGGTGTCAGCAAGAATACTGGCATTTCCTCGTCTCCATTTATCGTCTTTATCTTTAAATCTATCCTTACGATTTTTACCATTATTACCAATTTTATCGTCTGTTTTTACCATTTTCTATTCATCAATTATCATCTTTAAATTTATTCATACGATTTTTACCATTTTTAACATTTATTAACACCTCTTATTCATCAGTTATCATTATCACTCAAAACTTTCACCCAACATTCAATCTGGGTCCCACGTTCATCAGGAAAATCATTCGTCCTTCCTCGTGCCCACTGATTTCTGAAATGATACTGAAGCTATTTCTCGTCCAGTCCTGCCTGCCTGCCTGCCCCTATATTCCTGTCCCTTAGTTTTCAAAGCTTATCAGACCCTTAGCCCTCTTCTATTCCGTGGCCCCTCACTATGACTCCCTGATAGTCTGTCTCTGTCTGTGTGAAGCTCTGTCTCTCTTTTTCTCTCTATGTTTATTTATGTGACTGTCTTTCTTTCTCTCTCTCTCTTTCTGTTTGTCCCTGTCTTACTTATTTTGTTGTTTCAGCCTCCTTGTGTGAGTTTTCCTCTCTCTCTCTCTCTCTCTCTCTCTCATCACTTGGGCCTGCCTCCCTCAAACACCATCCTCTCTACATCAACTCCTACCCAACCTCATCCACCCTTCCTTTACCATAAAACACCCAAACCTCAGGGGATGCAGTACATTTCATGCCTAGCTGAATACGGACTCCCTCCTCTTTCAGCTCCAATACTCTGGAGATTACACACTCGGTCAAAAAAAAAGTCAGTCTCTCTCTCTCTCTCTCTCTCTCTCTCTCTTTTTTGGAAGTATATAAGGTAGAAAGTTGTAGTAATATGATTCAGTTCTCGTGCAGGATTATGGTAATGTGGTGTAGTGATCTGTTAGGGGTCTGTTGGGATATGTTATGTGGTTGATAGGCTGTGTTATGTGGTGCACTGGTGTGGTATGTGGTGATGTGGCGTGTTATGTGGTGTATTGCTGTGTTATGTGATGTAGTGCTGTGTTATGTGGTGATGTGCTGAGTTATGTGATGTGGTGTGTTATGTGGTGTGCTGCTGTGTTAAGTGATGTGCTGTGTATGTGGTGTAGTGCTATACTATGTGGTGTAGTGCTGTGTTATGTGGTGTAGTGCTGTGTTATGTGGTGTAGTGCTGTGTTATGTGGTGTAGTGCTGTGTTATGTGGTGTAGTGCTGTGTTATGTGGTGTAGTGCTGTGTTATGTGGTGTAGTGCTGTGTTATGTGATGTAGTGCTGTGTTATGTGGTGATGTGCTGTGTTATGGACTGTGTTGCTGTCTTAAATAATAGAAGGCAATAGAATAAGAGGCACTAAGTTAATGAAAAATAATGTACTGCACTGGAATGAAATGGAATGGTGTGGAATGCAATGAATAGTAACGTAATGAAGTAAAATCTAGTGGAGTGATATGGCCATGTAATGTATGTAATGTAATGAGACAGAATGTAATGCGGGGAAGGCTGTACCTCTACGTAGCATTCCCTTCACCAACTCCCCCCCCCCCCCCAACAGTACAGGTGAGGCACGCAATTCGTTACCTGAAGTTTGACAGTCTCTGGGGTCCATCAAGGCCTGGCTGCCACCTGACGCTCCGAATTGGGGTATAACCTAACCTAACCTAACCTTCTCGGCTGGACTGCATATACCTGCACTCTATCTAATGTAATTTTCACAAAATATATTTCTTCTTCCTCAAAGTCGTTGTGTAGAATGGATAGAGGGGTTAAAGGTGACGACTCTTCTATAAATTATTACAAGAATTCTGGTCTTTACTTTATTTAGCCCTGTTAGCTTCTTAGAGAGAGAGAGAGAGAGAGAGAGAGAGAGAGAGAGAGAGAGAGAGAGAGAGAGAGAGAGAGAGAGAGAGAGAGAGAGGACTAGTTGGGGGAAAAGTGATAGATAGTTTTGGAGTATTGGTGAGATTCTGGTAATGGTCACAAAAGCCTCTAAGACTAAATGTGTCTGTGGGTTAATTAATGGTTCGAGGGAAGACGGGAACTCGATAAAGTCTCAGGACATTAAAATACGCAGCTGCCTCTTCTCTGCACGCGACCTTGATTCTATAACACCAAATTGAAGAGCAAACTTACCCATGCTTTTAGTGTCATAAGATATAGTGTTATAATATATACCCATAAGATATACAAAAAATTTGAATTATTTTTACTGAATATTCATATCCGTATATAATCTATATTGTTGGGTTATGTTATATTATATGACATGTTGTTATGATTCTGTTCCCCTATGATGTATAAGTTCTGTGAATAACAAGCACAATAGTGAGTAAGAGGAATGTAATGGTATGTAATGGTAGTTTAATGGAATGGAGTCTAATGAAAGGAAATGTAATGGAATTTAATGTCGTGTAGTCTACTGTAATGGACTAGCATGTTATGTAATGAGTTGCAGTGGAATAAAATGTAATGAAATGTATTAAAATGGAATGTAATGGCAATAGAGTACAGTAGAGTTCTATTAAATGAAATAATAGAACAAACTGTAGTGAAATGGGGGTTAGGGTAATGGGAGGCGAGTAACAGACTGAGACATGTAACGGAGTGTAGTTTAACGGGCTGTATCGTTATGGGAATGGGAGTTAAGTGTAATTGGGTGTACTGTGCTGTAGCTTACTGTACTACACTGTATTCTGTGGTGAGGAGGGAATGTTAGCTTTATTACTTTTAAATATATATAAAGTTTTGTAGTGTGGTATAATGAGACCAAAGATATTAGGAATAACAATTGTCAGGGGGAATAGCTCTAATAAAATAAATAAAACAGAGGGAAAATAAACGGTTAAAAGGAAGGAAAATAAACAATAATATGCGAGGGAAATGAACAGTAAAACAAGGATAAATACGCACATCCCCCCCACACACACAGGCGTTTCCTTCACAATAAGAACAGCATTAAAACACTTTTCACCGCCATACCATCACCACCTACTCAGCTTATCCCTGGTAAGTAGAGGTAATTTAAAGATCAAACACACACACACACACACACACACACACACACACACACACACACACACACCATGACTGAGTATAATGTACCGTCACTAATACCTTAAGGAGTTCTCAGATTCAAGAGCTTTGGATTTAAGAGTTTGGAAGGTTTAAAATTTTCTCCTAACTAGAGCTGTAAGGACGGCACTAACTTCTTCGTTTTTAAGATAAGGAATGTGTAGGATGGGTAGAGGAGGCTAAATTATACCAAGACTCTGCTACTGTTACTACTACTACTACCACCACTACTACTACTACTACTAATAATAATAATAATAATAATACAACCGCTACTCCTGCTCTCATCTCAGCTAATATCTTTTATCTCCTCAGGGGTTCATTTACATTTTCTGGTTTTAATAGTTATTATTACTGTCGCTTCTATTAATACGAGAAATTTTATGCTAAATCCCGGGATTAATTTTCACAGTACATTGTAATCAGCACAAGGTGTATAGGAACCAATCACAATGGGTACCAGTTATAAATGGTCCCCCAGGAATAATTGGGCCCAGTCCTAATGGTTGGGGTCTATTACGACTGGAGACAATGAGGACTTGGACTCATATAACCAGCAGCCAATCAAACCATTCTAGTAGTTTTGTATTTTTTCCAAGCACTAATAGATGGCGCATATGTCTAGCCTTCCTCTGGTTTCCGTGACCGGGAACCATGACTGTGCCAAGTGAAGAAAGTTGGAAACACCACGAACAAGATGGCATTACAGCCTGTTTTCCAGACCCACTCCAGGCCAAACCAAATCTGACCCAACCTACCAGAGGATCGTTAAAATAGCTCAAGGTTTGGGTAAGTCGGGTCTGTTCGTGTCGTATAAATATAATCAAAGCGATTTAAAGGGTCGTGTTCGTGGTACTTTTCCCAACACGGTATGGTCCTGCGTGGCTGCGTGACACGGGAGGATATCAATGTCTATTTGTTTAGTGTTGGACGGTCTGGCGCATGGCTTTATCGTCTCATATTTTTCACTGTGTGTGTGTGTGTGTGTGTGTGTGTGTGTGTGTGTGTGTGTGTATGCGTGCGTGTGTGTGTATGCGTGCGTAAATCCAGTACAGAAAGAAAAGTTAAGGCAAAACGAGATATTAATTCAGAAGAAAACAGACGATGGACACCTTTACTCAGTAACATAAATATCCACAAGAATATGACTATCTTATCTCCTATCAGTATAAATTACGTTCTTCCACGTGACAATGAAAACAAAATGAAGGTCAACCTGGACATTTTTGGACATTTTTTATTATTTATTTATTTATTTACTATTTATCTTGTTAACTGTGAACGTTTAAGGTGACCCTAAAACTATTCACCTGGATTGAAAAGATCTCTTGAACACAGGTGAAATTTTATACATTATTTTCAGTCACTAAAGAATAAATAAACAACAATCTCGGTTGACCTCTGAACCGTAACTGATCTCTAAGGGTAAAAATTGTTCCCTGAAATTAAATAACAACTTCAGATATAAGAAACGTGGATAAGATGATGAGTCGAGTGGAGATATGAACGACTTCGTTAAATATTTCATGGAAGTTTTCAATTGCCCGAGACAGTTTGAACTTTTAAGCAGTCACGTGGAGAAACTTCAATATAATGTCTAGTCAAGGTTACAGTATTTTGGCGTTACAATTTTACGTTTTAGTGCTACAGTATCTATAATTATTCAATATAATCAGTATTCCCTATAATGTGTAAGACTAATATATTTCAGAGTAACGGTGATACTATTGTGTCGTACTGAGAGAGCGTTAGCTTAGTAAGACTGGTAACTCTGTGTTATTGGTTAATATCTCCTGAGTCATTACATTCATAACTACTACTGTGTCTCAGCTCAAGGCGGTGCTCGGTATAACCCTCACAACACCGGCTGACTGTGCTGTGGACGACACATTAATGTTTTGGCAAATTTCTCGACTCTTTCTTTCTTAAGTCGTATATAAAGAACTTTTTTCTTAGTTTTTTTTCTGGAAAGTCTTGAAGGAAAAAATGAATCCTTAATTTTTGCCTTCACGTTTCTTAAGGATTATTGACAAAAATAATCATATTTACTGGTGTGTTTTATACTCTATTCGGGAAAGTGATGATAGAAATATAATTCCTTAACCAATACCTTCACATTTCTCAGAGATAGAGTCCAACCACTCGTCTTAAGAACAGCCAAAAGGTAACCATTTGAGCCCTTTACCGTCTCCTCACCTAAATATCATAAATCCCTGCAAGGTAAAAATTGAGTAAGGTAAAATCCCATTAAAATCTACAATAAAAAAAAAATAAATAAATAAATAATGATTACCTATTCTAATTTACCGAGTTCAGAGAGTCATTCACTATCCCAACGATATAAATTCCTTCAGATATCACAATAACGATAAAACTACTCTTCCTTTATGAATCTATCCACGTTGAAGGGCAAGTAAGTCAATCTCTTAGCCACGAGCATCCTTCATACCACCGACACCCTCCCCACCGTCACACTCTCCTAACTCCTTAACAATATCATCAAGGTTCACTTATTCTGTCATCTATAACAAAGAGGTTCTGTAAGAGGATCCGATTGTAATAATGTTGGGGTTAGATCCTGTATTGTGATGTTATATAAGGGAATGAATGACTGTATGGATAGGGTCAATTGGTGTAATAATGTGAAGGGGAGGATAGATAGTTGATAATAATGGTGGAAATAACTAATAGAAAAAAGTAACAATAGAAGAAATTAATATAATAGAATAATATAAATAAACAAACCATTGGTCCTATATATGACACAAACAAAATCGTAAACAAAAGCAAGCGATGAATTAGAACTGATTACTTACAAAAAAAACTCAATTACTCTCCTATATTTTATCTGTTATAAAACTTACTCTAAGACCATAACCCGTAAGCATAAAACAGGATTGAAAACCTTATCTCGTGAGTTGATATCCTCTTTCATCTTAAACTACCTTCAAATTCTCATGATTAATTGTTCAGTAATAAAAAAAAATTATCATTAAAAGTTTCTCTTCAATTAAATGTTTAGTGTCATTTACCTACACATTATCTTATCGACTCGGCCCAGAGAGACTTCAATTTTCGTAGTTATTTTAAGAGCACACCTGTTAAGAGCACACCTGTTAAGAGCACACCTCTTAAGAGCACACATGTTAAGAGCACACCTGTTAAGAGCACACCTGTTAAGAGCACACCTGTTATTAAGAGTACACCTGTTATTACGAGCACACCTGTTATTATGAGCACACCTGTTATTGCGAGCACACCTGTTATTAAGAGCACACCTGTTATTAAGAGCACACCTGTTATTAACATATACCATGAGCGAAGAAGAGACTGAAAACAGGCATAACTGAATTACTCATAAGGGGGGAGTGAGGATTATGGGATATGTTCGGGGATATATCACGTGTTCGACCTTAGTAATCGCCAACATGAGTAATCTAAGTTATTCTCAGTGTTCTAAATTTTAACTTTTGTTTTCTTGTATTTTCTTGTATTTTATTTTTTTTTTTTTTTTTACTTTCTAGGTTCCTTCAATACCTCGAGAGAAGTAATCAACCTCTATGATTTTTCCTCACCTCTCCTCCTAGCAACCTTTCCTCCCAAAGCCTCCCAAAGCCTCCCTTTGGTTTCTCTCCTTTGTGATTCTCTCTTCCTAATTTTTTCCCTCAAACACTCACTCTTCTCTCCCTTCCATTCTCTTTCTACTCTTTATTTCTTCATTTATTCCTCCTGCGTTATCTATTTACTTTTATTCGATATTTTTTAGTTTTTCACCCCTATGTATTGTGGGGGTCCGTTCTTGTTGCTGTCCGTATTTCTGTGTATCCGTCCTTGCCTGTGAGAGTTCTGGCCTCAATAACACGAAAAAATAACAGTTATATTGCGTGGCTATATTACAACATACTCTAAGATGAATTCAGTAATTACAAATTTATTTATCATCGTCAAGAATTATGGCCCATGGGGTGGGGTGGGGTGGGGTGTGGTGTGTGTCGCGTGTTGTGTTGTGTGGTAAGATCGGCCCAAATATAGAAAAAGGCCTCATGGTTGTATTGTACATGACATTTTCTTTGTTTTTCTACCTCTTCTCTATCTCCGTTTTTTCCACTTATTATTTATCTAGCATTTCAGACTTTCTTCTCTCTTCCCTTTTTCCTTTCTCCCCTCTCTCTCTCTCTACCCACCGTTTTGCCTATTATTTGCTCTCCCGCACTCTCCCCTACTCTCCACCCTCTCCCTGGCTCACGTGAGCTAACAGCCTTGCCAAAAATTTGTCAGTGTTACCAGCACTAACTCTTGACATTCTCGTTAATTTTGCCTCTCGAAATATGAGGAAAAATGTAACCAACACAAACATTTTATTTAATTTTTTTTAAATATCAGACTTGTTTAATTTAATTCAGTATTTTTAAGAGATGATAGATAACTTCTTACGAGGTGTGAGTGTGTGTGTGCAGCCACACACAGGGTGGTGAAATGCGTCTAGAGTGGCAGCATTATGTTAGTGTTAAGGTGCAAGCACTGCCAGTACACAGCCTCCTCACCATCAAGACTCCTCCTATGCCTTCTTGTGGCAACACACGGTAACTGGGTGCCTCGTGGTCCCAAGCTAGACCAGCAGGGGATCTCAGAGTAGTAGTGGGTCCCAGAGGGATGGCGCATAGACCCACTGGCATGTGGACACGTCCTAGCGCCTACCAACCATCGCCCCGCTGCCTTGCGGATTAAACTTGGCAGCTATAAGGCTACGGGAGTAAACCCCGAACGAAAAATCTGCGGTGGAGCCCCGCATCAGGCAGACATGCTTACAGAGCTCCAACAAGAACCCAGCGGCAGTGTAGGTGGAAGAGGTGACCACCATGGAAACCCAACGACTACACCGGCGGACGAAGGCAGTGCCTGATGAACAGGGTACTAAGGCGAAACCCAACAAACTGAGCTATCGGCAGTCAATTGCGACTCTCCCTCACCCCAGTCGTTGAAACACTTGCACCACTGGATCAGGAAAATGGAGAGCCAAGATGTGTAGTTGCAGCCTGCGCTCCTGCCTCACCACATAAATAAACTCACACGAAGCCATCATCTAGCTCATCATACCTCTCATCATCATCAAAACCCCTATACCCCCAAAAGACCTATGGCGACGGACGAGTGGCGACGGGGACAGGCAGAGATGACTGCCGAGAGTCTCTAGTCACAACTCTGCACATGGGCGGCACAGATAAGATGGTCGTTTATGCACTGGGATCTAGGAAGCAGTGCAATCTGGTCCTGTCTGTGCGACTAAGCAGCCCTTTCGGGGAGCCACTCTGCTCACCCTACATGTGGAAGGGGCTAGAAAAGGTGCCCTAAACTAAGCCTGCCTAAAAACCCAACTTGACTGGGCAACTGCACACAGTAAGGTCATCCTTATGCAGTCGAAAACACAACCAATATCACAGATCCAAACAAAAACAAACCACACAACCTCTTATGGTCGCTGCATGGAATGTCAGGACCCTTCTGGATACTGGGACAAATGCACATCCTGAAAGAAAAACTACCCTTGTGGCAAAAGAACTGGCTAGCTATAACAGATGAGGGCAAACTCGCAGAACAGGGGTCTGGCTACACGTTCTTCTAGAAGGATAAGCCTGCTGCAGAGAGAAACCATATTTATGGAGTTGGCTTTGCCATCCGCCAACGCATCCTACACAGTCTAACTGAAATGCCTATTGGGATCAATGAGCGCCTCATGACGCTTCGAATCCCACAGAATCACTCATGTCATGCCTTCTTCATCAGTGCATACGCCCCAACACTGGATGCAAATAACAAGAAGGAGGCCTTTTAAGCCGACCTTGACAGAGTGCTAACCTCTATCCCCAGAGAAGACAAGGTTGTGCTCCTTGGCGACTTTATGCCAGAGTTGGCAGAGATGCTAGCATTTGGCAGGAAACCATAGGGAGAAATGGACTTGGCAAGTGTAATCCTAACGGCCTACTCCTCCTCAGCAGGTGTACTGCACACAACCTCACTATCACAAATACCTTGTTTAGGCAAGCCGACAAATTCAAGGATTTGTGGCAACACAAACGATCCAAACACTGGCATCTCATTAACTACATCATTGTCAGAGAAAGAGATCGTCGAGTTGTCCTCATCACCAGTGCCATGCGTGGTTCAGACCACTGTGACACTGATCATCGGCTTGTCAGATCCAAGCTCTCGCTTCACATCGCCCCAAAACGGCGAAGGCAGCAAGCCTCCAGAAGAGGTTTTAATACTAACCGTTTGGAGGATCCAGCGGTAGCACATGCTTTCAGGGAGCAGCTCGAACATGGGCTTATAAGCAACCCAACACAATGTGAATCCCAGTGCCGAATGGGATACTCTCAACACTGTTATGACAAAAACCTGCAGAGACCCTCGGCCAGATCAAAAGAATACACCAGGACTGGTTTGATGAAAATGACCCGGCAATCAAAGTACTCATCGATGATAAACGTGCTGCTTTTACTGACTGGCAGAACAACCCTCAGTCTCGGACCAAAGCTGATGCCTTCCACAAGAAGAAAGTGGCAGCCCAGCGGGAACTTCGCAATCTAAAGAACGACTGCTTTAAAAATAAAGTATGTGAAGCACAAAAACTTGCAGATCAGCACAAGATGCGCGAATTTTTTATTTCCAATGAAACACTTTATGGGCCAGTCACTCGTGGCGCAGTTCCCCTCCGCTCATCTGACGGTAAACTCATAATTAAAGACGATGAAGGCCTCCTTCAGTGCTGGAAAGATCACTACCATTCACTGCTCAACCGAAACACCGATGTGGATCTCCTGACTACCCAGCAGGTCCCTCAGCATCCTTAGCTGATCCAGTACTGCCATCAAATAGATGAAAAATAACAAAGCCTCAGGGACTGATGGAATCCCTGTTTAGGTGTATAAAGCGGGAGGACCTCTGCTTACCAGCCGTCTCCACTCTCTCCTGGAGAATATATGGGAAAAGGAGGAAATTCCCCAAGCTCTTGAAGACGCCTCCATTGTCAATATTTATAAGAATACGGGAGACCGGTCAGACTGTGGCAACTACCGTGGGATCTCGCTGCTCTCCGTAGGTCTCAAGATTATCGCCTGAGTTCTTCTAAACAGACTTCTTCCTGAGGCGGAAAACTTCCTCCCAGAATCTCAATGTGGTTTTAGACCATCACGTGGCACCACTGATATGATCTTTGCTGCCCGCCAGATACAGGAAAAGTGCAGAGAACAGCGTCGTGACCTGTACATGGCTTTCATCGACTTGACCAAAGCCTTCGACTCGGTCAACAGGGAAGCCCTCTGGTGGGCCGCTCAGCCGTTTTGGCTGCCCACCAAAATTCACTGCCATTGTGAGGCAACTCCACGATGGCATGAACGGAAGTGTCCTGCACAACGGCATGGGCAATAAAGTCGTAAATCTAGGAATATTACCCAAGCTAGGGGACTCTTACTGACCCGAGTGAAGTACCGGTGATGGAGGTAAGGTATGAATGAGAGTGAAAGACTCGTTGAATAAACCATATTCTACACGAGGTGGCTGAATGGGGTTACTGAAACATGTTAACAGTAAGATACAAATTTAACCTCAATGACGTAATCAATTATAAACTGATAGGATGTAAGATTCAAGATTCATTTGTAAATTTTTGAGTATGAACTCCACGGAGCAGGATTGAACAAAGGCTATTGTTATTTAAGTTATGAGAACAGATGAAGAATATTTCCACTGGCAACACAAGGGAGCTGGAAGGTAATGTTGACACTCTCTCGTTTTTTCCTTTTCATTTCTGTTTATCAACTTTTTATTTGACGACTCAGTTCCTTGTACTCTGGTAAATAATGTCCCTGTGGATTTAAGTTATTCTAGATAAAGGAACAGATTTAACTAGATGTAACTCATAACTAATAAAACATTTCAAAAGACATCAGCTCGTAAGAAAAAAAAAATCTAGGTGAATCTGAATAAAATAAGTCAGTATTGTCCTCCCCCCGCCATCAGTCCTCCTCCCATGAATTACACAGGAACACCAAACTTCATCAAATTTATCTGGGTAATCCTTGAAGTACGAGGGTGACTTATTGATTCTATAGTTAAGGATAGACTTTCCCTTCGAGTAGTTCCATTTATCACAGGGAAGTACTAATTGACTGCTTCTATTGACAAAACCTATCGGACCAGCTACAATTATCAGACTTTTAAAAGGTTTAATTCGAATGTAGGGATGTCTGTATGTCCGTCCCATGTGGTGTAGTGAAGAAGTATATATACATCCTAAATTGTGAAGTATTAAAGATAAAATATAATCAAAAGGAAATGAATTGAGCTTATGATAGGTTTACAATATGTGGTGGTATAGTTATTAGTTGACAATTATTACGTTGTTTAAGGTTATTAGTACTGATATGTGTGTGTGCGTGTGTGTGTGTGTGTGATTATATTGTAGTTTACCTGCCGATTAAATAAACAAGTACTAGTTTTTCATTGTTTATCACACTCTATATATATTCCCGGAAACTCTCACAGAAAATGAAAATCAGATAAAGAATATGTGAAGACACTAGGGAATAAAGGGGAAGGGGGAGGGGGGAGGGAGGGGGGGGGGGGTTAACATGGTTGTTGTAAGAGCTCGCGTTGCCATTGGTTACGCCAGCTAGGAGGGGGTTCGGTGTCTGGCCAATAGGAACCTCTGAAACACGAACCCAAGTCGCTTGCTTCGCTTCGTTTGAGAGAGTCTTCGGTAGTGGATATTATGTTACCCCCCCCCGCGTCCCCCTGTTTGTTACCGCCTTGTTCCTCACCTGTGTGTATGTTGACATGTTTGTTTGTTTGTGTATCGTCATATTGATTACTTGGTTTGTGTTGTTTGTGTTTTTTGTGTAGTGGTTGCGTTCTTGTGTGTGTCTGTGTGTGTGTGTGTGTTGTAGATCATAGCTGAGGAGGAAAACTGACAGAATTGATAGAAAGAAAGTAGAGCAGATGTAAGGACAGAGAGAGATTCAGGGTAAAGATGGCAGTATTATCTACAAGTGTGTGTCGCCGCTTTAGTTAACTACCCAGGGAAGCTGTGAAACTTGTGGCCTGAATTTAAAGTGTTGCTTAAGAGGAACATGTAGAGAAAATACCATAAGAATATTTTGTTTTGTTTTCTTACGTGTAGATTTTACAAAATTATTCATGAATTTTTATAATGGTAAGTTTAAAGAAAGTTATCATAAAAATAAAATAACTGGTTTTTTGTAATTTCGTTATTTATTTTACAGTTACAGTAATTTATTTTACTTTGTAGCTTCGGCAATAAAACTAAAGAATATTTTTATTTTTTATCCCTGACAAAAAATATAATAAACTTTTCTTTTCATATCGTAGCTTTGAAAAATAATGTGATTACAGATCGCTTTTACAAGTTATGAAAATAAATATTCATTCGTTAGAAGAGATTAGTATTAATTAAAAGTATAAGAAAGCTTGAAAAATTTAGTTTTACCTTTGGGGCAAAATTTATTATATGTTACTTCAACTGAACCATATTATAAAAATGACTGAAACTTTGTTCAACTAGACGCCTTGTAAATCTCCAAACATGACAGATGAAAAAAAGAAGAACTAAAACATATGAACACTTCAGCTAGGGGGAGGGGGGGGGGGAGGAGGGACCCATAACATAATGGTATTTGGTTACGTTCTAGAAAGAAAAAACAACAATATATAATCTCGTTCAAAAGTCCCAAGAACGAACGAACGAACGAACGAACACACACACACACACACACACTCGGTTATTTTACAAGACACAGGTAAATATTCTCTTCCCTTTGAACTCTGGTCGTAACTAGAAGGCCACCGTCTGGAGTGTCCCTCAGGATACATTACGGTACATTAGTCTCTCTCACCGTCCTAAGTAGGAGTCCTATCCTCCACATTCCCATCCACCCCTCCAACCCCCCACACACTCCTCCCTGCTCCTTATTGCTACTTAATGCTATTATCCCAAGTTAATTGAGTCCTCGTGGGAGTAAATTCTCAGGTGAGCAGTGAAATTTCCTCTTCAGGTAAATACGAGGGAGAGAGTTAAATTTTCGAAAATGTTCCCCACAAATTTGTGTAGTCAGAAAAGATAAATACTGAAATTAAGGCAAAAATTCAGTTTACCTTCAGTTTTGAGTAGCACCTCGACCAACTGCATAGGTGTATAAACAGACAGATAGATAGATATTTAGACAGAAAGATCGAGGTAGTTCAACAAACAGTCGGTAAACTAGGTTACAGAAAATAGGTTAGGTAATACAAGATGGGTTAGGATACATAAGCTGGGGTTTCATTTATAATCTTAAGTTCGGTTAGAAAATATAGTGTATAGGCCTAACATAAAAAATAGTGTATAGGCCTAACATAAATTTAAGATACTCTACCTCAGCTTAAATCGGTATAGTATGTGCGGGAAGAAAAAAAAATACACTAACGACCAATCCAGGCACGCGAGGCCCACATACGCGTGGATTCTACCCAATAGGCGTCTGGGCTAGGCTCTAGGGTACACCGCTGGGAGACTGAATGCGAGTACTCTGAGCTCCACGTAAATGTGCTTAGGATATAATCATAATCAATTGTCCGGATATTGTTCTCAGAGGGGTTGTGTTATTGTAATTAAGCGATTATATCATCCCATCCAGCGGTAAGTTGTAGGTAATTAGTTGTGTAGTTATACCTGGAGGGTTGTGTTACCTTACTCGCGTCTTGTTACTTAAGTTATTATGCGTTTATGTAGTTAGGTTATCACAGTTAGGTGGGTGAATTACTTTGGTTTGCTATAGTGTAAGTGGATTACTATTGTGGACGTATTTGGGTAGTTTTCTTTACCAAACTCAAGTGGTACAACTTACGGTTTTTTCCCGTTGTAATTAAGTGGTTATGTTATATATCTGAAGTGGTAGGGTTATCTTATTTAAATGGTTAGGTCTTCTTATATATATACATACATATATATATATATATATATATATATATATATACATATATATATACTTCATTTTTTAGTCCATTTAACACGCGGACTTTGAACATACAATCAACGACCTCACCAGCAAGGAATCGAACCCTCGACCTACTGGGTGTGACTAGGGAACGCTTACCGGCTAGGCCAGTAAGCCTAGCCGGTAAGCGTTCCCTAGTCACACCCAGTAGGTCGAGGGTTCGATTCCTTGCTGGTGAGGTCGTTGATTGTATATATATATATATATATATATATATATATATATATATATATATATATATATATATATATATATATAATGTTCCAAAACACAATTACACAATAATTCATACATGGAATATCTATTACGAGATGAATTAAACCCTGCTAATCATAGCTTGATGAATTGCATTCAATTATCATGGAACTAAATCATTTACGTTGACCTGCAAAAACAACCTTTGTATAGAGGTAGTATAAACTCATTTTGAATGCCGTCCACAGTCTCATATTTATACATTTTAAAGTTTAAATGGAGGCCGTATATCTGGCTTTTAATCCTACAATCTGCTCGGAAAAAAATCTATCGAAAAAATAAAAGGATGTTCATCTGTCCTAACAGGTAAAATGGCTCCGGCCTGTGTACCAGCACACACGGGTCAGGCCAGCATACATTAACTGACTGCTGACTGACTGATTAGCTAACAATTTACCGACTGTTAACTGCGGATTAATTGATTATCGACAGACTTACTAACTGACTGCCACACTGAAAGACCTCCTCAACTCCTCGTCCTTCTTGTTAACTCGCACCATCAGGAATTCGTAACTAACTCAGCTTCTCATTCTCGCCCGTCATCATTTAACACAGACTAATCCTACATTAACGTTGAAATCACAGTCACATTATTGATGACACACTTAAAGCTGCATCCTGTTAATCCATTATAAACGATATTCAACGCGTTAATTCCTTATCTAAACGTCACTTTTATTCATTTCATAATATAACTGAATTTTTCCACATAAAAGCCAAATGATTAAAATATTATTGAAAAACGTCACTTGTCATTAGTAGAGAAATTCAATTATTGTGAAGCCTATTTTGTTGTGTTGTAACAATATTATAACTGTATTTGTTCGACTTTAAAATTATATTCGATATAACTTGAAATGAAACTGAACACAACGTTAAGTCTGACTAGTAACTAATTCAATAGACTTGAAAACTATAAATTTATTTAATAGGCATTACAAATTATAGTTTAATGATTATCACACACACATTCGGATACTGGAAAAATATCATAAATTTACATAATACGAGTTGGAAATGATCTTTAATCAAGTCAAAATTAAACATAAAAAATTCCGGTTATCACAGCAAACTACTTGATAATTGTCAGTGATTCATAATTGTTGACAAGTTTACTCAAGGCTGAATTGAGCAAAGTTAATTTTTAAAACCTAATTATTTACATATATTATCCAATTAAATATGATGTTCCTTTACATATACACTTAATTAATATAGTGTTGATCAGGAGGATTAAACCAATGATCGGGAGGATTAAAACATTGATCACATGGATTAAACCAATGATCGGGAGAATTAAACCAATGATCAGTAGGATTAAACCAATGATCGGGAGGATTAAACCAATGATCAGGAGAATTAAACCAATAATCAGGAGAATTAAAACAACAACACTGAGAGACTGTAGTTCAGACGGGCTCCAGGTCTAATCGTCCCTAATTTAACCTGACACAGCCATTAAGGTTGAAGCCTATAAAAAAATCTGGGCTGTGACTCGGTCTTAAATCTTTAAGGTTCACTTAGGTTTGGTTGGAGTCCATTAACATTGAGTTAATTAAGACTGGAGCCATTAAAGATTTGGTCCCATCATTAGTGAGAGCCATTATAATTCATCCCCATTAGAAGTGCCCCCCCCCCCCCAAATGAATAAAAATGTGGTTAGGTTAGGTTAGGTTAGGTTAGGTTAGGTTAAGCCCGTTAGGAGTAAAGTCTGTTAGGCCAGTTATCTTTTCATTGAAGTCCAAGGTTTGAGGTGGGGCACTTAACAGGGAGGGAGGGCGGTGGTTAGAGGGTGGTAAGAGAACCTAATAAAACACTCTATCGAAGGGAAAACATCAAAACAAACTGGCAACAAAATTCACTGAGGTGTTTGGTGTTTGTTGGATGGACGGTGAGACGGAGGGCGTGAGAGAGGTGGAGGAGGTGGTAAGACGGAGGGCGTGAGAGAGGTGGAGGAGGTGGTAAGACGGAGGGCGTGGGAGAGGTGGAGGAGGTGGTAAGACGGAGGGCGTGAGAGAGGTGGAGGAGGTGGTAAGACGGAGGGCGTGAGAGAGGTGGAGGAGGAGGTAAGACGGAGGGCGTGAGAGAGGTGGAGGAGGAGGTAAGACGGAGGGCGTGGGAGAGGTGGAGGAGGTGGTGAGACGGAGGGCGTGAGAGAGGTGGAGGAGGTGGTAAGACGGAGGGCGTGAGAGAGGTGCAGGAGGAGGTAAGACGGAGGGCGTGAGAGAGGTGCAGGAGGAGGTAAGACGGAGGGCGTGAGAGAGGTGGAGGAGGAGGTAAGACGGAGGGCGTGAGAGAGGTGGAGGAGGAGGTAAGACGGAGGGCGTGGGTGTTTACAAAATAATCCACTCTATATTGTCACATCACTTGTCATCAGCAAAATTGACAGACAATTCTAGAATACCATTAGATATGAATATTGTTTCCACATAAATACATTAAAAGACTATAGAGAAACATGTGACCTCCCGGTAAAACTAGAACATCAGACGAGACCGTGTCAAACATTTTACTTACTGAATCTATTTTACACAATATCATTCAGAATCAACCTTTGCACCACATAAGCGTCTCCTTTGAATATCAATACAAATGCATATGTATTTATTTTTACATATGAACGAGAGAGTTTTATCGACCACACACATATGTCGTATTTTTAGTAAGACAGCAATCCTCTTATATACCGCTAGGTTAGGGTTACGGCAGCACAATGATAATTATATGACTCTTGCTCTAAGGGTCACGGGCTCTTATTGACTAGTCTCTATTGGTCGTGTTCGAGGTTTCACATGTCGACTCAATGACAAATATAACAACAAGGGAATTTGTAAGTGATATTTAACTATAAATATTTACCATATTGAAGGTGATACTGACCTCATATATATAATTATTTCTTTTTAAATTACAATAGAGTAATTACTGAGTAATGGTTTTGGTGTATAAACTAACTCGTTGGTGTAAGTTTTATATGTAACTCTTTTATATAAATTGATAACGGCAAAAGTTTCAATGTAATAGCAAAACTATTTTAATTCTTGCTATTTATTTTTACTGTAATAATAATAATAATAATAATAATAATAATAACTATAATAAAAATATGATAATAATAATAATAAATCATAGTTAACAAATAAAAATACCTCCATCAAATATTTTATTCCCGTCTAAAAGGTTATTGGACGCTGTTTGATCACTTTAAGCTGGATTTGCAGCAAAATCCCACAAAACACAAATTAATGGAACAGGTAGGCTCTGATATTCGTCTGCTGAAAATTGGTGAGTGATTTTGAGAGAAAAATACCAAAAGGGTGATAGAGGAATCTGACGAACGAGGTATATCGCCTATAATTCATAACTTTAAACGTTGCGACTCTCACTAAGAAAAAGTACGATAATTACGATCCATCTCTCGTAACATACACCGTTGAGGTTATGCGTCGTATATTTATCAATGATCGTAAATCTTTCTCTGTGAATTGAATCTTGAATCTCTCTTATAAATGCACAGAAGAATCCCAAACAGTCTGGTTGTAAAGGTGAACATCAAGTTAATTAAGTAGATCACACCTGTGGGGATAAACTTTTAAAGGTATTACCGCTGTGTAAATTGTGGTGGGTCTTTGGTTAATTTAAAACTGTCTGAGTGACGTGAGCGAGTGTCCACAGGTAGGCGAAAGGGTTTGGGAGGGGGTAGGTACGGAGAGGTAGAGGTAGGTACGAGAGATAGGTGGGAGAAAAGGGTAATGGAAGCAGAAAAAGAGGGAAATAAGACAGAATTTACGAGTTGAGAGAGAGAGAGACAGATTAGATCAAGTTAATTCAGGTTACGTCAGATCAAGTTCCAGAGACACGAAACTAAACCAAAGTCAACAAACGAACGAATAGATTAGGAAACAAATGAACCGAACCGAATGTTACATCTGTCCCCAGTGAAGTGCGTGAGGCGCGGGGTAAAAAAAAAAGTGTTCTCTGTGGGAGGGAAATAATTACCGTGTCTTGTAGTCAATCAGTATAAGAGCATCGGGTTTATATGTCTCTTTTATATGAATATTCACTGAGATAAATTTCAGTATGTATCTCATGTATTAAAACTATGTATATTTAATGTATATCAATGTAAACCTTTCGACTCTCTGGGCAATGAAATGCTTGATGAAAGGAGTGGAAAGGGTATGGAAGGGGGGTGAAAGGGGGATAGAGAGGGTGGAAGGGGAGGGAGGAGGAAGAGGGGTGGGGGGAATGAAGCATGGAGGAGGAAGAGGGGTGGGGGGAATGAAGTATGGAGGAGGAAGAGAGGAGGGAGGTCAAAGGTTAAATATGTGAAAGGAGAGAACTGATTATCATGAAGACTCAAGGAGGAGATATATGTGGTCAGAGAGGGACGAGGTGTTGGTGACGGCTGGGGACCTGTAGGAGGAGGACATAGGGCAGGTGAGAGAGTCGGCTCAAAGGGGTTAATTTACAGCTAAATTATATGTACATGTATATTATATGTAATTGACTTGTTTACCATAATAAAGGTGTATGCTCACTATACACGGTGTTATTATTACCTGGGGAGACTTGATGTTTGTAGTGAACCAAGAGATGAACCACGTCATTGTATACTTTACGATACAGTTTAATGATCGAGGTAAAATTACACATTATTATGGGTAATAAACATTTGTATTATTATTACTCACTGGATTTAGTAATAAGTTTAGTTAATGTCTCCATCCCTCATACTGCAGGCTGCTTGTTGATTGGCTCATTTAATTATGAGACATCAGCAGTAGATGACGGTAACTGTAGAGCCAGTTTAGGAGCGCAAAGTTGGTACGAGGTTTTTATTTTTTCTATGCGCGCGCACTTCACACATCGCTCCTGAACTAAGAAGACCTCTCAACAAGACCTCCTGCTGGACCCGGAACTGTGAAGACCGCCCTCTCCCTTGTGCCATTGTTGGCCATCTTCCCGGACCGGACCATCCACGACTGACATCGTCGACCAAAACTCAAGAGCGTTCTCGGTTTATCGAGCCTTAGCTTGCCCTCCCCACTGGTGGTGTGAGTGACCCACACTCCAGCTGGAGAGCAGTTATAGCGCGATATTCCCGGCGTGGTTTGAGCTCTTTTCCTTCTACTGCTATTTTTCCTTTTTCGCTCTGGCCTAGGGACCTGCACCCTCAAAAAGTGTATTCGTCCTGCGGTCCCCCCTGTAACTGTTCACCTCCCTCCCAGGAGATTGTGAACACGAAAGGGGGTTGGAGCAAAACCCTCCCCAGCCGAGTCTTTCCAGGAAAACCGTGATCGTGCGGGTCCACCTGGAAAGAGGGTAGCAATCCTTATCCTTCCCCAATAGGCACACTTAGCTCACGTCTATAAGTGAGCAGTCACATACACTAGGAGAGAAGCTCAGGAACCACTCTACGACCACCAGCCAGTGGGGAGTGCTGAAATTCCTCTGCTACTTACTCAACCGGAATAGGTAGGAATTAAAAAAAAAAAAAAAAAAAAAATCGGTTATGGAGCGCGTACGCCCTCCTAACCGCGACACCCGCCTGAACCGCCAACCTGACGACCCGAACTACGACAGGCTCCGCACAGAGAAAGCGGACCAGTTACGCGCCTTCAATGAAGCCCTGAAAAGCAGGAACACTGCCACCACCACTACTACCGCCACTGAGGACGACAACTGGACGAAGGTAGAAAATAAAAAACGCCGACGTGCCTTTTCGGGAAACGAATGCCGTCAAGCAGCCCAAAAGGCACCCATCACCACCACCAGCTCACCTCCAACGACACTGCCAAAATTCCGGATCACGAAAACGGACACAAAAACCTCATATGCCGCCGTCACAGAGATAGAAAAGCAAAATCCACTGGCCAAGTTCTCAGTGCGGCCCAACCTAAAGGGGGAGATGAATATTCACCCCAAAGACAAGGACTCCGCCACCACCCTCGACACTTACCTGCAAAACACCACCACCGTTGCATCAACCAAGCTGGACCCCGCCCAGAAACTGATGAAGTCGGTAGTCCTCCGGTACCCAAAGGAACTACCTCTCGAACCCCTGGAGAACCACCCGAAGATCTTAAAAGCCAAGAGATGCTCTCCCCTGTCCGACAAGACGGCCACCACAAAACAAGTGCTCATAACGCACTACGGCTCACCCCCCAGCACCATAGACCTCAAAACCTGGGGGATCTACGAAGTGAGGCCCTTCGTCCCAGAGCCCCTGCGGTGCTTCAGATGCCAGAAATACGGGCACCATCAGACAAGGTGCACGTACAAGGAACTCTGCGCAGTGTGCGCACAGAAGCACGGCACACACTCCTGCCTCGCCAAGTTAAAAAATGGAGAAAAAATTGCCCCCAAGTGTGCCAACTGCGGGGGCAAGCACCACGCCTGGAATCCTGGATGCTCCGAGAGAACAAAGAGGGTCCAGGCAAACCGGCCAGCTGCAAGACCGGCTCCCACCGCCTACACACCAGCCCCACCAAGTACCTTCGTGTGGGGAACCCAAAGGCCAAGACAACAAAGACAACCTCCTCAGCCAGTCAACACCCAAAGTGCAGCCCAGTTTCCTGGCCTCACCACGGCCACACCTCAGCCACCCAAGCAGCAGACAACCACGAGACAGACAAAAGAAGCACACACCAAGGCATCAGAAGGAATGATTCACTTATCAGACCTAGCCAAGGTACTGACAACCTTCGCGGAGGGCCCAGCAGGACTACTGGGCCACAAGATCCAACCCACACAGCTCCAAATACTCATGGGGAGCGTCCTCGGGCAAGTCGCCACAGCTCCAGCCACCTCAGTGGAGGAAGCCACGCCGGTCCCCACACGAGTGACAGCCGAGGTACACTCCACACCGAAGAAGGCCACCAGAGAACCCAAGATACCGACAGCTCCCAGAAAGAAACTGGACGTTTCAACTCCCTGAACCGAACCACGGCCCAGAAGACAAAAACCACAGAACACGAAGATATGAACCTGATCCAGTTGGAACCGAACTTGGACATCTCCATCGAGGACCACCAGAAGTCCCCGATGAAACAGTGGTGGAAAACATCAGCACCCTGAACATCCTAACATGGAATGCTCAGGGCATCAAAAACAAGAAACACCTCCTACAAGAAGCAGCAGCCAAGGACAAGCTGGACATCATACTGCTACAAGAAACACTTCTACAAGAACACCACTGTTTCAAATTCAGTGGTTACAAGACATACAGGAGGCATTTCACGCAGGCGTCAACAAGAGGATGTATGATCTTGGTCAAGTCAAGCATACCCTCCGCCGAGGTCACGCAGCAATTTACATGTGGGGAAAACATCGAGACACAGGCCGTCAAAGTAACCCTCCAAGAACGGGAATTAACTGTTCACAACATCTACAAGAACCCAAGGGGCTCACTGGAGGTCACCCAATTATTTGCTTCGGCCGCTGACCACGCCACACTCATAGGAGGGGATTTCAACGCACATCATCCCTTCCTAAGCTCGGCAAGCCCCACAAATGAAGACGGCCTACACCTATACACCACCTTTCAAGATACACCCGAGATCTGCCTCCTGAACACCGGAGAGCCCACCCACACTAGGGGAGGAAGGCTAGATCTAACCTTCGTCTCCAGTGCACTACAGCCTTCGGCCTCCTGGCAGCTACACCCCACGCTGACCAGTGACCACTTTGCCACCCTAACAACGCTGAAGGTGAACAAACTCCCCACTCCACCCCCCCCCCCCCCCGAGATGGAGATACAATACCCAAAAGGCAGACTGGGGACTCTTCAAGAAACACCTGGCTAAGTGGCGCGAAAAATCACAGCCGGCCGGCGCAGCACCCGTGGATGAGACAACCCTCCACCAACAATTGGTCGAGGCGTTTCACCAAGCAGCAGAAGAGGCTATCCCAAAAACAAAACCCACATCAAGACAGTACAATGATTACTGGTACTACTGTCCCAGGGTGAAAGAACTCAACCACAGAGTGAACATGGCCCGAAGAAACTACAGGAGACATCCCACGGAAACAAACAGACACCTCCTGCAAGTCATAGTTAAGGATACCAGGGAAGAGAAGGAAGAAATAAAAAACGTAAGCTGGCTCAAGTGGTGCTCCGAACTGAACGAGCACACCTCCCTTGGCAAGATGTGGGCCCAGATCCGAAGGGCATCTGGGAAGGCAACACCACCACCACCAACCCATCCCAACCCAGAAGAGGAAGCCGAGAGACTTGCAAAACTGTTCTCTGACAGAGCAGCAACGAAAAACCTCCCGAGACAGGCGGAGGAGACACAACGGCGTCTGCAACAGGTCAGACTCCAGATGATCGAAGAGGCCTGCAACAGTGAAGATGACACTGACAGACCATTCAACCAGCAAGAACTCCAGAAGTCGCTAAAACGAAGCAAGGACACAGCTCCAGGGGCCGACAGGATAACCTACTCCATGCTTTCCCATGCCGGTACAGCCGGACACGAGGCTCTGCTACAAGTTATCAATGCTTCGTGGACAGCACAAAGACTCCCACCGGAATGGAAGAAGGCAGATATACAGCCCATTCCGAAGCCCAGAGAACCAGACAAACCGAGGCCCATCTCCCTTCTCAGCTGCATAGCGAAGACGGGAGAAAGAATGGCTCTCAACCGACTCAAGTGGAAAGTAGGCAGCCCACACCCTCTCATCTTTGCTTACACCGAGAACACCGGCACAGGCAACAACATCGCCGAGATACTCAGCACAGTGGACTACAAACCAGCTCTGGTGGTCTTCCTCGACCTTGAGAAGGCCTTCGAGCTAGCAAATCCACTGGCCATTACAACGACGCTCGCTGAAAAAGGCGTCAAAGGAAGGTTGCTGGGGTGGATCCAGAACTACCTCACACAGAGAGAAGCAAGAGTACGCTTTCAGGGAGCAACCTCAAGCTACAGGGTCCATGAAAATGGAACCCCACAGGGAGGCATCCTCAGTCCTGATGGAAAATCTTGTCAAACTTCCCTTCAGACAAACAGCCAAGCTCCTATGCTATGCAGACGACTTACAGCTTATAGTAAGAGGATCTAACAGACTAGCCAACACGCAACACGCACTCCAACTTATAGAAGAGGAGTGCAACAGACTTGGACTCAGGATAAATCCAGCCAAGTCGAAAGCGATGGCCATCTGCACAGACACACCAGACAAGATGCTCTCCATACAAAACCGCCGGTAGTCTGGACCAACGCCCACCAGTGTCTTGGAATCTGGTTTGACCAGAAACTCACCTTCAAGCCGCAACTCGAGTATCTCAGGCACAGGACGAAGAGCAGACACAATATAATGAAGTCGCTCACCAGCACAACCACAGGAGCAAACCTTCATGTGCTCAAAGCCTACTACACGGCCGCCATCAGATCGCTGGTAGATTACAGTGCTCCAGCACTCATTGGACTGAGAGAAGACCAAATAGCCAAGCTAGAAGTAATCCAAAATAATGCTCTCAGGACCATGCTCGGAGCACACATGTGGACCAGAATTTGCAATTTGCAAATGGAAACCAAACTACCACCCCTGGCAGTACGAGTCAAGCAGGTGACAGCCGGTCTCCTCGCCAAAATCTGTAGAGCAGACAAGCCCACAGTTGCCAAGATTCGAATCAGTGCCTCCCTCCACCTCGACCACAGAGTGCGAGGGGCCACCTGGTCGCACGAGGCAAGCGAGGTCATCCGACACCTGCAAGCAGAAACACTCGTCAAGAACAACCAAGACACACGAGACAATGGTTACGCTGTTCCTCCACCATGGAGCCCTCCACCAGCCACACTCAAATTCACCGACCTAGGTGATAGTAAAGCCAACCTCCAGAAGGAGGACCTTAAAAAAATAACTCTCAGAGCCATAGCCACCGAGACACCGGCTGATGCAGTATCATACTTCACAGACGGCTCGGTGGACCCAAAACATCATAGATCCGGAGCGGCCTTCTACACCCAAGGTCAAACCCTCCGATGGAGACTTTCCAATGACTGCTCCACCCTACAAACAGAGCTGGTAGCAATCTCAAAGGCCCTACAACACGCTGCAACACAACACAACAAGTCCATCATAATTCACACGGACTCGAAATCGGCCATGCAGGCGCTGCAACACAGTCAACCAAGAGACAACGTCCACATCATTACCTCGATCCTCGCACAGCTACAGGAATTCCAAAGCCAAAACCGCCCAGTCGTCTTACACTGGATTCCCAGTCACGTAGGGATCGGAGGAAACGACGTGGCAGACGAAGCAGCCAAGGCAGCTACACGTTCTAGTAGCGTACACATCCAAGTTCCAGCAAGCGTGCAACAGATCAAGAATCACCTCAGAAAGACTAGCAAGCTCCACATCAAAAAGAGCTTCCTTCACGCATTCAACGCTGGATCCCAATCAGCCAAATGGTACCTGGCGGCCACAAAAGGGGAACCACCTTTCGCTGACAAGAAAACTCCAAGACAAACCCAAGTCAGCCTTCATCGACTACGACTAGGGTACAAGTGCTCCTGGCAGATGATCGGAAATGACGTCATGGAATGCACCTACTGTCAGGAGCCAGCAGCCAACCCACTTGAACACCATCTCCTCGACTGTGAGGTCACACAAAGCCTCCGAAACAGAACTCAAATCTCTCAAGAAACACACACAACACCAGCGGCCACTCTAACCCGAAAGGCCCATACAGACCACATTCACGACCTTCTCCGGGTCATCACACGATACCCACCACCCAGATAGCTTAGAAAGCATCCTCTCCCAGCAAGTGCGGACCCCAGTTCGGGGGGCGCGCCACTCCGAAACTGACCACGTCCAAGAGTGGGGGTTGGTGGTAAGCGTCCACTGATCGGGGGTCCGCTCACACTTGCAACCTGCAGTATCCTTCCAATCTGCAGGTGGGACCACCTCCAATCCCAATCCGGTCTGGCTGCTCCTGGAGCTCCAGCCGGAACCATCAAACGGGCCGCCTATAGGCAAAGGCCCGTGTCGGACTACGGTCCGACAATCTCAACAACAACAACAATATGCGCGCGCGCATATACCTAGATCACGCGCACCTACAGTGATTTACTTGCATATATATATAGATATATATATATATATATATATATATATATATATATATATATACATCTCAATCCTCTGCACTGCAGTAGAGTCGACGTTCGGGGAATCAATGTCTTAATCCCGACACATTGTCACACAGTCACACACCAGTCACACAGAGTCACACTCGTAGAATTGACTTATAAGTTATTGCCGAGTCCAGTGTATATGTGTGTGTGTATGTCTGTATTTCAGTGTGTGTAAATATGAGTACAAAAGTAATGTGGGCTTGTTGACATGACACACCCACGTGTCAACTACATCAGCCCACATGACACACCCACGTGTCAACTACAACAGCCCACATGACACACCCACGGGTCAACTACAACAGCCCACATGACACACCCACGTGCCAACTACAACAGCCCACATGACACACCCACGTGTCAACTACAACAGCCCACATGACACACCCACGTGTCAACTACAACAGCCCACATGACACACCCATGTGTCAACTACAACAGCCCACATGACACACCCACGTGTCAACTACAACAGCCCACATGACACATCATGGTAGTCTGTATTGCCGGGTGTTAATAAGGTTGACAGTACAATTAACTCCTGATATTTATTCGTGTGTTTACGTGTTGTGACGTGTTGATCCAATAAACATTTTTGTAGTAAATTTCCACCATTACACAGTGATGTATTTTTGTTATTCTGATCCACATCTAGTATAATATTTATGTGTATGTTGATGTAAATGTCCTTTATTTGTTTGTCATAAATCATATATTTCATTTTCCATATTAAATTCTCTCTCTCTACCTCCATGGGGTGGAGGTGATGAGACTCGTGGGTGGGGGAGGTGAGGTTAGGTTAGTTTAGGTTAACTTAAGGTGGGGTGGGGTTGGGTTGGGTTGGGTGGGGTTGGGTTGGGTTGGGTGGTCTGGGGTGGGGTGGGGTGGGGTGGGGTGGGGTGGGGTGGTCTGGGGTGGGGTGGGGTGGGGTGGTCTGGGGTGGGGTGGGGTGGGGTGGTCTGGGGTGGGGTGGTCTGGGGTGGGGTTGGGTTGGGTGGGGTTGGGTTGGGTGGGGTGGGGTTGGGTTGGGTTGGGTGGGGTTGGGTTGGGTTGGGTTGGGTTGGGTGGGGTTGGGTTGGGTGGGGTTGGGTGGGGTGGGGTTGGGTGGGGTGGGGTTAATCTTAGCACTTTCATGGTAAACGTACTGTACTTCAGGTGTGTTGAGAATCTCTATCTAGCCCAGGTGTTGTGCCGGGGGTAACACACAACACAGTCTGCCTTCCCTCACTATTATTATCATTAATACCAAACTTGACAGTGATATCCTCTGGGGTATACGCCGGGTACACTGGCTTATGCTGAATGCTCCATATTGCAGATAGATGGCTTCATTGGTTCATTGGTTTCGCATTAACGATTCGGATTTCTGTTATTGTGTATAGGAGATTCAGTTCATAGGATCTGACCTCCTGTTTGGTGATATACTTTAGTTAGATTACGAACGAATAAAAAAAAATATGATAACGAAAACAAACAAAAACCAAATACACTAAAAAAATTACGATACACAAAATTCCAATAAATATCAGTGAAAAAAATATTTGATTTACTTTATCATGTTTACAAATATGAAAAAACACACTTATGAAACATATTGTCTAATTAACCTTTAAGTACAATGAGAAATTATATAGCATTCTGTATCTTATTTACGTGAAGTTTGGGTGTATTTCATCTGATTTTAGTCCAGTTTTGTATCACTAGTTGTATAGATATATATCATAATATATTAATTACTAAGACTGACTGTAATTGACCCTGAAATGTAATGTCTTGTTGTTTTCTTATGGTCGTTGCTGTTTACCTGGTGAAGGAACCTAATGCTCCATCGTCCCTCATCCACCATTCTAACTGATCCATCCTCACTACCCACTCACTGATCGATCCTTCCTCACTCATTATTCCTACGTACCTTCCCCGCAAACATACCCCCCCCCCTCACACTCCTACTCTCCCGCACCCTCCATCTCTTCCCACACACTCCTACTCTCCCTCACCCTCCATCTCTCCCCACACACTCCTACTCTCCCGCACCCTCCATCTCTCCCCACACACTCCTACTCTCCCGCACCCTCCATCTCTCCCCACACACTCCTACTCTCCCGCACCCTCCATCTCTTCCCACACACTCCTACTCTCCCACACCCTCCATCTCTTCCCACACACTCCTACTCTCCCGCACCCTCCATCTCTCCCCACACACTCCTACTCTCCCCACACACTCCTACTCTCCCTCACCCTCCATCTCTCCCCTCACACTCCTACTCTCCCGCACCCTCCATCTCTCCCCGCACCCTCCATATCTTCCCACACACTCCTACTCTCCCCCACCCTCCATCTCTCCCCACACACTCCTACTCTCCCGCACCCTCCATCTCTCCCCACACACTCCTACTCTCCCTCACACTCCATCTCTTCCCACACACTCCTACTCTCCCTCACCCTCCATCTCTCCCCTCACACTCCTACTCTCCCTCACCCTCCATCTCTCCCCACACACTCCTACTCTCCCGCACCCTCCATCTCTCCCCACACATCTCCTCACTCTCCCCCCATCACTCTCCCGCACCCTCCATCTCTCCCCACACACTCCTACTCTCCCGCACCCTCCATCTCTCCCCACACACTCCTACTCTCCCCACACACTCCTACTCTCCCTCACCCTCCATCTCTCCCCACACACTCCTACTCTCCCCCCCCCACTCCCACTCCTCTCCCCACACACTCCTACTCTCCCTCACCCTCCATCTCTCCCCACACACTCCTACTCTCCCTCACCCTCCATCTCTCCCCACACACTCCTACTCTCCCCACCCTCCATCTCTCCCCACACACTCCTACTCTCCCTCACCCTCCATCTCTCCCCACACACTCCTACTCTCCCGCACCCTCCATCTCTCCCCACACACTCCTACTCTCCCGCACCCTCCATCTCTCCCCACACACTCCTACTCTCCCGCACCCTCCATCTCTCCCCACACACTCCTACTCTCCCGCACCCTCCATCTCTCCCCACACACTCCTACTCTCCCTCACCCTCCATCTCTCCCCTCACACTCCTACTCTCCCGCACCCTCCATCTCTCCCCACACACTCCTACTCTCCCTCACCCTCCATCTCTCCCCACACACTCCTACTCTCCCTCACCCTCCATCTCTCCCCACACACTCCTACTCTCCCTCACCCTCCATCTCTCCCCACACACTCCTACTCTCCCGCACCCTCCATCTCTCCCCACACACTCCTACTCTCCCGCACCCTCCATCTCTCCCCACACACTCCTACTCTCCCTCACCCTCCATCTCTCCCCACACACTCCTACTCTCCCGCACCCTCCATCTCTCCCCACACACTCCTACTCTCCCGCACCCTCCATCTCTCCCCACACACTCCTACTCTCCCTCACACTCAACACAAAACTCTCCTCGTGGACTTTTTAATCCAATTCTCTTCAGCAATTGTTTAAATCTGTATACACCTGTTGCTTGAGCTTCACAGTCAGTCGAAGAGAGAAAAATCCATCTGTCAGCTGAACAGTTCATATAAAAGTGTGTACAGTACCATCCAGAGTCAACTGAAAACGTATCAGTCAGTTCAATTCATTACTTTATAGTTGTTTGTAGATTAATCTGTTTCCCAATGAAGCTTTCTATAACAACATTACAAACAAAAACCCATGTAAAATATTAAACTATCTCATTTCACTTGATAAAACTTAGACTCGTATTATAAGAAACAACAAAAACTTTCCGTGTAATTGTCATCGTTTTCCCTTCGTAATATATACGGGAGAAAAAAATAATTTCAAACTATACAAATTCCTGATCTCGTAGAAAACTTATACCCACACGACAAGTAACTTACAAGAAGCAATTTTACGTGTAGGAGTCTCTGGGTTCGATATCCTACCCCCTACCCACCCCACCCCCCCCCAAACTCCTCTTCCAGATAGGATGTGTCGACAGGATCTTCGGCTCTTGTTAACTAAATCCATCCACAATTGCACCTCCCAAAGTTTGTAAACCTAATATCGAGGAAATACTTAATATGCTTCCTCTCTTCCCTCTGATCCAAAGTGCTGTCTCTATTAGGTTATTTTGATTATATATCTTACATATTTGGTTATTTATTCATTCTCCTAGTAATGTTTTATTCATTATTGAGTTATACACCAATTAACCCCACGCATACAGTATAATCCACATTATTTTGCTAACTTCTCTATGAATTGATTACCTGTTCTTATTATGGTAAGTTTCGCGACAGAACATAATTTAGTTAGGTAGTTTGAAATAGTAAATAATGGAGTGAGGAAAATATATAGAAAAAAACACGAAACGTAACCGTGAGATAAAAGAAAATAAAAAGAAGAAATGATGTTTCCAAAAACTTAATAAAAAAAATAGTGAGAGAAAATATAGAAAAATAAAAACAATTACTGGAACTTTATCGAATCAACAGGAAGAAAAACTCGAACGCGAACAAACGAACAATTATGTCAGAAGTTACAACAAGAAGTAAATTAAATGAAAAGTCAATACAATAAACGAAAAGAAAGAGACAGGATAAAAAAATATACTGGGAAAAACAACAACAAAAAACTCGAAAGATAAGAGATATTATACGAAAAAAAAGGAGAGAATAAATTGGGTTTCTTTCCTATTCCCAAAACAATTATCTATCGTAGGACTGTGGGGTGAGGACTGTGGGGTGAAGACAGCGGGGTGAAGACTGTGGGGTGAGGACTGTGGGGTGAAGACTGTGGGGTGAGGACTGTGGTGTGAGGACTGTGGGGTGAAGACTGTGGGGTGAGGACTGTGGGGTGAAGACAGCGGGGTGAAGACTGTGGGGTGAAGACTGTGGGATGAGGACTGTGGGGTGAGGACTGCGGGTAGAGGATGAGGGGTAGGGGGTGAGGGAATGTATTCATGGTTATGGTAGTCTCTCTCAAGGTATTTTTTCCGTCATTCACTCTCGTTTATTTGTTGTATCTCAAGAGTACCAGTTGGGTGTGCAGATACTGGGGAACTGTATACAGTATACGAATATCTGAGCGACAGACAGACAGACAGACAGAAACGGAACTAAGAATATTTCCCTTTTCACGTGCAATAAAAATCATATCTCAACCTTTTTACAACTGAGGTATCAAATGTCACCAGGCAGGCTGTCAGCTGCTCCTCTCTGCCTCGGTAAGAAATGGACTATATAAACACACGATTCTTTATTCTTAGGTAAGTGTTCTCTTCTCGTAGCCCCGCTGTATATTTATAAACTGTAAAGTAAACTAAACACTAGACTCGTCTGTATTGCGAACATATACACATCTGTTGCCAAGTATGTTATGAGGACTTTTGTCTATTGTGAGTATTTAATCACCTGATGTCTGCAAACATATAAGTTGGCGTCGGACATACTAGTTATATAAAACAGATGTCAGATTGTGAGCTAAGGTGGGCGACTCATAGAGTGCTAATGACATTTAATGCAACAATAATGTGTGAAGAAGATGAGAACGTTGGTTATTACTCCACGTAAGGAATTATATGAAGGACATAATTTACGGTAGAGCAGGCGACCAGGTGTGTGTGTGTAAGTTTGATTCACTATTATAACTTTAATTCTTCGGCTAAGATTATGTGATGATTAGCAAATGTTGAATGGAGTTTACACAGAGCAGAGGACTGGAGTTACGCATATTTAATTGATTATTATGGCTTTATTCACAGCTGTAATCAGTAGAGACTTGATAAAGAATAATTTACTGTTTTTATATAGATTCACTCATTAGCTCGTCAAGAATATTATGTACAGTCAAGAAACTCGTGTTTATATAACTGAGAATATAGAAACCAAATTTTATGTCTACTTTGATAAGATTTATACCTGGAGACACCTGAAACTATCTCCTGGTGCCAAAAGTACACATTTTTACAATACCGCGTCACCTGTACACACTACTGAACCCAAAACGGCAGCTATCTCATGCAGAACATTCAACACCCTATCAACATACCAGAGTTTACTCAAAATTGTTTCCAGAAAGTAGTCCCACTGTTGCCGAAATCAAACTTGTTTTTTCGACACATTTCTGGCATCAGCTGACGGCCTAACAAACTTTTGCTATTCCAGTTATTTAATTTTACAAAACGTCATATTAAAAAAAAAAGTAATTCATATTCGTCACCGAGTAAAAATATGATGGGTGGCTCTGCTCTCACCTGATGACAATTACCCAATGTTTGAAAAACTTTTTTTTTCTCTTTAAAAATTGTTCCGTGGAGTTTTTCCCCCGATTAGTAAGGATGAATCTCATGCGGTCATCTGTAAACATTTTATTTATGATTTTTCTTTTTTTTTTATTAAATCTTCAAACCAACGTTGAATATCATGAAACTAAAAACTTTCAATTTTAATAAACTAAAGAATTAAACCTTAAGAATTAACCAAAGGTGTTGACAGATGAAAAATTCCCATTGATTGTTTATATATTAATACAAAACATAATATTTTTAGCATGAGTGAAATATCCAGAAAAACTTCACATGAAATATAAATCCAAATTAAATAAAAGTGACAAACTGCCCGTAAACGTTGCCTGGACATGATACACACCGCCACTGTACTGAACATGTGAATAAAGACACACTCCGCTGCTGCCACGACAAATCCCTGCGTGAGGCGAGGGACAAATGTTAGAGTGGACAGTGAAGCAGCCAGCTGAGCCCTGAGTGTTGCCCCGCACCAAGTAACAGTAATAATAGATGTTTGTATGTCTCGACCTCTGTTATGGTACAACTTTCCCTCTCAAGCACTCTTTTACTGAGCTCTCGTATATCATCACTTGATTATCTATCTATCTATCTAACATGTATGTATGTATGAAAATAATACAGACGGTAATTAAAAACAATAATAATGGTCAACAGAAGGAAACCACACATTATGCTACTAACACAAAGACAGATCTTTATACAAATCCTCAGGGCTTATCCACAGATCTTGTAGCTTGCCAAGTGAAGAGAATTCAGATGTAGGTTATGAATGAAACGCCACCTGCTGCTAAGTGAAATAGTCCTGTAGTGCTTTTA
This sequence comes from Homarus gammarus, assembly GCA_958450375.1. NCBI lineage: Eukaryota > Metazoa > Arthropoda > Malacostraca > Decapoda > Nephropidae > Homarus > Homarus gammarus. The sequence continues at coordinate 1,571,807 of CAUDMG010003965.1, forward strand.
AGGAGTACATATGGCAAATAGGTTACATTTATTTTTTATTTTAGTACTTATCCTGAGTCACCACAGGAAGAAGGGGAGTAAAGATGACAGACCGACAGACCGACCGACAGACAGACAGACAGACCGACCGACAGACAGTTTGTAGTCATTTATTTATTATTTTGATAACAATGAACATAATATATCAGACAACAATGCCAGCAGGAGCAGTCAACAATGCCAGCAGGAGCAGTCAACAATGCCAGCAGGAGCAGTCAACAGCACCTGATTATTCACTTACACGAGCTACGCCAGACGGACATTCACCCGGCTTCTGCCCGAGGTGGCGCTCTTTTATGGCTCCATCATTAATCATCATTACTCCCCGCCTCTCACACACTAATTACCTGATACTGTAATGATTGATCCAACGGCGCCGAATTATGCGACGCAAATCTGAATAAGAGGCTGTGTTTATTTGAATGATCAAATGGTCCCCAGTCTTAATGGGCCGCAGTTCTAATGGGCTCCAGTTCTAATGGGCCCCAGCTCTAATGGGCCCCAGCTCTAATGGGCCCCAGCTCTAATGGGCCCCAGTTCTAATGGGCCCCAGCTCTAATGGGCCCCAGTTCTAATGGGCCCCAGTCCTAATGGGCCCCAGTTCTAATGGGCCCCAGTTCTAATTGTAATGATTGATTGTCAGACCAAAGCTTACAGCCCAGAACTATGTCACATATAACAGCAAGTACACTACAGACCTCGTGGTACCACCAGTTGTGTTCTGACCTCACTAGGGGAAAGGTCACGGCAGGGTTAGCTCCTGAGGGATAATTATCAGATATGGCCAGTGCTATGTGCGGTCTTGGGTATGAGAGTTTGTTGACCAAACTGGAGTGGTCCATTGAAGAAATGGCGAGGGCCAAGTTAGAAATTGAGAGGGCCACGTTGGAGAACCTGAAATTAAGGAAAGAGCTGGCGAAGTTAAAAGGAGAGGCTGGATGAGTAAAGCCAGTGTCTGACGAAAAATCAAGCGAGTGGAAAATTGTGAGTAGTGGGAAGACAAAGCTGGTGGTGAAGAAGCACACGAAGGATACGACAACAACGACAACAACAGTTAAGTGTACCAACCCGTTCAGTCCCTTGATAGACGAATTGGACGTTAGTACAGTCAGGGGCAGGGATGACAAGGAAGGTATAAAAACTTTAATTGTTGGTGACTCACAGGTAAGGTACATGGACAGGGCCTTTTGTGGTAAAAACAAAAATAGGATGAGGGTGTGTTTGCCAGGAGCTGGGGTGGGGGATATAATTGACAGGATGGACACCATCTTGTCTGGTAATGGGAACAAACCCATTATCTGCCTCAGTGCAGGAGGCATGATATTGGCCGGTGTAGGAGCGAGAAACTCCTTGATAAGTTCAAGGCAGCCATAGATCGTATTAGGACTATCATATGCGGTGTCCTGCCTAGTAGGGGAGTTGGCAGTGAATGGTTGTCAAGGGCAGTTGGTGTCAACGACCGTCTTGACAGATATTGCAAGTCAATATCAGTCCCATTCATTGACAACTGGGACAACTTCTATGGCAGAAGGGACCTTTATGTTAGGGATGGGGTGCACCTGTCTAGGGATGGAGTAGCAACCCTGGCTGGGGCTCTAGAGGGGGCAGTTCAAAAGATATCGAAGTCTTTAAACTGCTAAGAGAACATATGGGCACGGGGGTGGAGGAGACTGCAGTGGGAGCTGGTAAACAAGGCGAAAGATTACAGGGAAATAGTGTTAGGAATGATGACAAAACTAAATTAGACAGGGAGTTTAAAACTAAACGCGGTAAGGGGAGGACTCAGAACACGACTAACTTAAATGTATACTACGCGAACAGTAGAAGTATGAGAAACAAAATGGATGATATCAGGGCCTTGGTATGTACCGAAGAAATCGATGTAATTGCATTCACTGAAACATGGATCAACCTAGACACACGTGAATTACCAGTCGAATACCAAATTGCGGGTTACAAACTGTTCCATACCGATAGGCAGACCAGGAAAGGAGGCGGAGTAGCAATCTATGTTAGGGATAATCTGAAGTGTGAAATAAATAAGGAAATAAAAACTGAGAAGAATACAGAAACAATTTGGATAAAATTAAGCGACGGTCGGGAAAAATTAATCACAGGAGTAATATATAGACCCCCCAATCTTGATAGCGTCAATGAGCGACTTATCTGGGATGAAATGCGCAGGGCTTCCATACACAACAAAGTCTGTATAGTAGGCGACTTTTACCTTGGCCAAATAGATTGGACTGACCTTACGGGCAACTCAGAATCAGAGGATTTTCTCGAGACGATCCAGGACTGTTTCCTAAGTCAACATATAACAGAACCGACACGGGGTAATAATATACTGGATTTAGTTCTGTCAAACAGAGAAAACCTCATTAGCAATGTCGAGGTAGGGAACGAACTTGCAAACAGCGATCACAAAGAAATTAGATTCCAGTTAGATTTTCAGGGCAGACGTAAGGAAAATTCCACTAAAGTACCAGATTTCAGAAGGGCAAACTTTGACAGTTTAAAGAGGCAGCTGAGAGAGGGGGTGTCGCGTTTGGCCGTGAACCTGACAGATGACACCGACCTGATAACGAGATCTGAGATTGCCGAGTTCCACGACAATTTAAATAGTGAGTTACTTAATGCACAAAGGCAGAACATACCATACAAAAACCTCAGATCAGACAACAATGACCCTAAATGGATAAATAATTATTTAAAGAACATCATTGGCCAAAGGAAGGCTATAGGTAGAAGGATAAATCGTGGCGAAATTCACCTACGGGACTATTATAGGGTATTGGCGAGTAGGGTTAAAACCGAGATAAGGAAAGCAAAGAGGAATAATGAGGTAAGGATAGCAAGGGAGGCGAAGACAAACCCCAAAGGATTCTACCAAATGTATCAAACTAAAACACGAGAAAAGATTGGACCAATACGGTCAGACTCCGGCGAGCTCACTGATAACGATGGAGAAATGAGCAATAATTTGAATAAATATTTTTCAACAGTTTTCACCACCGAAAATTTAAACATGATACCCGAGGCACCGACTCTATTCAGAGATAGTGAAGAAAACAAATTAAGTGAGATAGTAGTGACTAGTAACGATGTTAGTAAGCAAATAGACAAATTAAAGTCTAATAAGTCACCTGGTCCCGATGAGATATTTGCCAGAGTATTAAAGGAATGTAAGGAAGAGCTTAGTATGCCCTTAGCAAAGTTGTTTAACATGTCCTTAAAAACAGGTGTAGTACCAGAATCCTGGAGGATAGCGAATGTAATACCGATTTTCAAGAAGGGGGATAGATCACTATCCTCTAACTACCGCCCAATCAGTCTAACATCAATAGTAGGCAAATTACTGGAAGCAATCATTTCAAACTCTATTCGAAATCACCTGGAGAAGCACAGATTGATCAATGATTCCCAGCATGGCTTCACAAGCGGACGTTCTTGCCTAACTAATCTATTAACATTCTTTTCATCAGTTTTCGAATCGGTGGACGAGGGGCACAATTATGATGTGGTATATCTCGACTTTAGTAAAGCCTTCGACAGAGTCCCCCACGAAAGACTAATTAGAAAGGTAGAAGCTCATGGCATCAAAGGTGACATCCTTAAATGGATTAGGGCGTGGTTACAGGACAGGAAACAGCGAGTGAGCATTAACGGCACTAAGTCCCATTGGAGCAACGTCACAAGTGGAGTTCCCCAAGGCTCAGTACTTGGACCATTATTGTTTATTATATACATAAACGACATAGATATCGGCATAGACAGCAACATAAGTAAATTTGCTGATGACACTAAAATAGGACGTGTTATCAAATCTGACGAGGACTCGGCAAAACTACAGGAAGATCTAAACAAATTTTTCGAATGGTCTGAAAAATGGCAGATGAAATTCAACGTCGACAAATGTAAAGTACTCAGTATAGGAGATGTAAACAGGGAAACCAGATACCAGGTGAACAACGATGCCATAGAGAAATTCGACTGCGAGAGAGATTTAGGAGTAATGATAAGTAGGAACCTTAAGCCAAGTAAACAATGTGTTTTTGCTCATAACAAGGCTAATAAAGTACTTGGGTTCATACAAAGGAGTGTTAGTTACAAGACTAGCGAGGTCATCCTAAAACTGTATCTTGCTCTTGTGAGACCACACCTGGATTACGCAGTTCAGTTCTGGTCACCGTATTACAGAATGAATATAGAATCCTTGGAAAGAATTCAGAGGAGAATGACAAGACTAATCCCGGGCATTAGGAACCTTGAGTATAGAGACAGGTTAAAGCATCTTAATTTGCACTCCCTTGAGAGACGTAGAGCGAGGGGCGACCTGATAGAGGTGTATAAGTGGTTTTAAATTAGACAAATTTAGATTTAGGCGTGAAATAGGTAAACACTGGTTTGGAAACAGAGTAGTGGATGAATGGAACAAGTTACCAAATATCATCATTAACTCGAATCCGCTGAATTGCTTCAAACATAGGTTGGATGCTCATATGAGCAATAGGGGTTGGGTGTAAACGGGACTGCCCAGTATGGGCCAATAGGCCCGCTGCAGTTTCCTCCATTCTTATGTTCTTACCACATTCCGGGTTGACACGCCTCAGGTCGACCCTAGGGACTTAACCTCGCCCGCTAATGACGTGAGTTAGCCGGGTGACCTACAACCTCACCTAACCAAGACACCTGGGCAGGACCACACCTGCACACAGCTGTCCAGATCAAACCATTTTAGTGTTAATTGGCAGAGGTCAGAGCCGGCTTTTCCTCCCCCATCGCCAGCTAAGCAGATTCTCCCATAAGAGGCAGCCCAGCCAGCACTCACTGGGCCTACGTCAGGGTACACGTGAATCTTGCCAGAACGATTCCTAGGGTGAGTTACCTACTGTGGGAAGTGTATTCATTCAGGTGTGTCCGAGAGTCAGTGTCGAGTAATGTAAAACATAATGTGTTAGTACCCCGATATAATAGTGGTATAAATGTGTCCATGTCATTGAGTGAATTAGTAAATAGTTGTATCGAAGAGGTGTTTGACAAGTTGTCCCTTTAAGAAGTGATATATGTGTATTGACATAATAGATATGATAAGCGTATTGACGCTGAGTAAATAACATCCCGGCCACGCTACCAAGTTTCCTATCTTTACATCCTCCTCCCTGTCTCATTATATAATGGGCCCCAGTTCTAATGGGCCCCAGTTCTAATGGCCTCCAGTTCTAAAGGGCCCCAGTTTTAATGGGCCCCAGTTCTAATGGGCCTTAGTCCTAATGGGTCCCAGTATTAATGGGTACCAGTCTAATGGGCCCCAATCGTAATAGGCCCCAGTCTTAATGACCCCCTAACTAACATAACCATTAAGATCGAGGATATTCTCATGTGACCAGATTTAAATAGGTAACACGACGACATTCTAACACACAAGTCTGTTGAATTTGTGTGAGCAGGGAGTGACACAGGGTGGTGGTAATAACATTCACAGCGTCATTGATCGAGTTGGTTTAACGACACGATTCAACGCCACGGATATCAGGTCAGTGGTAATTAGAATCTGTTTGAATTTTATATTACATTAGAAAACCTGATGACGAAGGATTATTTATATGTGAGAACCAATAAAATACGAACACTAAATTGGCTGCTATTAAAATGTGGTATAAGATTAGTTCGTTTATATACAGTTCGTATAGGTGACGCTAATAGTAGAGTTGTCTGTACCTGTGCTAATAGTAGAGTTGTCTGTACCTGTGTATGTATTTCTGTCTGTCTGTCTGTATCCTACCCTACTCAAACCTTCCCTATCCACATCACCCTACCCAAACCTTCCCTATTCACATCACCCTACCCAAACCTTCCCTATCCACATCACCCTACCCAAACCTTCCCTACTTTCACCCTACTGTTATCTCTCCCCAATTACACAGTAAATACCATTCATTTCTATCAGTCTTTCTCCCCTGTCCATCGTAAGCATAATCAGAGGGTGCGGGACGGTGTGTGTGTGCAGGGGAGCTTGGCTAGGACGGTGGACGGGTATATACGTATCTTTCACAATTGTCTGTAATGTGATCTAATTTAAGCTATCCTATCCTAATTTAACCTAATGTAACTCGACCTTAATTAACTTAACCTAATATAACTTAATTTAACAAAAAGTATACTAAGATAACTTATCTAACTTAGTCTAATTTAATTCAACCTAACATAAGTTAACCTAAGATAAGTGTTACCTGTCCACCCTGAAGCATTAACACGTGTCACTGTTTACTAATATGATTTTTTTTTATGCTTTCTTCATCTATGGAGTATAATGAAAGAACATGGGGGGGGGGGGTGTATTTGTGTGAGTGTGTTGATAGATATATTCTCACAGGTTAACTATCTTCAATGAGTTATTTAGGATAAGACTATTCTCCTCTTATTTTATGAGCCCATCTAATCAAACCGGCTTCTGGATTTAGGTCTCAGATAGATTGGGGACCTTTGGACGAGTTAATTTGGTCCAATTGCCTCTGTCTACTACACAGTAATTGGAGACAGGATGTAAATCGATAAACGTCTCGTATTCCGGAGGGGGGGATAATGATTAGCTAGTGTGAAGGGGGGGTGGTCTCCCTGGGTTTCTGTCTCCCTAGGTTCTCTCTCCCTTTATACCCAGTCACACAGGTCGCTTACTGTGAGTATTTTGAGTGTTGTGTTGCCAGGAAACTATACACCTAAAACAAACTAACTCCCCTCCTGGGTGGCTTCTCGACCTGCCTTCCTCGTACACGGTAGATAACCACTTTCCCTAGATACGTGTGTTTACATTTCATCTGACTCCTCATGCTGGTCACAACTGTTTTGGATTAATGATTTTAGATTCAATATAAAGATCCCTCACCTAACCCCTCCTGAATATTTTGACAACTTTAGTGTTTACATCTATCTTTTTTTTCTCACCTGCAGCCCGCCCCTATACACTTTACTTATTCCTTCTCTCTCTCCTCTTCCCCTACACCAGAAACATTACCCTACTCTCTCTCCCTCCCTCTCCTTTCCTGTTCCCCTCCCTCACTCCCCTCCACTCCATTATCTCTACCCTCCGCCCTCATTTGTTCCTCCATTACTATTCCCCAACACACAAGCCCGCCGTCTACATGCATGGCCACTCTACACGCCCTACCTCCCGTTCACCATATCCTACCTACCACATATACTGGGTCATTGTGTGTACTCGACCCTGCAGTAGCCACTCTCTCTATATACAGTATCCTACCCTACCCTACCCCTACCACACAGTTACAAGCTCTACTCTACACACAGTCATCAACCTAACCTTTTGAACTCTAAGCAGCAAGATTTCCCCGGAAGTAATTTATTCATACGTCAGTCAAAACACACCAACCTTCAAAACGTCACAAGTAAATTAATGAGTCATGCAAGCCTGGATTATCATATAAATATTTTCCTTGTCATAGAAATTAAAATTTAGAATCAAAACTGCATTCAGTACGACTCCAGCCTTTAACAACTGAATTCTCTTACATCCAACGAGACAGACAGACAATCAGCAATTAGCTTCAATTTCTGATGTGAAAACCTGCAAAATCTGTGACATGTTCTTAGGCATTCACTCCGGCAAGTGTCTCATAGCGTGTGTATACATAAACGTTAGACGGCAAGTGTATTCAATTAAATATATTTATTTTATTCGTTCAATCAAGCAGTAGAGTCTTTTCAGAGTCGTCAGTAAATTGTATCATTGGTCATTGAGTCATTAGAGTCATCAGTCAGCGAGTCACCATTCAAGTCAACCCGAAAGGCATGTGTCCATCGCTTCCTCCTCCTCACCTCGCGATTCTCCAGCCCTCCTCCTCACCTCGCGACACCACACCCCTCCTCCCCACCTCGCGACTCTACACCCCTCCTCCCCACCTCGCGACTCTACACCCCTCCTCCCCACCTCGCGACACCACACCCCTCCTCCCCACCTCGCGACACCACACCCCTCCTCCCCACCTCGCGACTCTACACCCCTCCTCCCCACCTCGCGACACCACACCCCTCCTCCTCACCTCGCGACACCACACCCCTCCTCCCCACCTCGCGACACCACACCCCTCCTCCCCACCTCGCGACTCTACACTAGCTCAGATATTCAATGTGCCTCCCTAACATTCAAAACAGCAGATATACATTCTATTGATTCTCACTTCACGTTAAGGACCAAATGAATCTTCCCAGTTGCTAGTAATTGTCATGCACTTCTTTCCCCCCTTGCCTAGATATCTATATACATTTGTGTTATATATCCGCCAACCTTAATCTTCCGGTCAGTTAAGTCGCTGTTCACTTGAGTCATTTCCAAGTCTTTAGATTCAGTGTCTTGTAATTGGTTATATACACAATACAAATTATATATAATAACAGGAACATAATACACACACACACACACACACACACACACATCGCGCCCCAGGTGATCATCTACCTGAGTGTTAATTAAAGTAATACTGCGTTAATCTAACACCCCCGCGGCCCTGATACATGCTAGGGAGGGATGTGGGGATACATACTAAAGGGAGAGGGGATGCATACTAAGGGGAGAGGGGATACATACTAAAGGGAGAGGGGGAAGGAGGAGGAGGGAAGGGGGAGGAGGAGGAGGAGGATATATGGAATGCCGTGGGAACTGATGAGATTTGTCTTAGGGAAAATTAATTGAACTAATGGAATATATCATCACAGTGATATATATCCTAAGGGGACTGTGTGTGTGTGTGTGTCCTTCTACGAGTGCCAAGCTACACAACAGATCAATATATTCAGACGACGAAGACCTTGTCACTCCCAGTACTTGTAAGGTGAGAGGGAGAGGTGAGGTGTCGCCCACTTACATCCCTCTCACACACTTAATTCTCTCACTCTCTCTCTCTCTCTCTTCATCGTCACCTTCATCCTCTCTCCTCCTTCATCTTCTTCCACTAATTCACCACATCAGCTACCCTACTCACCCCTCCCTCCTCCCACCCTTCCCATCACGTCCACCCCCTTCCTCCTTCTACTTCACCACCATCTCTTACTATCCCTCTCCCTCTTTCCTTTCCTCACCTTTTACCCTCTGTCCTTCTTTACCACAATAGCTCTTCCTGCCTGCCTGCCTGCCTGCCTTCCCCCTCTCCTCCCTGCCCCCTTCACACCTCGACGTAAAGAACACACACACGAAGTAAAATAAAATAAACCTTCCATCCAAATCTTAAAAGAGAAAAACAGATAAACGGGAGATAATAGACAGATAAACAAACGGGAAAGGTTAAGACAGAAGGTACGTATCACCACCCACTTTCCCTACTGTCAGGTAAATCTCCCAAGCTTTAGTTTATCATAGACACCTGTTTGTATTTAAGAGTTATTCCCACAAGCAAAATCCTATTCGGGAACTTGGGGGAGGTATTGGCGATATACTATTGGCTGCCGTGCGGGGAATTGCGAATATATTTATTAACATGGAATGCCCCCCCCCCCCCCCCTCCAAGTCTTCTCGTGTTGTGGGTTAGGTTGAAATATCTAGCCCCTGAATATTACTGTAGTTAATACTCTAATCTTTGAATCAAGTATGAATTGGTGAGTTGTTCTATGTATGTATGTAATCAATATATCCCTCTCTCCCCCCCACCCCCAAGTAAAATGCCCTAATAGCATGCAACGATCGTTTAAAAATCAGTTCATTATCGGTTCGCCCCGCCATCAGCAACCCGGGATTAAATTTTCCATTTTTTTTGCTGAATAAAGATTTCCTAATTTTCAATCGGTAATTTGGTGGAGTTTGTTAGTGTGTTCAGTTCCTCCACGTATCACCAATACCTTTAGATGATCAATAATGATTCTTCGTAGTGAATTAAAATTATTGTGTGTGTGTGTAATGAAAAAAAAATTAGTAAAAATTATCATGTGTTTGTTTGTGTGTGTATATATTTGTGTATGAGTATATGTACAGTGTATGTTCATGTCTCTGTGTATATCCTTGTGTATATGATCACAGGTATGTATGTTTCTCATACTTGATAAATATTTCCATTACAGAGCAAAGAAAATTTTTTATCACCATCAATTTCAGGTAAGGCCAAACGACTGGACAAACACTTGGCCGACTCAGATATAATCCTACACCACTCATTCAACCTCGATAACAACAAAGTCAATAATAATAATAATAATAAAACATGCCATAACGAGCTGCCATATTCAGTTTTGAAATGCTAATAATATGAGGGTACACAGAAGAGAAGACTGTCTCCCGTCCCCAGCTAACTTTGACGGGCGGTTCGTCTCGAAATCAAAAGACGGGCTGAAAAGTTAGAAATTTTGCCCAACTGCGAGTGAAAGTTTGGCCTTTTTCTTTATAAGAGAGGGATGCATGGCGGTCTCTTCTGCACCACTGACGTACTTGTTCGCTATTTTTCTCTCTCCCTTTCCTTCTTTCGTTCGTGAATTAATAGATTGTTATGTTTTTTAATGTTTTCTGTCTCTCTTGTTCGTTCATAAGTCACAACATATTTGGTCTTGATATTTTTTTTCTCTGATTCGTCCATTCGTTCGCAGGTGGCGTTATTTTGCATTCTCTAAATGTTTCCTTCGTTCTTTCTCTCGTTATACGTAGTTTTTCGATTTATCACTGCTCATTCGTTCGTCTAAAATGACTAATTCGTTTCGATCGTCTCAAAATCTATCGCTCGTTTACCTGTCTTTCGTTCGCACTTGTCATGAGATTCTTATTTACCTCTTCGTCCTCTCTTCACTTGCATGTCAGTCACTACACAACATGATCCACCCACTAGTTCCACACCCTTCCCTTCATGTCTTGTCATCTATTCCCTGACACTTGCCTTTTAATTAAGATTCATTTTAACGCCAAGTTCTTGTCTTCGTCTTACCATCTTCGTCAACTGTCTAAAAGGAAGTTATGGTTTTTGTTTTCTGTCAAGAGGCTCTCGCTCGTTATTCTAACTTGAGTAATTGAATAGTTTCGTTTTAGCTTCTCTCTTCAATCTGGAGAAAATACGCCCTTCATTTATTTTTCTCTCATTTGACGTAACTTCGTTGTACGAGTCATTTCTCGTTGTCTCCTTAACTCAGGTAACATTAATTAACAGAGGATGAGCACCTTACACCTGTGATAGATTCGGTTACATGACTTACAGTGTTTTCTATATACAGGTGTAGTTGACCTCCACACACTCGAGGGTAAGGATAGTTAGGGTGTGTGTTTATAGCCTACGTTTAAACAACTACAAACTATAAATATATAATGGAGGAAAAAGTTATGGCAAGGACGAGACTCTGCTCACGTGAGGTGCTAGGGAAAAAAAGATGAGAGAGAGAAAAGAGTGAAAGCGAGAGCGAAAGATAGAGAACGGGAGCTAGAGTGAGCGAGAGAGAGAATGTTTGTATACAAGAGTTCTGAGATAAGCGTTGATACATGCAAAGGGGCAGCAAGGAAAGCATCAATTTTCATAAAGGCAGGTTGGCAATATGGTGGATGGATTCATTCAGAAGACAGTTTATGACATCAAGTAAATTCCAGGCAAAGTTTAGCCCTCACTAAGTCTTATTGTTTTAACTTGTCCGTCTTATCGGAAATTGTCATGTAAATAGATAAGAAATTACCATTGCAATAAACATATTTGCCAACTAGACATAATCCTAACAGCTCTGTCCTCTTGTTCAACCTTATTACTGTACAACCCATGTTATACTGCTCCCCCATTATACTCATGTTCTTCAATTCCACTGTAATTTATGTTTATGCTTATAAAAAAAAAAAATAAAATAAATGAATATTGAAGTGATAACCGTGGTAACATTATGAGATGTTCTTATTACCACCATGCTATTGTACTATTCCAGATGTTACTAAATGTTACATTATACTTAATAGAGATAAATGTATAGTATATATCAGGTGCCTCAAAGAGAGCTCAGGTTCTCAACTGGCTCAGCCATGTTAATATTGTTATTGTTATCCACTCTGTATCTGTGTTTTCTGGATAAATAAACTATTTCAATTCAATTCAAGTGTTGGAGAGGGTTAGTATAAATCTCATAATATGTGAAGATTTGACTTATTGTGAGGTAAGACGCAGCTGTAGTAAGAAAGAGTATGATGATAGGTATAAAATATCAGGGTTTTAGAGATAAGTTTTTACATCTATATACAGGAGCAGAAGAAAACAGATGTGTGTCACCGTTGTATAACTTATAAAGGAAGAGAGCAATGGATTCGTCGTAATGTGTTGGAGAAGTGTTGTAAAGAAGGAGGGCAAGGTACAATGTTCCTTACTTCAAGTTTAAGATAACTCTCTGCTCTGTACCATAATTGACAAATCTGCTCATGACAAATTCTAAAACTTTAAGAGTGAGGTACATGTGGAGATGGAGGAGGAGAATTACACTTTCCTTTTTTCAGATATGATTTTTGTCAGCAAGCCTCAGGGAGTTGGCTGGGAGCAGTAATGATAGAAGCGGAAAGTTTGAAACTCTTGAAAAGAAGTGAAGCTAATTGCGGGAACATTTCTTCAGAACTAGAATACAGCCTTTAGGGTCTGTGCAACTTTCTTGGGAAATAGATGACCAAAAAGAGGAAGGGCAGCAGAAATAATGAGTTTAAGGCTTTGGAGGTTAATCAAGCCTGGGAAGATACGTAGTTGGATTAAGAGTTTATATATGCATTATAATATACTAGTTCCAGTACCATTTACTATGCCTTTATGATGAAAATTTTTGGTCCTAGTCCGTCCAGTTATAGTGTATCTCGCTAAGCATGACTACAGTTTTATATGAAGCTCGTAACGAGATTAATCATATGTTTTTTGACGATTTCATTAAAATAAAATTGTTTTTAATCTTCTCCAGAATCATGAAGAGAAGTATTTCCCAGTTTAAAATTCAGGCAACTTTTCTCTTTCGTTTGCTATGCATATTTCTACTTGCTTTTCTCAATGCTTATGAAACACGAAAAACAGTAATATCTAGTTTTAATTTTTCCAGTTATAATAACACACACGGACGAACTTTCTCACATCAAACAATAACATCGAATTAATCTTTCTATATAACTTTCATTGCTACTCGCTTCTGTCGTTCTGAAACTTATGATGAAAACATGAAGATATTTTGAGACTTTTACTAATGAATGCAGTTAGCCAGCAAAAAATAACTATGTGTTGTAGTTGAGGCTGTGTGATATTGATTCTCATCTGCAGTTAATTTTTCCCTTTGTAAACTTATTTTACTTAATGAGAATATTAATTGTTTTAGGAGATAACTTTTATTCATCTTTTTCTGTCTGTTTGTCTGTCTATATATCTATATAACAATTAGTCTTTTTTTTTCTATTTTCTCTGTATTTTTGCCTTTCTTTTTGGCTTCATTACATACAATAGAAACCATCTCAAAATACATTTACAAACATTTAAATTGTAAGAGTAAATCAATCTAGTGGGCAAGGTTACTTCCTGATCTTATTTAGAAACACACTGTCTTGGCAGAGGCGAACACAAATTAAAAAAAGTAAAGTGTTTCAGAGTGACAAGCCAAGAGAGTTGCCGAGTTTGTCCAGCTAAAAGATGAAGGAATTATCGCATGTGTTGTATCAATACTTAGTGAACCTAACCTAACCTAACCTAACTTAAGCTTACTGATCCACCTTCACCAAGTGCCAGTCATAAAAGACATTATTTATATAATATAAATGTTCCTGTTGTTTATGAACAATCATTAATTTACAAAACTTAACTATAGATTATTTTTACTTCGGTCATTAAACAGATTTATTCTTATTATTATTTTTTGGGGAGCAACCCGTCTGGGCACAGGTCACTGACCCCTATCGGGGCCTGGGAGGGGGGGGGGGGAGGCGAAAATGTAATGATGACGATAATAATAATAATAAAAATAATATTAATAACGACGTACAAAAAAAAGATCAATAGTGAGAAACAATATATGTATGTTGTGTTGTCAATAGTAAGAGAAACAATTGAGACCCTGCAATTGTGTGTAAATGAGGCAGAAAGTCAGATCAGCAACCTGGGACTTGGTCACAATTTTTTGTGATGCCATATGGCAGCAGGGTCTACCATTACACAACACATTATGCTTCCAATATCTTCCTAAGCGGTAGAAACAAATATTCAATAACCTTTTTATATTATCCGAAAATATTTGATGAAGAGTAAAAAATATTATGGAGTTATCTGGCAGTTGCTATTGCGTCTTAATGCGTCATTGTTTTTGGCACCAGAGAAGGATAGGGTCAGGCTTGGCTCTGTTTCTCTCCCGTCAAGCACAACATTTTCACCCGATATCTAGGTCAGGTCAATGGGACAGGTCACAGGTGCAGAGTTCTCAGAGAATAAATGAATTAATCTTATATGTTTGTATTTTTTCTCTATTTGTTTACCTAATTATCATCATCATTAACCATCATCAACAACCATAACCATCAACCATCACCATCAGACCTCACCCTTTATCATCAACCATCACCATCAACCATCACCCTTTACCATCACCCTTTACCATCAACCATTACCATCAACCATTACCATCAACCATCACCCTTTACCATCAACCATCAACCATCACCATCAACCATTACCATCAACCATCACCATCAACCATCACCATCAACCATCACCATCAACCATCACCATCAACCATCACCATCAACCATTACCATCAACCATCACCATCAACCATCAACCATCACCATCAACCATCACCATCAACCATCACCATCAACCATCACCATCACCATCAACCATCACCATCACCATCAACCATCACCATCAACCATCACCATCAACCATTACCATCAACCATCACCATCAACCATTACCATCAACCATCACCATCAACCATCACCATCAACCATCACCATCAACCATCACCATCAACCATCACCATCAACCATCACCATCAACCATCACCATCAACCATCACCATCACCATCACCATCAACCATCACCATCAACCATCACCTTTTACCATCAACCATCACCATCAACCATCACCATCAACCATCACCATCAACCATCACCATCAACCATCACCATCAACCATCACCATCAACCATCACCATCACCCTTTACCATCACCATCAACCATCACCCTTTACCATCACCCTTTACCATCAACTATTACCATCAACCATTACCATCAACCATCACCATCAACCATCACCATCAACCATCACCATCAACCATTACCATCAACCATCACCCTTTACCATCAACCATCACCATCAACCATTACCATCAACCATTACCATCAACCATTACCATCAACCATCACCATCAACCATCACCATCAACCATCACCATCACCATCAACCATCACCCTTTACCATCAACCATCACCATCAACCATCACCATCAACCATACCATCAACCATCACCATCAACCATCACCATCAACCATCACCATCAACCATCACCCTTTACCATCAACCATCACCATCAACCATCACATCACCATCAACCATCACCATCAACCATCACCTTTTACCATCAACCATTACCATCAACCATCACCCTTTACCATCAACCATCACCATCAACCATCACCTTTTACCATCAACCATCACCATCAACCATCACCATCAACCATACCATCAACCATCACCATCAGTACCATCAACCATTACCATCAACCATCACCCTTTACCATCAACCATCACCATCAACCATCACCTTTTACCATCAACCATCACCATCAACCATCACCATCAACCATTACCATCAACCATCACCATCAACCATCACCATCATACCATCAACCATCACCATCAACCATCACCTTTTACCATCAACCATTACCATCAACCATCACCCTTTACCATCAACCATCACCATCACCATCAACCATCACCTTTTACCATCAACCATCACCATCAACCATCACCATCAACCATCACCTTTTACCATCAACCATCACCATCAACCATCACCATCAACCATTACCATCAACCATCACCATCAACCATCACCATCAACCATCACCATCAACCATCACCATCAACCATCACCATCAACCATCAACCATCACCATCAACCATCACCATCAACCATTACCATCAACCATCACCATCAACCATCACCATCAACCATCACCATCAACCATCACCATCAACCATCACCATTACCATCACCATCAACCATCACCATCAACCATCACCCTTTACCATCAACCATCACCATCAACCATCACCATCAACCATTACCATCAACCATCACCATCAACCATCACCATCAACCATCACCATCAACCATTACCATCAACCATCACCATCAACCATCACCTTTTACCATCAACCATTACCATCAACCATTACCATCAACCATCACCATCAACCATCACCATCAACCATCACCTTTTACCATCAACCATCACCATCAACCATCACCATCAACCATCACCCTTTACCATCAACCATCACCATCAACCATCACCATCAACCATCACCTTTACCATCAACCATTACCATCAACCATCACCATCAACCATCACCCTTTACCATCAACCATTACCATCAACCATCACCCTTTACCATCACCATCAACCATCACCTTTTACCATCAACCATTACCATCAACCATTACCATCAACCATCACCATCAACCATCACCCTTTACCATCAACCATCACCATCAACCATCACCATCAACCATCACCTTTTACCATCAACCATCACCATCAACCATCACCATCAACCATCACCTTTACCATCAACCATCACCATCAACCATCACCATCAACCATCACCCTTTACCATCAACCATTACCATCAACCATCACCATCAACCATCACCCTTTACCATCAACCATTACCATCAACCATTACCATCAACCATCACCATCAACCATCACCATCAACCATCACCCTTTACCATCAACCATTACCATCAACCATTACCATCAACCATCACCATCAACCATCACCATCAACCATCACCTTTACCATCAACCATCACCATCAACCATCACCATCAACCATCACCCTTTACCATCAACCATCACCATCAACCATCACCATCAACCATCACCCTTTACCATCAACCATCACCATCAACCATCACCATCAACCATCACCATCAACCATCACCATCAACCATCACCTTTACCATCAACCATCACCATCAACCATCACCCTTTACCATCAACCATCACCATCAACCATCACCTTTTACCATCAACCATCACCCTTTACCATCAACCATCACCATCAACCATCACCATCAACCATCACCCTTTACCATCAACCATCACCATCAACCATCACCATCAACCATCACCCTTTACCATCAACCATCACCATCAACCATCACCATCAACCATCACCATCAACCATTACCATCAACCATCACCATCAACCATCACCCTTTACCATCAACCATTACCATCAACCATTACCATCAACCATACCATCAACCATCACCATCAACCATCACCCTTTACCATCAACCATTACCATCAACCATCACCATCAACCATCACCATCAACCATCACCATCAACCATCACCTTTTACCATCAACCATTACCATCAACCATCACCATCAACCATCACCCTTTACCATCAACCATCACCATCAACCATCACCATCAACCATCACCATCAACCATCACCCTTTACCATCAACCATCACCATCAACCATCACCATCAACCATCACCATCAACCATCACCATCAACCATCACCATCAACCATCACCTTTTACCATCAACCATCACCATCAACCATCACCATCAACCATCACCTTTTACCATCAACCATCACCATCAACCATCACCATCACCATCACCCTTTACCATCAACCATCACCATCACCATCAACCATCACCTTTTACCATCAACCATCACCATCAACCATTACCATCAACCATCACCATCAACCATCACCATCAACCATCACCATCAACCATCACCCTTTACCATCAACCATCACCATCAACCATCACCATCAACCATCACCATCAACCATCACCATCAACCATCACCATCAACCATCACCCTTTACCATCAACCATCACCATCAACCATCACCATCAACCATCACCATCAACCATTACCATCAACCATCACCATCAACCATCATCAACCATCACCATCAACCATCACCTTTTACCATCAACCATCACCATCAACCATCACCATCAACCATCACCATCAACCATCACCTTTTACCATCAACCATCACCATCAACCATCACCATCAACCATTACCATCAACCATCACCATCAACCATCACCTTTAACCATCACCATCAACCATTACCATCAACCATCACCATCAACCATCACCATCAACCATCACCCTTTACCATCAACCATCACCCTTTACCATCAACCATCACCATCAACCATCACCATCAACCATCACCATCAACCATTACCATCAACCATCACCCTTTACCATCAACCATCACCATCAACCATCACCCTTTACCATCAACCATCACCATCAACCATCACCTTTTACCATCAACCATCACCATCAACCATCACCCTTTACCATCAACCATCACCATCACCATCAACCATCACCATCACCATCAACCATCAACCATCACCATCAACCATCACCATCAACCATCACCCTTTACCATCAACCATCACCATCAACCATCACCATCAACCATCACCATCAACCATCACCATCAACCATCACCATCAACCATCACCATCAACCATCAACCATCAACCATCACCCTTTACCATCAACCATCACCATCAACCATCACCATCAACCATCACCATCAACCATCACCATCAACCATCACCATCAACCATCACCATCAACCATCACCATCAACCATCACCATCAACCATCACCCTTTACCATCAACCATCACCATCAACCATCACCATCAACCATCACCCTTTACCATCAACCATCACCATCAACCATCAACCATCACCATCAACCATCACCATCACCATCACCATCAACCATCACCATCAACCATCACCCTTACCATCAACCATCACCATCAACCATCACCATCAACCATCACCATCACCATCACCATCACCATCAACCATCACCATCAACCATCACCATCAACCATCACCATCAACCATCACCCTTTACCATCAACCATCACCATCAACCATCACCATCACCTTTTACCATCAACCATCACCATCAACCATCACCATCAACCATCACCATCAACCATCACCATCAACCATCAACCATCACCATCAACCATTACCATCAACCATCACCATCAACCATCACCTTTTACCATCAACCATCACCATCAACCATCACCTTTTACCATCAACCATCACCATCAACCATCACCATCAACCATTACCATCAACCATCACCATCAACCATCACCATCAACCACCATCAACAATCACAATCAATCACCATTAACCATCACTATAAAATAATAACCTTTGAAACTGTAATAAATATTCCAAAGCAATAAAGGCTTAAATTACGCTATGCTAATCGTTAATATCGGAGACTAATTAAAATTTACATAACATACCTGAGTATTACCTGATCTAAACCTAACCAACCGCTACCTGGAGTGAATCAGTCTAACGCGTCACTTGTCACAGGTAAAGAGACGAGGTCATAGGTGACAGGATTATGTGTATGAATGTGGAGTGTGTGTTAGTGTATGAATGTGGAGTGTGTGTTAGTGTATGAATGTGGAGTGTATGTTAACCCAGCTGACTTGCCCTGGATCACACCTCGGATCAAAAGACTTATGCAACAGAGAGACAGAGCCTTTCATCTCAATGACCACATCCGCTACAGGTCACTTCGCAACCGAGTCATCCGCGAAATACGCACTGCAAAAAAGTCCCACTACCCAACAAAATTACAACACCTGAAGCAGACCAACATCAGTCAGTGGTATGGTAAGCTTAAAGAACTCTGTGGACTAAACAATAAGACACACCCCCTCCCCTTCCTTAGCCATCTCACTAATGTTGACGCAGCTGAGCAAGCAAATAACCATTTCGCTACTATATGCCAGACGCTCCCCCAGCTTGACACAACCACTCTTCCTGCTTACCTACCAGCCCCCCTTCCCACTGACTTAGTAGAAGTATTTGAAGTAGCAAAACGCCTGGACAAACTAAAATTAAAACGCTCTACCACCCCCATTGACTTACCAATGAAACTCTTCAAGGAGTTCTCCCCGGAGCTTGCTAAACCCCTATGCTCCATCATCAATGCTTCTCTCAGTCAAGCCAGATGCCCAGCTGACTGGAAGACCTCTTATGTATCACCAGTGCCCAAGTCAACCAGCCCACAATCCTTAAATCAGCTACGACCTATTGCAATCACCCCAATACCCAGCCTAATCTGTGAAAGTTTTGTGTTCGACTGGGCTTATGCTGATATTGCAGGAGTAGTAGACCCTCAGCAATTTGGCAACATGAAAACTTCCTCCACCACTCACTGTCTTGTCAGCTTTCTCGATTACATATACCGCCATCTCGAGAAACGAAAAACGTCTGTAGCTGTCGCCTTCATTGATTTCACTAAAGCGTTCGACCTAGTCGACCACAATATAATCATCAACAAAGCTATTGACCTCGGGCTTCGGAGAAGTCTTATACCATGGCTTACAGACTTCCTCAGTGACCGACGCCAAGCTGTACGCTTCCGAGGGGCTGTCTCCACCTTTCAGTCACTCACCTGTGGCGTCCCCCAAGGCACCAAGATGGGACCACTCTGCTTCCTTATGCTCATCAATGATGCCCTAAGAGAAACCCCTGCTCGCTGGAAATATGTCGACGACTCCACCATTGGGATCAGCGTCAACAATTCTGCTCCCAACTATACCGCCCTTCAGGATTTATTGAACAGTCTCCAAAACTGGGCCACCAACAACCATGTCACCATCAACCATACCAAGACCATGGTTATGCACATCAACCTCTCCTCCGACATTGTCCCACCTCCTTCCATTACTCTAGGTCCGAACACACTCCAGGTTGTAGATTCCACGAAGCTCCTCGGCGTCACCATAGACAACAAACTAAATTGGAAACCACACGTCAGTGAAGTTGTCAAATCCTCCAGTTTCCGTCTCCACCTCCTAGCCGACTCAAGTCCCTCGGAGTTCCTGCACACGAGCTCCTCAGTGTTTACACAACATTCATACTTCCCAAGCTCACCTATGCCTCCCCCACCTGGACTTCCTCCCTAAATGCCACACAACGTAAACACCTAGAAAAAGTGCAAAAGAGGGCATGCAAGATTATTCTCTCCCCTTCCTACTCCACATATCAAGTAGCGCTCAACACACTGACCCTTTCGACTCTCACTGACCATCACCACGACCTCATCTGCAAATTTGGTAAGAAGCTTCTACACCACCCTCGACACCGGCTCCTACTACCACCTGAGATCCCTAGTCCGAGAATTGCTGTTCGACACCACAACCGCATCCAGCCCATACGTGCACGAACTGATCGCTATAAGAACAGCCCAGTCCCAACCATTGTAAAAATTATCAATAACTTGTAATAAACCAGTGTATTCACTCCCAGTAAACACTACTCCTTGCACTGCCACTATGTTGAAATGAACTGTAGTTTGAGCTTTTCCCCATCTAGTTATTATATGTCTTATTTGTGTCACTTATGTTACTTGTATATTATTTGTAATTCGAAACCCATTCCCCAAATATGAAACTGTATATTTTCAGCCTTCTGGCTGCCAAGCTCTTTCAATAAACCGTTAATTATTATTATTATTATTTTTGAGTACTGGCATAGAGGTGAGGTGGGTGTGAAGGCGAGCTTAGGGTGGGCCAGATGTGGGTGGGTGGGTGATAGATGGGTGGGTGAGGGTGTGAAAGTGGGCGGGGTGCCAGGTCTTGGGACAGATGAAACTCACCCACCCACCCACCCACTTGAGGGAATATCAGGTAAGGTATAGTGTACAAGAACAATGATTAATTATATTCATAAGAACATAAGAATGGAGGAAACTGCATCGGGCCTATTGGCCCATACTGGGCAGTCCCATTTACACCGAACCCCTATTGCTCATATATCCATCCAACCTGTGTTTGAAGCTATCCAGGGTATTTGAGTTAATGATGATATTTGGTAACTTGTTCCACTCGTCCACTACTCTATTTCTAAACCAATGTTTACCTATTTCGCGCCTAAATCTAAATTTGTCTAATTTAAAACCATTGTAACGAGTTCGCTCCTGGTTGGATAGTTTGAGTACCTTTGTAATGTCCCCTTTGTTTAACCCTGACTTCCATTTATACACCTCTATCATATCGCCCCTCACTCTACGTCTCTCGAGGGAGTGCAAATGATGATGCTTTATCCTGTCTCTGTACTCAAGGTTCCTAATACCTGGGATTAGTCTTGTAATTCTCCTCTGAATTCTTTCTAGGGATTCTATATCCATTCTGTAATACGGTGACCAGAATTGAACTGCGTAATCCAAGTGAGGTCTCACAAGCGCAAGATATAGTTTTAGGATGACCTCGCTAATCTTGTAACTAACACTCCTTTGTATGAATCCAAGTACTCTATTAGCCTTGTCTCGAGCAAATACACATTGTTTACTTGGTTTAAGACTCCTACTTATCACTACTCCGTAATCTTTCTTGCTGTCGGATTTCTCTATAACATCGTTGTTCATCTGATATCTGGTTTCTTTGTTTACATCTCCTAAACTTCGTACTTTACATTTGTCCACATTGAATTTCATCTGTCATTTTCCAGACCACTAGAGAAATCTGTTTAGATCTTCCTGTAGTTTTGCGGAGTCCTCGTCAGATTTAATTACACGCCCTATTTTAGTGTTATCAGCAAACTTACTTATGTTGCTGTCTTGGCCGATATCTATGTCGTTTATGAATTTAATAAATAATAATGGTCCAAGTACTGAGCCTTGGGGAACTCCACTAGTGACGATGTTCCAATCGGATTTAGTGTCGTTAATGCTCACTCGCTGTTTCCTGTCCTGTAACCACGCCTTAATCCATTTTACAATATCGCCTTTAATGCCATGAGCCTCAACTTTTCTTATTAGTCTTTCGTGGGGGACTCTGTCAAGGGCTTTGCTAAAGTCGAGATATACCACATCATATTGTGCCCCTCGTTCACTGATTCGAAAACAGCTGAAAAGAATGTTAATAGATTAGTTAGACATGAACGCCCGCTTATGAAGCCATGTTGGGAATCATTGATCAACTTGTGCTTCTCCAGGTGATTTCGAATAGAGTTTGAAATGATTGCTTCCAGCAATTTGCCTACAATTGATGTTAGACTGATTGGATGGTAGATAAAGGATAGTGATCTATCTCCCTTCTTGAAAATCGGTATTACATTCGCTATCCTCCAGGATTCTTGTACGACAACCGTTTTTAAGGACATGTTAAACAACTTTGCTAACGGCATACTAAACTCTTCCTTACATTCCTTTAATACTCTGGCAAATATCTGATCGGGACCTGGTGACTTATAAGGCTTTAGTTTGTCTATTTGCTTACAAACATCGTTACTAGTCACTACTATTTCACTTAATATATTTTCTTCATTATCTCTGTATAGAGGCGGTGCCTCGGGTATCATGTTTAAATTTTCGGTGGTGAAAACTGCTGAAAAATACCTTTTCAGATTATTGCTCATTTCTCCATCGTTATCAGCTAGCTCACTTGTATCTGACTGTGTTGGTCCAATCCTTGCTCGTGTTTTAGTTTGATACATTTGATAGAATACCTTGGGGTTTGACTTCGCCTCCCTTGCTACCTTCAGTTCATTATTCCTCTTTGCTTTTCTTATCTCGGTCTTAACCCCACCTTTTAATAATCTCGGAGGTAGACTTCACCACGATTTATTCTCCTACCTATAGCCTTCTTTTGCCCAATAATATTCTTTAAATAATTATTTATCCATTTATGGTCATTGTTGTTTAATCTGAGTTTTCTGTATGGTATGTTCTGCCTTTGTGCATTAAGTAACTCATTATTTAAATTGTTGTGGAACTCGTCAACCTCAGATCTCGTGATCAGGTCATCCTCAAATGTCAGGTCTCCAGGTGAGATCACCCTCTGCAGGTACATTGTGTGAGGTCACCTCATGTGAGGTCATGTAATTCACCCCCAAGTGTGATACCCCTTCTCTCAGCTGCCTCTTCAAACTATCAAAGTTTGCCCTTCTGAAATCTGGGACTTTAGTGGAATTTCCCTTGCGGCTGCCCTGAAATTCTAATTGGAATCTTATTTCTTTGTGATCGCTGTTAGCAAGTTCGTTCCCTACCTCGTCATTGCTAATGAGGTTTCTCTGTTTGACAGAACTGAATCGAGTATATTATTACCCCGGGTGGGTTCGGTTATATGTTAGCTTAGGAAACAGTCCTGGATTGTTTCAAGAAAATCCTCGGATTCTGAGTTACCTGGAAGGTTGATCCAATCTATTTGGCTAAAGTTAAAGTCGCCTACTATACAGACTTTGTTGTGTATGGAAGCCCTGCGCATCTCATCCCAAATAAGTCGCTCATTAACTCTCTCAAGATGAGGAGGTCTATATATTACTCCAGTGATTAATTTTTCCCTACCATCGATTTATTCTATCCAAATTGTTTCTGTATTCCTCTCAGTTTTTATTTCCTTTTTTATTTCACACTTCAGATTATCCCTGACATAGATTGCTACTCCGCCTCCTTTCTTAATCTGCCTGTCAGTATGGAATAATTTGTAACTTGCAATTTGGTATTCGACAGGTAACTCACGTGAGTGTAGGTTTATCCATGTTTCGGTGAATGCTATTATATCGATTTTTCGGTACATCCATTTTGTTTCTCATACTCCTACTATTTGTGTAGTAGACATTTAAGTTAGTCGTGTTCCGAGTCCTCTCTTTGACGAGTTTAGGTTTTAACTCCCTGCCTAATTTAGTTTTGCCATCATTCCTAGCACTATTTCTCTGTAACCTTTCACTTTGTATACCCGTTCCTATTGTAGTCTCCACCCCCGTGCTAACACCTTAGCAAAAAAAAAAAAATGTGACTACCCTCCCAGCTACACAAGGACCTGGGCGGGCTCACTAACTCCATCGCGCAAAAAAAAAAAAAAAAATGTGACTACCCTCCCAGCTACACAAGGACCTGGGCGAGCTCACTAACTCCATCGCAGTAAAAAAAAAATGTGACTACCCTCCCAGCTACACAAGGACCTGAGCGGGCTCACTAACTCCATCGCAGTAAAAAAAAAATGTGACTACCCTCCCAGCTACACAAGGATCTGGGCGAGCTCACTAACTCCATCGCAGTATATATACTGTAAAAAAAATAATAAATAAATAATAATAACAATAAGCAGCCCTATATAAATAAACCAATATTAATACAAAGGTCTGACGACCCAAGGGAGCAGAACAAAGGTAAAATACCAATAGGAAAGATGAAGCGATCTGGTTGAGCCCAGATTCTCTCTACTCCTACTGTATTTCAGTTTCACCACATTTTCTTCAACCCCTAATAATCTTCTTTCACCTCATAACTAATGACTCCGTATCCGTATAGCAGTTTAAAGACCTCGACATCTTTTGAGCTGCCCTCTCGAGAGAGCCAGCCAAGGTTGTCACCTGTCTTCATATCCTAGGTATTTGTTTTCATATAATTCAAACACTGACAATCACCATTTCATTTCCAGGATTTATGAAGGATATTTTTTAAACGTCCAAAATCATATGCAATGCTGCTGTAACTCAAAAGGCGTTTAAGGCAAATGAGAAAATGTGAAAAGCAGCAACAGGAACACGAGTCAATAGAGGGACACAACGAATGAACGGACACCAAGCAAGGAACAGGTGAATGACGTGCGTGTGAGAGGTGAACCTCGGTGTGCTTGACTGCCCATGAACCTTCAGAGACGACAAAGGAAAAATTACAATGAAAGACAATGTTGTTATTGGTGTTATTGTTGCCATTGTTGTAGTGTTATCAGGTAAACTATGATTAATTATTAAACCTTTGTAATATTGTGAAGTAAACCGTAATTAATACACCTGAGCAATAATATCAGGTAAATCTATGATTATTAAACCTCTGTACTATTATCGAGTAAACCGTAATTGATAAACCCGCGCAATATCAGATAAACATTAATTGATAAACCAGTCTAATATTTTCGAATACATTTATAATTTAAAGAAAAAAATAGTTATACAATTCTCACTTGGCCATTCATGAAGGCAGGGAACAAATTGAATATATTCCGGCACTGAATGTTTTTATTTATTTTTTATTATTCCCCATTGGTTAATTGCTTTACCTGTAAGTTGAAAAAGCCGGAAGGCGTATATCATCAACGCATTAATTCCCTAGTTGTTGTTTTTCAATTTCAAACATAAACCTCGAGAATTTCCCCCCAAAACGATATAGAATTTCTGGAAAATAAATATACATTCTATTTTCAAATGTATTAAAAGAAGAATAACGTTGCCAAATAAAACACAATAAAACATTCGGATATTTTATACTGAATCCGATCATATTTTACTCAACCGGTCATTTGCTCTCGGGCTGAATAGAAGAAAGGATTTATGTTGTTTATTTGTGCCGTATTTGTTTTATTTACTTGTTTAAATACATGTTGTATAATAGTCATACCTAAGAACTCAATGTATCCATCCTTTCATGAGTCGACGTAGGTGGAGGGAGGGAGGGAAGGAGTGATGGAGGGAGAGAGTGATGAAAAGAGGGAGGGAGGGAGGGAGGGAAGGAAGGAAGGAAGGAAGGAAGGAAGGAAGGAGGGAGGAAGGAAGGTACTGTAGGTAAGGAGACAGGTAGGGCGACAGACAGGCAGGTGTACTCAAACTTCTTATAATTAGTCTTCTACGATTCAACTAATTTCTACTTCTATATATCCACAATTCGTTCGCTTCTAAAAAATATTTCATAGAACATCAACACTTTTCATAAGTCTATATCCTAATTATAGAATATAGAAATAGATTATACAATTAAGGCCACATAGATATTAACTCTCACTCATCTCGTAAACCATTAGATCAAAATATATTCCATTGACGATATAAACCAAAGGCGAATTATTTACATTATAAATTGTTATTCCACTTTTTTCTCGTCAGATAGATAGTTAATGACCAGTTCATATTCCAATTAATATGAAAATACGTTTATAATGAGATTTGGATTATATCTTATTATATCTAAATGCCTCGTAATGACTTAATTATAAAAGGATTAGGGGGATATTAACAGTGTGTCAGTAGATCATTTTCTTTACTCACTGTTAGTCGGGAGAGTAACTCGTATAGTTTGTCATTATCTGAGTGTATGTGTGTGTGTCATTACTCTATCCGTTACTGTATTATATAGGATGGCGCTTTATCCTTTGCATTCCTGTAGGATGGTATTCTATCCTTATACAGCTATACAGTACACACTTAAGTCAATTAACACACTTTTTTTTTTTGCCCATACATTCCTTCATACTAGCATCCCTCTCATCTGAACACGCCTGCATAATAGCATCCCTCTCACCCACACACTCATCCATACTAGCATCCCTCTCACCCACACACTCATCCATACTAGCATCCCTCTCACCCCATGTCCTCCTCCATACTACCCTACTAGCATCCCTCTCACCCCACACATATATGCCCTCCCCCATACTACCATACTAACATCCCTCTCACCCCACTCTCTCCTCCATATAACACTCCTCTCGCCCACACACACTTCTCCACACTAACAAACCCTCAATTCAACTATGTAAAGAGAGACAATATATTTTTATCAACACAAACATTATCAAGATTAATTTGTTAATTACCTTGACCTGAAACACGTGACACAGTTTAGAGTTTTAAATATCCTACAGGTGGGGTAATAATTTATGGGTGCCACAGATGTTGACATTCCAGTCGCAAGCGTGTCGTTAAGCCGAGGACTTCGTTGGTGGATTATTTACGAGAATTAGCAAGGCATCAGTTTCTTGTAATCCTGCTCTCTGGATTTTATGATGGAAAGGGCAGTTTGATTGTGAATGGTTAAAAAATATTATTTAGATTTGTGAAGGTAGGTCGAGTGAAGTGCTGGCCTCACTACCTCCTAGTGTAGTGAATATTAAGTGTACAATTTGTTGCGTCTATATTATGACACATGGGTTGTCAGACCTATTGTACCAACTTTAACTTTCTCTCGATAACTGAAGATTACGATGAAAATTCCCAGCACAATTGGACGTGCAAAGCCAGAGAGGTAAAGTCAAAATCAGAAAACACTCATACAATAATCACTAAAAGACCGATTTGTACATTAATTAACAACTTAACCACGATTTGCCGCCCTTAATATTTACAAGTGCCCAAGATGGAAGTCATAAATTCTTGGAATAGTTTAAAAAAATAAAAGTTCACTGATGTAGTTAAAATCATGCATCTTCACAAGGTTACAAACGCTGACTGTGAACGTATAACTTTATTTGATGTTATCTGTACTCTGAAGTAAGGAGTTATTGTTGAAAATGAGGAACTTGACCTTTCCGAGTCCTAGAAAATGTCATTTGTTTCATTAATCAATATATAAAAACACGTCTGACCCAGCGACGTGTAGTTTAATTTATCATTATGCCTCCACGGTGCCAGCATCTATGTCGGATGTCAGAGTTAGCAACAAGAGAGGCCTGATGATAAATGCAAACACACACACATGCACACCCATCTGCCTGCCCGCTCAAACACTCACCAGCCCGCCTGCACACGCACACACCCGCCCGCATATACTGTAGTGGATTTCTCCCCTACAAACGCTGTTTGACGCTGTGTAGCCGACCCCACCAATTCCCCAGTGTATGCCTCGTGGTCTAGGTCAACCAGCGCCGCCATACATCACGGAGCGGGGGTTAACTACTAAGCCACGCCAACCCCCGCTATTTAAGACCTGACCTCGTGGTGACCTGTCACTTCACATATCGCTCCTGAACTAAGAAGACCTCTCAACAAAACCTCCTGCAGGACCCGAAACTGTGAAGACCGCCCTCTCTCTTGTGCCATTGTTTGGCCATCTTCCCGGACCGGACCACCCACGACTGATATCGTCAACAACAACTCACGAGCGTTTCCGGTTTATCGAGCATTAGCTTGCCCTCCCCACTGGTGGTGTGAGTGACCCACACTCCAGCTGGAGAGTAGTTATAGCGCGATATTCCCGGCGTGGTTTGAGCTCTTTTCCTTCTACTACTATTTTTCCTTTTTCGCTCTGGCCTAGGGACCTGCACCCTCAAAAAGTGTATTCGTCCTGCGGTCCTCCCTGTAACTGTTCACCTCCCTCCCAGGAGATTGTGAACACGAAAGGGGGTTGGAGCAAAACCCTCCCCAGCCGAGTCTTTCCAGGAAAACCGTGATCGTGCGGGTCCACCTGGAAAGAGGGTAGCAATCCTTATCCTTCCCCAATAGGCACACTTAGCTCACGTCTATAAGTGAGCAGTCACATACACTAGGAAGTAGGCTTCCCCAACGGGGCTCCGGGAGAGAAGCTCAGGAACCACTCTACGACCACCAGCCAGTGGGGAGTGCTGAAATTCCTCTGCTACTTAGTCAACCGGAATAGGTAGGATTTAAAAAAAAAAAAAAAAATTACAAAAAAAAAAAAAAAAAAAAAAAAAAAAAACGGTTATGGAGCGCGTACGCCCTCCTAACCGCGATCCCCGCCAGAACCACCAACCTGACGACCCGAACTACGACAGGCTCTGCACAGAGAAAGCGGACCAGTTACGCGCCTTCAATGAAGCCCTGAAAAGTAGGAACACTACCACCACCTCCAACAACTCCACCACCACTGCTACCGCCACTGAGGACGACAACTGAACGAAGGTAGAAAACAAGAAACGCCGACGTGCTTTTTCGGGAAACGAATGCCGTCAAGCAGCCCCCAAGGCACCCATCACCACCTCACCTCCAACGACACTGCCAAAATTCCGGATCACGAAAACGGACGCAAAAACAACATATGCCGCCGTCACAGAGAAGGAAAAGCTAAATCCACTGGCCAAGTTCTCAGTGCGGCCCAACCTAAAGGGGGAGATGATCGTTCACCCCAAAGACAAGGACTCCGCCACCACCCTCGACACTTACCTGCAAAACACCACCACCGTGACATCAACCAAGCTAGACCCCGCCCAGAAACTGATGAAGTCGGTAGTCCTCCGGTACCCAAAGGAACTACCTCTCGAACCCCTGGAGAACCACCCGAAGATCTTAAAAGCCGAGAGATGCTCTCCCCTGTCCGACAAGACGGCCACCACAAAACAAGTGCTCATAACGCACTACGGCTCACCCCCCAGCACCATAGACCTCAAAACCTGGGGGATCTACGAAGTGAGGCCCTTCGTCCCAGAGCCCCTGCGGTGCTTCAGATGCCAGAAATACGGGCACCATCAGACAAGGTGCACGAACAAGGAAATCTGCGCAGTCTGCGCACAGAAGCACGGCACACACTCCTGCCTTGCCAAGTTGAAAAATGGGGAAAAAATTGCCCCCAAGTGTGCCAACTGCGGGGGCAAACACCACGCCTGGAATCCTGGATGCTCCGAGAGAACAAAGAGGGTCCAGGCAAACCGCCCAGCAGCAAGACCGGCCCCCACCGCCTACACACCAGCCCCACCAAGTACCTTCGTGTGGGGAACCCAAAGGCCAAAACAACAAAGACAACCTCCTCAGCCAGTCAACACCCAAAGTGCAGCCCAGTTTCCTGGCCTCACTACGGCCACACCTCAGCCACCCAAGCAGCAGACAACCACGAGAAAGACAAAAGAAGCACACACCAAGGCACCAGAAGGAATGATACACGTATCAGACCTAGCCAAGGTACTGACAACCTTCGCGGAGGGCCTAGCCGGACTACTGGGCCACAAGATCCAACCCACACAGCTCCAAATACTCATGGGGAGCGTCCTCGGGCAAGTCGCCACAGCTCCAGCCACCTCAGTGGAGGAAGCCACGCCGGTCCTCACACGAGTGACAGCCGAGGTACACTCTACACCGAAGAAGGCCACCAGAGAACCCAAGATACCGACAGCTCCCAGAAAGAAATTGGACGTTTCAACTCCCCTAAAACCGAACCACGGCCCAGAAGGCAAAAACCACAGAACACGAAGATATGAACCTGATCCAGTTGGAATCGAACTTGGACATCTCCATCGAGGACCACCAGAAGTCCCCGATGAATCAGTGGTGGAAAACATCAGCACCCTGAACATCCTAACATGGAATGCTCAGGGCATCAAAAACAAGAAACACCGCCTACAAGAAGCAGCAGCCAAGGACAAGCTTGACATCATACTGCTACAAGAAACACTTCTACAAGAACACCACTGTTTCAAATTCAGCGGTTACAAGACATACAGGAGGCATTTCACGCAGGCGTCAACAAGAGGATGTATGATCCTGGTCAAGTCAAGCATACCCTCCGCCGATGTCACGCAGCAATTTCCATGTGGGGAAAACATCGAGACACAGGCCGTCAAAGTAACCCTCCAAGAACGGGAATTAACTGTTCACAACATCTACAAGAACCCAAGGGGCTCACTGGAGGTTACTCAATTATTTGCTTCGGCCGCTGACCACGCCACACTCATAGGAGGGGATTTCAACGCACATCATCCCTTCCTAAGCTCGGCAAGCCCTACAAATGAAGACGACCTACACCTATACACCACCTTTCAAGATACACCCGAGATCTGCCTCCTGAACACCGGAGAGCCCACCCACACTAGGGGAGGAAGGCTAGATCTAACCTTCGTCTCCAGTGCACTACAGCCTTCGGCCTCCTGGCAGCTACACCCCACGCTGACCAGCGACCACTTCGCCACCCTAACAACGCTGAAGGTGAACAAACTCCCCACTCCACCCCCCCCCCCCCCCGAGATGGAGATACAATACCCAAAAGGCAGACTGGGGACTCTTCAAGAAACACCTGGCTAAGTGGCGCGAAAAATCACAGCCGGCCGGCGCAGCACCCGTGGATGAGACAACCCTCCACCACCAATTGGTCGAGGCGTTTCACCAAGCGGCAGAAGAGGCTATACCAAAAACAAAACCCACATCAAGACAGTACAATGATTACTGGTACTACTGTCCCAGGGTGAAAGAACTCAACCACAGAGTGAACATGGCCCGAAGAAACTACAGGAGACATCCCACGGCAACAAACAGACATCTCCTGCAAGTCATAGTTAAGGATGCCAGGGAAGAGAAGGAAGAAATAAAAAACGTAAGCTGGCTCAAGTGGTGCTCCGAACTGAACGAGCACACCTCCCTTGGCAAGATGTGGGCCCAGATCCGAAGGGCATCTGGGAAGGCAACACCACCACCACCAACCCATCCCAACCCAGAAGAGGAAGCCGAGAGACTTGCAAAACTGTTCTCTGACCGAGCAGCAACGAAAAACCTCCCGAGACAGGCGGAGGAGACACAACGGCGTCTGCGACAGGTCAGACTCCAGATGATCGAAGAGGCCTGCAACAGTGAAGATGACACTGACAGACCTTTCAACCAGCAAGAACTCCAGAAGTCGCTAAAACGAAGCAAGCACACAGCTCCAGGGGCCGACAGGATAACCTACTCCATGCTTTCCCATGCCGGTACAGCCGGACACGAGGCTCTGCTACAAGTCATCAATGCTTCGTGGACAGCACAAAGACTCCCACCGGAATGGAAGAAGGCAGATATACAGCCCATTCCGAAGCCCAGAGAACCAGACAAACCGAGGCCCATCTCCCTTCTCAGCTGCATAGCGAAGACGGGAGAAAGAATGGCTCTCAACCGACTCAAGTGGAAAGTAGGCAGCCCACACCCTCACATCTTTGCTTACACCGAGAACACCGGCACAGGCAACAACATCGCCGAGATACTCAGAACAGTGGGCTACAAACCAGCTCTGGTGGTCTTCCTCGACCTGGAGAAAGCCTTCGAACTAGCAAATCCATTGGCCATCACAACTACGCTCGCTAAAAAAGGCGTCAAAGGAAGGCTGCTGGGGTGGATCCAGAACTACCTCACACAGAGAGAAGCACGAGTACGCTTTCAGGGAGCAACCTCAAGCTACAGGGTCCATGAAAACGGAACCCCACAAGGAGGCATCCTCAGTCCAATGCTGTTCAATGTCCTGATGGAAAATCTAGTCAAACTTCCTTTCAGACAAACAGCCAAGCTCCTATGCTATGCAGACGACTTACAGCTTATAGTAAGAGGATCTAACAGACTAGCCAACACGCAACACGCACTCCAACTTATAGAAGAGGAGTGCAACAGACTTGGACTCAAGATAAATCCAGCCAAGTCGAAAGCGATGGCCATCTGCACAGACACACCAGACAAGATGCTCTCCATACAAAACACGCCGGTAGTCTGGACCAACGCCCACCAGTGTCTTGGAATCTGGTTTGACCAGAAACTCACCTTCAAGCCGCAACTCGAGTATCTCAGGCACAGGACGAAGAGCAGACACAATATAATGAGGTCGCTCACCAGCAAATCCGCAGGAGCAAACCTTCATGTGCTCAAAGCCTACTACACGGCCGCCATCAGATCGCTGGTAGATTACAGTGCTCCAGCACTCATTGGACTGAGAGAAGACCAAATAGCTAAGCTAGAAGTCATCCAAAACAATGCTCTCAGGACCATGCTCGGAGCACCCATGTGGACCAGAATTTGCAATCTGCAAATGGAAACCGAACTACCACCCCTGGCAGTACGAGTCAAGCAGGTGACAGCCGGTCTCCTCGCCAAAATCTGTAGAGCAGACAAGCCCACAGTTGCCAAAATTCGAATCAGTGCCTCCCTCCACCTCGACCACAGAGTGCGAGGGGCCACCTGGTCGCACGAGGCAAGCGAGGTCATCCGACACCTGCAAGCAGAAACACTCGTCAAGAACAACCAAGACACACGAGACAATGGTTACGCTGTTCCTCCACCATGGAGCCCTCCACCAGCCACACTCAAATTCACCGACCTAGGTGATAGTAAAGCCAACCTCCAGAAGGAGGACCTCAAAAAAATAACTCTCGAAGCCATAGCCACCGAGACACCGGCTGATGCAGCATCATACTTCACAGACGGCTCGGTGGACCCAAAACATCATAGATCCGGAGCGGCCTTCTACACCCAAGGTCAGACCCTCCAATGGAGACTTTCCAATGACTGCTCCACCCTACAAACAGAACTGGTAGCAATCTCAAAGGCCCTACAACACGCTGCAACACAACACAACAAGTCCATCATAATTCACACGGACTCGAAATCGGCCATGCAGGCGCTGCAACACAGTCAACCAAGAGACAACGTCCACATCATCACCTCGATCCTCGCACAGCTACAGGAATTCCAAAGCCAAAGCCGACCAGTCGTCTTACACTGGATTCCCAGTCATGTAGGGATCGGAGGAAACGACGTGGCAGACGAAGCAGCCAAGGCAGCTACACGTTCTAGTAGCGTACACATCCAAGTTCCAGCAAGTGTGCAACAGATCAAGAATCACCTCAGAAAGACTAGCAAGCTCCACATCAAAAAGAGCTTCCTTCATGCACTCAACGCTGGTTCCCAATCAGCCAAATGGTACCTGGCGGCCACAAAAGGGGAACCACCTTTCGCTGACAAGAAAACTCCAAGACAAACCCAAGTCAGCCTTCATCGACTACGACTAGGGTACAAGTGCTCCTGGCAGATGATCGGAAATGACGTCATGGATTGCACCTACTGTCAGGAGCCAGCAGCCAACCCACTTGAACACTATCTCCTCGACTGCGAGGTCACACAAAGCCTCCGAAACAGAACTCAAATCTCCCCAGAAACACACACAACACCAGCGGCCACTCTAACCCGAAAGGCCCATACAGACCACATTCACGACCTTCTCCGGGTCATCACACGATACCCACCACCCAGATAGCTTAGAAAGCATCCTCTCCCAGCAAGTGCGGACCCCAGTTCGGGGGGCGCGCCACTCCGAAACTGACCACGTCCAAGAGTGGGGGTTGGTGGTAAGCGTCCACTGATCGGGGGTCCGCTCACACTTGCAACCTGCAGTATCCTTCCAATCTGCAGGTGGGACCACCTCTAATCCCAATTCGGTCTGGCTGCTCCTGGAGCTCCAGCCGGAACCACCAAACGGGCCGCCTACAGGCAAAGGCCCGTGTCGGACTACGGTCCGACAATCTTAACAACAACAACAACGGTGATCTCTCTCTTACTACCTTCACCAACCAGCAAGCAACACCTCCTCCTCCTCCGCCTGCCTGGCGGCCCTCGCTCCTGCCGGCGAGCATGGCCACCCACAAGCTGTCCTCCTCTGAGCACCCTCACCAACCAGCTCTCTCTACATCACGCTTGTAACCATGCTGCCTTCCCAGCACCAAGCTGCATTGTACATCCAATACAACATGTACACTGAGAGCACATTGTGAGTTTCCTTTCTCCAACCCATCCTGAGTGTGAACCCAAACAACTCATACCCCACAATACATACACATCCCTCCCCCTCCACACACACACACACACAATGGCACAAATGTTATTAGCAGTGTGTGTGTGTGTCTAGAGATTTCACTAGATCGTGATTGTTTCCATGAGTGTGTTTTACTCTCATCCATTTTTCTACTATATTCGGGTTAATATTACACTACTCCACTGATTATTTGAGTTTACCTCCACGTAAGAGTATACGTAATAAATAAAACATGAAACAAATACCCATCAAAATCCGAGAAGTTTAATAACATCGAGAAACACTCATACTGTTTACTAAGAAAACATCTAGTGAACCAACTTTCATAAAACTGCGGGTTTGCTCCGTCTATAACTCTGATGTCAAACATTCCTTGATGTTTACTCTTAATGTTTGGTTTTCATTGGCCCGTAGACGCTTGCCTCTGCCTTAAGCTCAAGATTTAGCTCTTCACCTGGTAGGACAGATTTAGTTCGTATCTCTATGACGACATCCAGAAGGAGTAACTGGGTCTTGATCACTATGTAAACACGACAAGTCTAGGTCATGATACATACTCGACCCCCACCTGAAGACACCACCACCACACGCATACAGCAGAGCTCTAGAAAGTGTGTTGGTTTTAATCTATCATACAACGCATAGTATTTAAGTTCGTATTGTTATATTAGATCATACACTAGACATTAATTACTAAAAAAAAACATAATTAAATGAATATACATATCACTTCATAATAACTAAAGATATAGAGACAGTATTGCAAGAAAAAATTGTATTGCAAAATAATTCGTTGTGCTTTAAGCTTTCACCCGGCGATTATACCCAAAACATACAACAAACACACGGGTTTTACTTTATCGGAGCCCATCAATTGTGTTCATATAATATTAGTGGAGGTTATTATTATTAGCGATTCATACCAAATTAATAATGACCTGCACATGCTGTAATAATACCCAGAGATATTAAATGACTATTAGATATTATTAATATATTTATAAGCATTGTTGATTATCATGATTATGTTCACATGTTTAAGGCAATTTTATCGTTTATGTCTGGAATATGCTCAACTAAGATAATAATTCGGGTAAACTTTAAATGTAAGATGTGATGCTTTTGCTAAATAGGAATAACATTTGTTTTTTATTATTACAACTCAGCATAAATTATTTCATGTGTGGTAAAATTGTCATTTCGTCGTGGCTATCGTAACAGAAGCACACACTCTCGAGTCGATGATACCAGGACTCCAGTTATACACCCTTGTGTGTGAAAATTGCATATAAAAATGATCGACATATTGTGATACAACTTGCACTCGATCTCCAGTAATCACAAGAAACACTGAAAAACATGCCAGTTCTAAGAAGATGCATGATGCTGAAATTGAAAATTATTTAAAATATCAGGTAATAAATGCATAAAGTAACTCAAAGTTTCGGAAGTTGATTGAGTTAACGATATACGCAAGTCACTATCTAAAATTAGTGGATAAAGAAAATTTTCGGAGTGACCTTACCTAATAAACATGATCCTGATCTTCAACTTACTCAGTTAGCGGAAACGTAATATTCTCGAGCAAATATAAAAACAATTGTAACTGATATACTGTACATGTCCACTAGGGAGTGACAGTTTGGCAAAAGTTTTCAAAATCTAATTGCTTGGGTTGGATTATTTGTCTATCGGCCACGCTAATTCCGAATATGTTTGAGTTTTTTACATCATTGCATTAGAAGGTTTGTGGATACTTTTGGGTTTGGCATGAAAAACGCGAAAAAACTGTAAATAATAAAGGGACTGGCAATGTGGCACAACCTGTTAAAATCAAGTTATTGAATTGGATTATTCGACTACTGTGTACACTGGTTCATAATATGCTATTGTTTTACAACTCAATGCGCTACAAATTATGCCGATATTTTTGCTGCAAGTCACCACATACGTATATTTCGAAAACCAGGGCCCAATATTACCAACGGCGTGGATAGATTCCGTGGAATGAATTCAGGACATTCCCGCTCATGGAACATTACCAAACTCCGTATATGTGCCAATGGCAGGCCAATGGCAATATTTACAGAGTTTGTTGAGGCTCCCTGGACGGGAATGCCCTGAATTTATTCCACGGAATCTATTCACGCCGTTGGTAATATTCGTCCCAGGACTGATCAACGAATTCAGCCCAAGTAGCTTGACTTGGACAGTTAAGGACAAAATCTCAGTCCGTACTTTTGAATAAAATATTGTTCAATAGGTGGTGATATTGAAGTGCTGAAAGTTGTTTTTTCTGTGTTGTTTTGCAGTTAGTTCAAAGGGCCGCCACCAAGATGGGTCGTCCTAAGATTAGCAACACTCAGCTGCGCCAGGGTAACGATAAGGTGTTCGGGGTTCGGATGCCTCTGCCATCTAACAAGTTGCCTCTGAACAAGGAAGTTGGAAGTGCCCTGGCTTATGAAGCAGAAAACGAGAGGTTAAGGAGAAGAACAAATGCTTTTGATTATATGGATGCCACCTCCCTCTACTGTATGTCTCACGAAGGAGTGCAGATTAAGATGCTTTAACCTATCTCTGCACTCGAGGTTCCTAATGCCCGGGATTAGTCTTGTCATTCTCCTCTGAATTCTTTCTAGGGATTCTATATCCATTCTGTAATACGGTGACCAGAATTGAACTGCGTAATCCAAGTGAGGTCTCACAAGCGCTAGATATAATTTTAAGATGACCTCGCTAGTCTTGTAACTAACACTCCTTTGTATGAACCCAAGTACTATGTTAGCCTTGTTTCGAACAAATACACATTGTTTACTTGGTTTAAGATTCCTACTTATCATTACTCCTAAATCTTTCTCATAGCCAGATTTTTCTATAACATCGTTGTTCGTATGGTATCTGGTTTCCCTGTTTACATCTCCTAGACTAAGTACTTTACATTTGTCCACATTAAGTTAGATTAAGTTTCCTTGGTTTGAAGCATGGTGCCCTTCCAAAATATTCACCTTATATTTGATGGGTAATTGTTTTTAAGTTACAGTTTATAATATTTCTTCTCTCACTCCGCCAGCTGACAATGTGAACATAAGAAGGGAGTAAGGGATTGTCGTGTCACTAAAGCTACAATAATTCAAATACTCATTTAATGTATTATTTCCTTTGATAATGTTTGAATAGCATTCAATTTTAATTGCCGACTGTAAGGAAACATCTCCTGTCCTTTCTTATGTTTTCACTACCAACGGGAGGATAACGACGTCTTGTTGTAAACACACTGGCATACAAGAAAACACGATGTACTCCGCCAAGTCGATGGGAAACTTTATATGTGTTGTTTTCGTGGATTGATTGGTAATAGGTTATAGTGAAGGGGAGTAAGGTAATGTTTCTAGTTTTAGCAGTTGGTTGTGTCATGAATGGAGTTCGCTCTGGTAGATATACCCTCACCGTGTAGCCTACTGTACATCCTCATATTTAACACATTAACCTCAATAAATACAACCCGTGTTGACCACCACTTACCTCTTGATTTGATATTCCTTCGCCAACGATAACACTTCACTTTGACACTGTTAACGCGACAACAGCGGCACTAGAACTGATCGTTGTGCTTCATGAAAGTCAGGTGTCGAACCTTAATGGGACTGAATGAACCTATCTCATTACCGTCCCATTAGTCTCACGTCAATCATAGGCAAGTTGCTAGAGTCAATTATTGCTACAAAAATCAGAAGCCACCTTGAAACATTCAACTTAATTCATTCTTCTCAGCACGGGTTCACCCAGGGACGTTCTTGTCTCACAAATTTGCTTAGCTTTTTCTCAGAAGTATATGAAGCGGTAGATAATGATAAGTCATATGATATAATTTATTTAGATTTCAGTAAAGCATTCGATGGAGTCCCTCATGAGAGATTGATAAGGAAGGTAGAAGCACATGGAATAGGTGGATCATTATTAAAATGGATTAGGTCATGGTTAACTGGTAGGAAACAAAGAGTCAGCATAAATGGATTAAAGTCAGACTGGGGTGCGGTCAAAAGCGGAGTTCCCCAGGGATCTGTATTAGGCCCTCTGCTGTTTGTTATATTCATTAATGATCTTGATTTAGGTATAACTAGTAGGATTAGTAAATTTGCAGATGATACCAAAATGGGGAGAGTGATAAATTCAGACAGTGACTTTGAACACCTTCAAAGAGATCTAGATACCTTACATGAGTGGTCAGTAGACTGGCAAATGAATTTTAATACTGATAAATGCAAGGTACTACAGATAGGGAAGACGAATACAAACGTTAAGTACAAACTAGGTAACACGGAAATAGAAAACTCAGTTTGTGAAAAAGATCTAGGTGTATTTGTTAGCAACGACTTGAAACCTAGAAAACAATGTATTAGCGTTCGCAACAAGGCAAACAGGATTCTTGGGTTCATATCTAGGAGTGTGAGTAACAGAACTGCTGACGTTATCTTGAAAATTTACCTAGCATTAGTGAGGCCACACATGGATTATGCGGTTCAATTCTGGTGTCCTTATTATAGAATGGACATAGATTCTTTGGAGAGAGTACAAAGAAGAATGACAAAAATGATCCATAATATTAGAAACCTTCCATATGAAGAAAGATTGAAAAGCTTAGGCTTGCATTCATTAGAGAGGCGTAGAGTTAGGGGAGATATGATAGAGGTGTACAAGTGGGTAAGTGGGATTAACAAGGGTAAAATGGAAGATGTTCTGAAGCTCAGTAATAACGAAATAACTAGAACAAATGGCTTTAAATTAGATAAATTCCGATTCAGAAAGGATATAGGCAAGCACTGGTTTGGTAATAGAGTTGTGGATATGTGGAATAGGCTACCGAGTGCTATAGTAGGATCGGGGACGCTAGGGAGCTTCAAGACGAAGTTGGATAGGCACATGGAAGTGCTGGGATGGGTGTGAAAGGGATCTGCCCTGTATGGGCCAGTCGGCCTCCTGCAGTATCCCACTTTCTTATTTTCTTATGTTATTACTGTGAGAAGACTTTGAGTGTGTCTTTCTCTTTGAATTTACGAAATACCTGATTCGCTGATCTAGAACCTATGTGCATATATTATTCTATGCACAAACGAAACCTTCATTCTTCCAGTTATAAAGACTATTATTCCATATGAATGAGTTCACTTTAACGAACACACATCACCGCTGGTAATGAACCTCTGAAACAATACTTCCAAACTCTGTACTCATCAGTGTCTCAAAGTGACAGTTAACTATGAAGAAACGTTGAGAATGTTGTTCTTATTTTCTTTAACTCACTTTATTAAATGAATAAAACAAAAACAAAATACACAATAAGATCGTACACAACTATAATAAATCGTCATATATCGTTAACGAGCGACAAAAGAAAACTTTTTTTCTTCGAATCAACGCATTCGAAGACGTCCACCAGACAGGATTACCAACCAATTGTTTAAAGCCATTCAGTAAGATCGCGTAAAAATAATGACAATATTTCAGTAATTCCGTGATATCCCTGAGTGAAACAGTAATTACATGAAATTACTGAAATTTCTAGAGATTTCACGAAATTACTGGTTTCACAATCTTACTGTAAAACACACACACACAAACACACACACACACACATATATATAGAGGTAAAATTGCTGTTAATAGCTACATACGTATTTATATATTTATAACGAGATATTAGGAGGCAATATTACTCCCGCTGTCCATGGAGGTAATGGTCCATTATAAGCTTCCCAAAAGCTATTTATAAAGGAATTCTGGCCAGGTAGTCCAGGGGCCGTCGGCAAAATGTGTTCCCCAAACTTTTTGCTTCTCTGATGAAGTTTTGTTTTGACCAACTTTTAATTACAGCGCATTTATAATTACCAAATCTTGAATTACGGCCGCAATTACGTGGCTTTGCTTGGGTGGGAGGAGGGGGAGGGTGGGGAGGGGTAAGAGAGAGATGGGAAGGGGAGAAGCAAGAGAGACGAGAGAAGAGGGAAGGAAGTACTGTATAGGGCCATACACAGGGGGGGGGGGGGGAGGACAGTGAAGACCTATCAGTAAACAGTTGTGCAAAATGGTATCTCAAGTAAAAACTTAAGTGCCTTCCCTGATAACCTCGTAGGTAGCCATGACCCTGTGAGGCAAGGGTCAAAAACTACAACACAGGAATTGAATTTTACCATTTTTGTTTATGCATAAGGGCTCATTTTGATTCTGTTAAGTGCTTGGTCAGTCTGTAATAAAGTACTTGGTAGTTTAAAGCAGGATGAGGGGCGCCGTCCGTATTCGCCGCCAGTACAATGAAACTTAACTCAGATAATTATTTTTTATGTTCTACTTCATCGAAAAATTTTGCCAAGTTTAGTTATATGACGACCGAGGGGATTGTCCGGTCACATATATTGTCCATGTTAGTAGAAAATTCATACTTAACACACACACACACACACACACACACACACACACCAGAAAAAAATATCAAAGTTGTTTAAGCAGACCACTAAATGATATTCATGAAACGACCTGAAGTGGCATCTACTGTGAGAACCCAATTCTCTACCCAGTTGTTGTCGTGCTTTGATAATGATAAGGCGGTGGGTGTGTGAGGCGGTGCGGTGGGTCGTGTGAGATGGTGGGTCGTGTGAGATGGTGGGTCGTGTGAGATGGTGGGTCGTGTGAGATGGTAGGTCGTGTGAGATGGTAGGTCGTGTGAGATGGTAGGTCGTGTGAGATGGTGGGTCGTGTGAGATGGTGGGTCGTGTGAGATGGTGGGTCGTGTGAGATGGTAGGTCGTGTGAGATGGTTGGTCGTGTGAGGCGGTGGGTCGTGTGAGGCGGTGGGTCGTGTGAGGCAGAACACCAGGTTGAGTGAGAGAATGAGAAGCCCTTCATGTCCACTTTTGTTACCTAACCTAACCAAACATACCTGGCAAGTGTTCGCGTGTAGATCGTAGACTCACGCGATGAAAACCAAAGCCAAACACCACTAATACAAACCGTTAAGACTATCCAGCTATATCAATGTACAACAACGTGTTTATGGATGTTACGCCAGACGAATGATCGCCGGTATTTTGTCAGCAATGGCTCAAGATTACCCAGAGCCAAAATTAAATAAAAGGTATTGAAGTCACCACCTGATATCCTCATTTTCCCTCCACTTAACACCGTCATCCCTGCCTGATTATACTGTAATTGGATCCTAATTTACCTGTGTATTATTCACGGGTAAAAAAGAGAATATAATGAGGGACTTCAGAATCCAATCACCGCCCACAGACCAGCAGCTTCCCGCACTGTTCATTAACGGGAAACTTAATAATTACTAATGACCTAATTACCTACGTCACTCCCCTTGCTGGTAATTAAAATGATAAGTAAACTTGTTTCATAAATTTAAGGGATAATTAGGTACGAGAAGATCGCCGCTAATTGTGTTTCCGGAGACTGTGTGTGGAGTTATGAGGGAGCGGCTGTTCTTGATGACCGGTTCACTTGAGTTAATTTATAGTTTTAATAATTCCAAGAACACTTCCTCGCTGA
The DNA here is from genome assembly GCA_958450375.1 of Homarus gammarus. Classification (NCBI taxonomy): domain Eukaryota; kingdom Metazoa; phylum Arthropoda; class Malacostraca; order Decapoda; family Nephropidae; genus Homarus; species Homarus gammarus. The sequence goes on from CAUDMG010003965.1 coordinate 1,614,923, forward strand.
GACAAGTGACAATTAACATAATATATAGATAATACATAATAATTCCCCTTCAAATAACAATAAACAAAACCTTAAAATACTTATATGGGATTTGATATATTGTATAATACCTTAAAAAAAGAAGAAGCTATAACAGGTCACTTAAAATACCATTAGAATCCCTTACATTCGCATCGAGGATCTTCACATTCCATTAAATACGACCAGAGACAAACACTCACACACATACACAGGATCAGACATAAAACAAACATACACACAAATTCAAGTACACACACACACACACACACACACACACACACACACACACACACAGTTATATACGGTATGACAACATCTGACATTCATGCTACCTGACAAGAATCACTGATGACAACCTCTGGAAATTAGCCGTGATGAAGCGTGTAAATCAGAATGTGTGTATGTGTGTGTGTGTGTGTGTGTGTGTGTGTGTGTGTGTGTAAGACAAAGATATTGACTTACTATTTCTTTCCATATTTACATACAGTTAAACAACGTTATTAAAATTGATCATTATCTTATCCACCTTAATGATATTGCATATTAAATGGAGTAATTAAATGATTAAGCATCTGTCTGGATAATACAGGTAATGCTATACAAGGAAGAACACCATCTGAGAGCCAGGCAACCAGGTCACGACGAACTAGCCAGGTAACATGATGACTAGAGAGGTATTGAGCATATAGTGATCCCCCTTACCTGTCACTAGATGTAACAGGTATCTATGAAAAAACAAGCAGGTGATGTTACCGTCCTTTACTATATATAAAAAAAAAATCCGGCGATGAAAAGGAAAACAAAATAGAAAAAAATCATTTGGTCTCACAACACCGCAGCTTGAAAAAATGGAGCAAAATTAAGCTTCTCCATATGAGGTTCAGTTTCATTAAAGCTCAGCGTTTTCCGAACATTACTCGGATACGAGCCATAATTAAGGCCGGTTCTGGTGTAATTACCTAACACGAACGACACATTACTCGACCAGTGCGAGGAACACCACACAAAAGCTTGAAAGAATCCTTTTAAGATAATGAAGCAATCCCAGACACCGTTTTCATTATAGCCCCATGCAGTGTTTGGGAGGAGGGAGGGACGGAGGCATCATCTCTCTAAGACGTGAGTAACTCTCCTCACAATGGCTGTATTGAATCTTCTTATTACTATTGGATCTTGAACTATACACCACACGGCAGGGAGTAGTTGGCAGTGCAGTGTTAGATGACAGTTAAGTTCACACAATCTTTCAAACAAACTACACAGTCTATCACACCACACAGTCACACAGTCTATCACACCACACAGTCACACAGTCTGTCGCACCACACAATCACACAGTCTGTCGCACACCACACAATCACACAGTCTGTCGCACCACACAATCACACAGTCTGTCGCACCACACAATCACACAGTCTATCACACCACACAATCACACAGTCTGTCGCACCACACAATCACACAGTCTGTCGCACCACACAATCACACAGTCTGTCGCACACCACACAATCACACAGTCTGTCGCACCACACAATCACACAGTCTGTCGCACCACACAATCACACAGTCTGTCGCACACTACACAATCACACAGTCTGTTGCACCACACAATCACACAGTCTGTCGCACCACACAATCACACAGTCTGTCACACACCACGCAATCACACAGTCTGTTGCACCACACAATCACACACTCTGTCACACACTACACAAACACACAGTCTGCCAAACAGCACATAGTCTTTCACACACCACAAATAACTCGTGTTTGGGAAGAAGACATCAGACCATATAAATAATTTCACTCGCTTCCTCATTAGCTCCTTAATCATCTCCTGAAATCACTCTCTGTTTGTCTATCTCTCTCTTTCTCTCTTTATTTCACTTTCTCCCTTTCTTTTCCTTTCCCTTCCACTCTCTTTCTCTCATTTTCTGTCTTTTTCTTTCATTTTCTCTCTCTTCTACCTCTCTTTTCCTTCCCTTTTCTCTGTCTCTCTCTTACGAATTTTACAGAACCAGGCCCCTACCTTGAGTCTATTTTTAGCTGTCGACAAATTCCCTCAGTTGGACCCAGACTTGTTTATGTTATGGGGGAAGGCTTTTTTCAGTGGGACCGGGATCATGTTTAGTTTATAAAGAACATGAAACGTGGTGTAAAAAGTGACGGTATCTGGGTAGTGTAAAGGACGATAATAAAGGATAAAAACAGTGATAAATGAATGGAATAAAGAGAATGATGATAATACAATAAAAAAAACTATGAAACAATACGATAATGAGGGAAGTAGAGTTTGATAATGGGAGGATATGATAATTAAGAAAGAAAAGATAGTGATTAAAGAGAACGAAGGTATTATACAGGATGATAATGATAGGGAGAGGAGATAATAAATAATAAGCATACATGAGATGATAGTAGAAGAAGATAAAATTGAACTTAATAACATTATTACCGTCTACCTGGACGTGATATTGACCAGTTAGTTGGTAAGACTTCCTCTTTTTATATAACTGAGAAGACATTAGTAAATACGTTATGAATAAAATGTCTTTAACATTTGTGAAAGATGGGAGGAACCTTATTAAAAAAAATCTTGAGTAAAATAAATATGATTAATGTTTATAATGTATTGTTAAGGAACGATGAGAGAGAGAGAGAGAGAGAGAGAGAGAGAGAGAGAGAGAGAGAGAGAGAGAGAGAGAGAGAGAGAGAGAGAGAGAGAGAGAGAGAGAGAGACTACACAACGTTAATAAAATACATCACCCCCAAAGCAAAATGAATAATCCCAGGAAGGCAGTAGACAACATGGGATAAATCTTTCTCCCGGGGAACAGTTATGAAAATAAAAGTCTGGGATAGTGTGCTGTAGGGAGGGGGGTAGGGAGGAGGGGTAGGGAGGGGGGGGTAGGGAGGAGGGGTAGGGAGGGGGGTAGGGAGGAGGTAAGGGGGGTAGGAAGGGGGATAGAAAGGGGGTAGGGAGGGGATAGGTAGGGGATAGGGAGGGGGTAGGGTGGGGGTAGGTAGGAGGGAGGGAGGGGGTAGGGGGGAAATAGGGGCAGAGGCTAAGCCAGCCTCTCCCTTCCCTCTACAGTAATTGGCTGGACTAGACTCGTTGTTTACACTAGAAAGGTTCAAGGCAGGTGTTACTTCTGACGTTATTAGATTATTCTCAGTGTGATGTTGTTTCTCGGTGGTTCGTGGATATTTATGTTAAAATAAATTCCCGCATTATTGTATTAGCTTAAGAGTTTAGGGTTAAAAAGGTAATTATTTTGGTGATTATAAACTTGTAATAAATCTTTGGAATATTTTTATTCGTTTTGAAACTGTGGTGTGTGTGTGTGTGTGTGTGTGTGTGTGTGTGTGTATACATGTAGAACGTTAATACCTCCTGTGTAAATGTACATGATGCACAAATTCATATTTCCTTAGGTAAATCACGGAATATAATCCTTAAGTATGAAAGGGAAAATGAATTAGATTTTTTCCAAAGACAAAACAAACAAATTTACAAACACGCCAACAAAACAAATACAACCATAACTTGTTCATAGTACCAAAACGTCCATTAACGCTTCTGAATAATCCAGTGAGATCTTTAGAGCATTAATCGACTATTCTATTCTCGTCGATGTGTTGCTCTCCCGCGTATGTACACCTGGTGTTTATCGTACACAATTAAACACCTGTATAATTTAACGCTAAAGGGTGAAATATTATTTTTAATCAAGTCTAAAACATAATATTCATCATCATTTCTTTTTATCCCTCGTCACTTATTTTTTTTACACACTTTTATTTACACATTCATTTTTTTTACAATTTACACACTGTAGATGTTTACACATTTCCTTAGTCTTCCCTGGATACGTCACAGTGACTCCTTGTATAATAAGTTATCATAATAGTAGTAGTAGTGTAAGTAGTAGGGATAGTAATTGATATATAACGATAACTGACGATAACAAGAGGTAGAGTAATAGTGAGAAAAGTACGATCGTTTAACAACAATAGTAGCAGTGGTAGTAACTGTACTAATAACAGTAGTAAGGTTAATATGAGGATTTTTTATCCCATAGCCGCATGTCACCGTAACTTAGCTCACGATGCTGCACACAGGAGGAACAAGAACGACAAGATAAGGGCATATGGGGAGAGAATTCAGAACGTTGATCAAGGCAGCTTCACTCCTCTAGTGTTCACAACCTCTGGTGGAATGAGACCAAGTGCAAGATGTTTCTACGCCAGACTCGCGGAGGTGATATCCTAACAGAAGCAGCAGCCCAGAAGTTATGTTACAGCCTGGATGAGATGTCGACTCTCCTTCGGTCCGCTTTGCTCAGCCTCAGGGGAACGAGAGCTTCGGCCCCAAAGCCGACAACAGTTGCAGATATTGACTATGAGACTACAGTCACTGAATGCCGCATAGATCTGCAGCTCAACTAACTCAACACAGCTAGGATAGCTACTTATGTATTAGGATATTTAAGGTAATAAAATGGTGGCGAAGGTATGGCTATTGGGGGAGGCTGGAGGCCATAAAAAAAAGGTTAATATGAGGACTTCAGGAGCAGTAGTTGTGATAGCTTCTTGGTTCTTGTTCATAATTTCACTGGTGGGCGGCCTTCAAGGGTGGTGGGTGGCTTTCACGGATGGTGGATGGCTTTCAGGGGTGTTGGGTGGCTTTCTGGGGTTGGTGGGTGACCTTCAGTGGTGGTAAGCGGCCTTCAGGGGCAGTGGGTGGCTTTCAAGGGGTAGTGGGCGGTCTTCAGGGGTAGTGGGTGGCCTTCAAGGGTGGTGGGTGGCTTTCAGGGGTGGTGGGTGACTTTCAAGGGGTAGTGGGCGACCTTCACGGATGGTGGGTGACCTTCAGTGGTGGTAAGCGGCTTTCAGGGGTGCCTGGTCGGCCTCCATGGGTGGTGAGCGGCCTTCGGGGGTGGTGGGCGTCCTTCCGGGGAGGCAGGCGACCTCCATGGGTGGCGGGCGGTCTGCAGGGGGTGGTGGGAGACCTTCAGGGGGTGGTGGGGTGGCCGCTAATAATACCATAATCAGCTGCTCGAGAAACCCAGACATACCTCAGTGTAGGAGTCACCACCCTCTCACCCTCTCTCTCACCTCTCACCCTCCCTCTCACCTCTCACTGTCCCTCGCTCTCCCTCACCCCTACCTTCACCGCTCTCTTTCTCTCTCTCTCTTTCTCTTGTTCCTCCCACAGTTCATTCCTCATATATTTACCTTCTCTCCTTTCACTCTCGCATTACTACCCTTCTACTCTCTCTCTCTCTGTCTACCAATACTTCTTTCTCCTCCCACCCTCACATCAACTCCTCCATCTACCTCTCCCCTTCTTCATTACCTCATTCTTATTTCTTGTTCCCTTCACTATTCTTTTACTCTCTCCTATCCCTCTCCTTGGTTTGCTTTCTCCTCTACGTCTTCATCTCTCCTCCATCTCTCTCTCTTTTCCCTTCCTCCTCCTCCTTTTCTCTCTCCCTCTCTTCACTACCCCGTCACCTCTCCCAGCTCCCTCTGGCGGCAGCCCAGGACTATAAATAGCTGCACTCATAAGCGACTCTAGCGTGAGTGAGAGGGAGAGGGTGAATGGTGGGGGAGGGAGGGGGTGAATGGTGGGGGAGGGAGGGGGTGAATGGTGGGGGAGGGAGGGGGTGAATGGTGGGGGAGGGAGGGGGTGAATGGTGGGAGGGAGGGGGATGGTGGGAGGGGGGGTGAATGGTGGGGGCGGGAGGGGGTGAATGGTGGGGGCGGGAGGGGGTGAATGGTGGGAGAGGGAGGGGGTAAATGGTGGGAGAGGGAGGGGTGAATGGTGGGAGGGAGGGGTGAATGGTGGGAGAGGGAGGGGGTGAATGGTGGGGGAGGGAGGGGGTGAATGGTGGGAGAGGGAGGGGGTGAATGGTGGGGGAGGGAGGGGGTGAATGGTGGGGGAGGGAGGGGGTGAATGGTGGGGGAGGGAGGGGGTGAATGGTGGGAGGGAGGGGGTGAATGGTGGGGGAGGGAGGGGGTGAATGGTGGGGAGGGAGGGGTGAATGGTGGGGGAGGGAGGGGGTGAATGGTGGGAGAGGGAGGGGGTGAATGGTGGGGGAGGGAGGGGGTGAATGGTGGGAGAGGGAGGGGGTGAATGGTGGGGGAGGGAGGGGGTGAATGGTGGGGGAGGGAGGGGGTGAATGGTGGGAGAGGGAGGGGGTGAATGGTGGGGGAGGGAGGGGGTGAATGGTGGGGGAGGGAGGGGGTGAATGGTGGGGGAGGGAGGGGGTGAATGGTGGGGAGGGAGGGGGTGAATGGTGGGGAGGGAGAGGGTGAATGGTGGGAGAAGGAGGGGGTGAATGGTGGGGGAGGGAGGGAGGTATGGAGGGAAGTGTAGACACAACGGGCAGCAAGTTTGTAGTCACTTATCATACACACAAAATTATCGCTCTCTCTCTCTCTCTCTCTCTCTCTCTTTCTTATTACAGTGCTCGCTAATTTATCTAGATTTCTTTCTCTCGTTCTATTATCTTTCTTCTTGTTCTATATTATTATTATTTATCTATTGTTGTTTATCTTATTGTTTCAGTTATTTCTTCTTTATTCAATCTCTCTTATTTTCTATTGTTCCTAAATTCGCTTTCATTTATTGTCCATATTTTTCTTCCATAATCTCTGTCTTTATTCCCCTTTATTTTATTTTCATAGTCTTTATTAACCTTAAAAAAATTCTTTATTCATTAGGCATAAATATTTTTGCCATGGTTTAGAAAACTGTAGAAATTCTGGAACAGTTTACGTGGAAAAAGTTGTAGGAATTGGCGACACTGTGTTGGAAGATGCTTAAAAAAAATAGCTTGAATATTCTCCATCTGATGAGTTCGTTGACAGACAGACAGACAGACAGACAGACCTTTATAAATAAACATTCATATATTCTTTACTATTTCCTCCTTCCTCTTCCTCCCCCCCCTTCCCTCTTCCTCCTTCCCTCTTCCTCCTTACCTCCTTCTCGTCTGAGTTTCCATGGCACCACAAGGAAGGTGAGTCACAGCCATGAGCCATAATACCTCAGCCTGAGCCAAATAGAGCCAATCTTCTCAAAGGTTCAAAAGTTACATTTTTGGTCACCTTTAGTCAACCTAGAGTCTCCCTTCTCCTCGCCCCTCCTCCTTGACCTTAACTGGACCTAACCTGACTTGACCTGCTCGTCTTACCTGTAACTGCTAATTTATCTGTACCTGTTCATCTACCTGTACGTGTTCATTCTACCTCTACCCCTCCACCTACCTATACTCACCCATCTACCTTCACCCATCTACCTTTTTCTACCAACACTCACATTGTTATTCTCAATTAGCACAGGTGAAATGAAATGAATTGGAACTAGTCAACACACCTCTACAGCTACCAGAGATGACTTTCACATAGACCTGACCTCGGATTGACGCACGAAACAACATGAGGGGAAGAGAGGCTAAATAATAAGTTATAACAACCCCAAAGGGACATGTATAGAACTCGACCTAACCAATGACCTTTGATATGTCAAATAACACCATACTAACTCGATTTGCGATTTGATTGAGGAGGAGAACTCTACAAATAACACGTCATAGGTCATTCAAATACGTCAGAGTTACCTCAAAATCCCAAATTATTAACTAGGATGTGTCTTAAAGTGGCAGGTCAGGGGTCATTCACATACGTCAGAGTTTACCTGAAAAGTTCAAATTATAATCCAGGCAAGATGAAGTTCAATGATTTCAGGGTCATAATAAAATGTCAAAGTTCATTCTTAGGGTTTTTTACCACCTGAATAAGTCATTGGTCATTCTTACAGGTCATAGGTCACACTTACAGGTCATTGGTCATTCTTACAGGCCATAGGTCACTCTTTCAGGTCATAGGTCACTCTTACAGGTCATATTTCATCCACACAGGTCATAATTAAAGGCTCATAATGTCCCCTACAAGTTCATACAACAGGTACCTGGGTCATAAATTACTCCCAGTGGTTATATCTTATTACTACACTAACTACAGGTCATCATCATCATCATCAGGTCATCGTGTCTACATCATTATTCACCCTCCCAGGTCATGTCATTGTATCTCATGTCACAGTTCATTCTTTACCTGGTCATTATTTATTCATCCAGGTCAAAGCTTGCCCTCTCAGGTCATATTTCATATCTCAGGAGGTCATAGCTCACTCTACCAGATCATAGATCGCCATTCCACGTCATAGATTGTCCTACCAGGTCAAAGATCACATCACAAAAGGTCATAGCTCAATTTATCAGGTCATAGATCACCCTCTTACTTTATCAGGTCATAGGTCAACCATGCAGGTCACAGATTACTCCGGCACGCTGGTGAAAGATAAATATTGACAGATTAATAAAATGTCAACAAATGGTACGTTATCTAGGGAAGGGGGGTGGTGGTTATACTTCTGTCTGTCTTCTTATTCTCTTTCTTCTCCTCTCATTTTCCTCCCCTTTCCCACCTCTTTTTCTCATACTTTTACTTCCATTCTTTAATCTTTATTTGTACAGATATATACTGTACCATGAAACCTCTAGTTAACGGAATATATGGAGAAGAAAATCCGTTATATCGTGGATTCATTACGTATATAAAACCCATCTAACGGATTATATGGAGGGAGGGAAGTGAGTCCGTTATATAGAAGACTACCAGATATGGCATCATTTTGGAGAGACAGTAACGCGAGACAGTAACACGAGACAGAAGGACGAGACAGAGGCAAGAAGGCATGAGGAAGTAAGCAAAAGGTTGGTGAGTGGTGATAATGAGTGACAGACGGTTGGCAGTGGTCGTGTGTGTGTGTGTGTGTGTGTGTGTGTATTTATCTCTTTTGGATAGTCTTTGTGGATAATATACATGGGTTTTGTTAGAGAGAGAGAGAGAGAGAGAGAGGGGGGGGCTTCTGTATCTCTCATGAAGGGTTCGCTGCTTCACCTACTCTAAGATAACTGTAAGCCAGCAGTTCACTCGACTCTTAACTCCCCCTTAAGGCCATGACGAGGAGTAAAGACCTCTTGGAGTACATGTTTAATGGCCCTCCACCAAATCCTGCCTTCCGAGCTTACACTCTCAGACACTTGACTTGATACTGCACGACGGCGTCACGTCACTTGATGGACGGACGGGCAGGTAGCGCGATACAGTATACTCAGGGCGGTTATGTAACTGTGCACAACGTCATGTTCTTAGTCTCTCGAAGGTTATCACTCCTGTATATGTGACTTGTTGAACACAGCATAAAACTTTGATAATGCTGTTGTGGTCTTAGCCTCGGGTTCGCTTCTTCATATATATATATATATATATATATATATATAATATATATATATATATATATATATATATATATATATATATATATATATATATATATATATATACTGGATCACGCGCACCTACAGTGATTACTTGCATATATATATATGCAAGTAAATCACTGTAGTGCGCGTGATCTAGGTATATGCTGATACCACCAGGAAAGAGAAACACGAAGTTCCCAGCGCTTTCGTGTATTCACATCTTCAGGGTGAGTACAGACTAGTCTGTACTCACCCTGAAGATGTGATTACACGAAGCGCTGGGAACTCGTGTTTCTTCTTTCCTGGTGGTATCAGCATATATATATATATATATATATATATATATATATAATATATATATATATATATATATATATATATATATGTATGTATATATGTATTATATTATATTATATTCTGCTCCCAATATAACGCTTATGACTTTGTAAGTTAAAGCAGCAACAACAGCGCTCTCCGACGCTGCAAACTCAGGTCATGCGAATATTGGAGCCATTTGGTATAGTAGCCGCTTTAATATTTTGTGTTCCACAGAAAATGGAGAGCCAGCTGAAGAAGATATTTAATAGAGAACAGTGTAGTTAAGTCAGATATTAAGGGATAACTGATGGAAAATAAATGTTTTCTGTTCCTAGAGGGACAGATAGATATCTATATAGTCATATCGTAATACAAGGTGACATAAACTTCATCATTCACATATATGTTGTAGTTATACAAAAAATAGTAACAATACGTCGACCCATCTAGGATAGCTCTAACTCCCACTCACTGACTATATCTCTCTCTTATTATTCTACCTCTCATCCGTACAGCTTCCCCTTCACTTGTCGCAGCTGTTACTGGATGCCACAAACTGATTTGGAATGTGTGCCTCGCATTATTCACTGAGGTGAAAGGTCAAGTGAGACAGAGATAGGCGTGGGGGAGGGGTAGAGACAGTAAGAGTCCCTCCCCACACGTCAACCACTCCAGCTCCAGTCTCTCTGCCCGTCTGTCTGAATGTACAATATTTAGATCCACTGCACTCCATGTATTTCAAACTAACACCCCGAAAAAAATTTTAAATAATGCTTTTGACGGATCTTTAAGCTCCAGACATCAGAGGTATTTTTATCGGGAACTGGAGCTGCGGGACATTTTCAAGTTCGACTATTTATAGCAGGTGAACTGAAAGAATTTCTAAAGTTAACACCAATGACGCTGTGGAAGCCATTGTATGATAGGTATAAGTTTAAGTTTGTTGATTAAAACGTCATTTTGTCATTTATTTTAGAGAACTTACTGTGAACAGGTTAAGTTGTATGATTATTTAATTACACCAAACTACAAATTTAATCCCAGGGAACTAGACTTTTAGGCCCAACATCAGACATTGAAATCCTGAACATTGTACATTTAAACCAGATGATTTTAATCCGGTAATCCAAAACATATAATTCCATGGAAACTAAATACATTTGCAGACATTGGTGTGGGGAAGGACGTAGTGAGGAGGTCGTCAGAGGGAAATAAACGAAGAATTTTCCTACAATACAAATAAAGTCAATTCTCGGAGGAAAATTTTAGGATGTTGTCGGCGGGAGAATTTAATTCCGTGTGTGGAAGTTCCCAGTCAGCATCTACGACCGGGTGGGGGGTGGGGAGGGGGGAGGTAGAGGGGGAGAGAAGGGGGACTGAGAGGAGGAAAGAAGGGGTAGAGAGGAAAGAAGATGGGGGTTGAGGGAAGGAGATGGGACGGGAGAAGGGAGAGGGTATGGTAATGTAGGAATGTGGCAAGAGGAAGGAGATAAGGAGCATAATAATGATAATATTATTACTATTATTATTATTTTTATTATTATTATTTTTATTATTATTAGTAGTATTTTTATCAATTTAATTCTTATCATTACTCTCAATATTATCCAATTGTTACTCTTATAAAAAAAAAATAAATGAAAAACTTAAATTAAGGTTAAATTCATTAGCGTTAGGAGGTCAAATAACGAGGTGCTCTATTAGACTCCTGGGGAACAGAGCCGCTCCCTCACCTGGCCACAGAGGTGTTCACTGCCACCTACACAATTACCACTATTACAGTATTATTCTCAACATTACACATAACGCTTCATGTAATTTCTCAAGAGTCTATTCCTCACGATAGATAAATGTAGTCGGCACCTGTACGCCCTTATCTTATCACATTAATGATCAGAGTGCCAGAATTATATACATATAATTCTGGCACTAACGCACTGCAGCCATTAGGACCTAATTTATTACAACATTATCCTTATTTATCGTTTAACAGCTGAACGGTCGCCGCCATGGACTCTGATATTTCATCTAAAATTACTAAAAGATGATTGTTGTTCCAGTAGAGCCTCTCCCCCCCCCCCCCCCCCTCGCCTCTCTGGTGTAGAGCCGCGTCACCTAGATAACACGGCGTTACTGTGGTAGTCGCCTCACCTTGTCGGCTCTTTTATATTTGCAACATAAGATATAATATTGGAAAACTAGAAATGTGTGTGTGTGTGTGTGTGTGTGTGTGTGTGTGTGTGTGTGTGTGTGTACGTTCCATCCTCTGTGTTCGCTGGGAAGGCAAGAGAACAAATACCATTATTCTTGCTGACACCAACTGTAGGAGCATCGAGGCTACCATTATCCATGAACAGCTACGTTGGACTGACCATGTTACCCGCATGGACGACAGTAGACTGCCAAAGCAGCTACTTTACAGTCACCTAACGAATAGTAAACGTAACGCCGGCGGGCAAGTGAATAGGTATAAGGATAGTTGTAAACGCCTTGGTTAAGGACGTTCAGGTGACGGGCAAGTCGAAGAGAATAATTTAAACCCGTCTTTTGACGCATTCAATATTTATTGATGTGGTCAAAACCTGCAGAGAACAAGGCGTTCATTAGCATTACATGGTGATCTATCTGATACATAATCAGTTAGTCTCACACAATTCATCTTAATTATAATTGAATTTTGAGCATAGTAACATGATACAAAGTTCATAACTCTATTAATCTTAGCTACACTTCATTCTGCGTTGTCTTATTGCTCCAGATAAGGCAGGAACGAGTAGACATAATTAGTCCACAATATTTCAGTACTGCGGGGTATGTCATTACTTTGGCTGTACTTACAAGTGCGGGTCAATGCGAACCAGTATGGTGTTCCAAGGGAAGATAGTTCTGTGTAAATTGTTTCAGTACAAAACTCGTCCAGGATTGGGAGTCGGTGTTTACCATTGCTAGCAGAGGGCTGGTCCTCACAGCATCACTCGAGAGGGCGATCTGCCTGGAGGCCATAACATTCCCGGCGATAACACCGCCCTCCCCCCCTAACCGCCACATCTGGTGAGGTCACAGGCCACGTACGGGGGAGGTGGGAGTAGGGCACGTGGTCGCAGGCTGAAAGATGTAATGTTTGTTCGGGTAAGGCAGCAAACGCCAACACTGACGCCGGCACTGAAGTTGAAGCCAGTGGCGATAACAATAGTCTTAAGGCAAAGCTGAAAAAGTGCCAAATCGATCCCCTCACCTGAGAGACGATTACTCCACACCGTAACGCTTGGAGGATCACCACACAAGAAGGTGTCAATACTTTCGAGTTAGCCCGACTGCAAACCGAGGCAAACAAGCGCCAAAGCAGGAAAGACGCTGCCACCTCCCCTCCCGCACTAGATGCAGCCCTCCACATGTGCAACTCACGTGAACGACTCTGCCGGTCCCGTATCGGCCTCTTTAGTCACCTCAAAACTCACCAATCTAGGTGATATCCCTAATAACTCATATCATTGTATCATAGCTGGATGATCGTCATACTCGATTCCGAGTGACAGAAAAGAAGTAGTAGTAGTAGTAGTAGTAGTAGTAGTAGTAGTAGTAGTAGTAGTAGTAGTAGTAGTAGTGTGTGTGTGTGTGTGTGTGTGTGTGTGTGTGTGTGTGTATGTGAAGTGAGTATGTGTGTGCTTATGACAGCATATGTACAGTGCATCCTAAGTGTGTACATGCCTGCCAGAAACTCTTTTAAAAATTGAATTATTTTTACGAATCCTTTTGGGGAAATTAAACCTTAAAAAAAAAACAGCAAAGTATTTATGTAGTAGGTATCTTGACCATAACTTTTCCTGTTGTAAGTGTCTGAGAGAGAGAGAGAGAGAGAGAGAGAGAGAGAGAGAGAGAGAGAGAGAGAGAGAGAGAGAGAGAGAGAGAGAGAGAGAGAGAGAGTTTTACTCGTGTGTAGAGACAGTCACAGAATCTTTGAAAATGTTGCAGGAATAAATGTGAACTTGAGGTGTGTTGTCGAGGTGCTAACTCTGTCGCTGTTCCTTGTTTATGTTCAAAAGCTTTTCTCTCTCTGTTCTCTTGTCTAGTTTTAGTTTCATTTCTTACGTCTTATTATCTTTCTTTCTCCTTCCTTAGCTTAATGATTTTTTATCACTCTCACTCTCTCTCTCTCTCTCTCTCTCTCTCTCTCTCTCTCTCTCTCTCTCTCTCTCTCTCTCTCTCTCTTCTGCCACTCTCTCCCTTCTGTCTCTCTTTCTCTCCCTGTCAGCCCTCTTTAGGTCAGCACCTCTCCCTGTCAGCTCTCTCTATGTCAGCCTCTCTCCCTGTCCGCTTTCGCCCCTCCGTCAGCAGTGTGTCAGCATCATCAGCGGGACAGGAGGATGAGTCAACGAGTCTACCCCAGGTGAAGGAATTACGTGCCAGGAACTCCAACTCAGCCAGCCTTTCTCTACTTAAAACACACACACACACACACACACACACACACCCGCCTACATCACCTCCTCCCTCCTCCTACCTCTCTCTCCTTGCCGTCTGTCCCAGAGTGTTCTATTTATGGGTCAAGATAGAATAGTGCATTGAGAGAAATATGTGAGAGATAGAGAGATAGATAGGTGAAGAGATATGTTGAGAGATAATGGTGTACTGAGAGTGACAGAGACTCGTGTAACATTTGCACTTTACTATATAACAAAAGTAGTGGTGGTGGTACATCCCCTATGTACTGTATGTCCATAGCAACACGTCTCCTCTCTCATGTAACTCTATACCTCTTATAACCCTAACTTAACCAGCTGCATGACCCAGTGTCAAGGAATAGTCCGAGGAGATCGGAGAACTGCACTGGATAAACATTACCCCGGAATACGATCCGCAAATTGATTAACATCCAGGTTCCCAATTACTGCTGGGTAGACAGAGGCAAATGGCTTAAAGAAACTTGCCATAATATCACCCTGCCCGGGAGTCGAACCCGGATCCGCTCGCTTGCGAGGCGAGCATGCTGACCATTACACCACAGGACGCCATACATACATACATACATACATACATAAGAACATAAGAATGGAGGAAACTGCAGCGGGCCTATTGACCCATACTGGGCAGTCCCGTTTATGCCCAACCCCTGTTGCTCATATGAGCATCCAACCTATGTTTCAAGCTATCCAGCGTGTTAGAGTTAATGATGATATTTGGTAACTTGTTCCATTCATCCACTACTCTGTTTCCAAACCAGTGTTTTCTATTTCACGCCGAAATCTAAATTTGTCTAACTTAAAACCATTGTTACGAGTTCGCTCCTGGTTGGATAGTTTAACTACCTTTGTAATGTCCCCTTTGTTTAACCCTGACTTCCATTTATACACCTCTATCATGTCGCCCCAAACTCTATGTCTCTCGAGGGAGTGCAAATTATGATGCTTTAACCTGTCTCTGTACTTAAGGTTCCTGATGCCCGGGATTAGTCTTGTCATTCTCCTCTGGATTCTTTCCAAGGATTCTATATCCATTCTGTAATACGGTGACCAGAACTGAACTGCGCAATCCAGGTGAGGTCTCACAAGCGCTAGATATAATTTTAAGATGAGCTCGCTAGTCTTGTAACTAACACTCCTTTGTATGAACCCAAGTACTTTATTAGCCTTGTTACAAGCAAAAACACATTCTTTACTTGGCTTAAGATTCCTACTTATCATTACTCCTAAATCTCTCTCGCAGTCAGATTCCACAATGGCATCGTTGTTCATCTGTTAACTGGTTTCCCTGTTTACATCTCCTATACTGAGTACTTTACATTTGCCCACATTGAATTTCATCTGCCATTTTTCCGACCATTCGAAAAATTTGTTTACATCTTCCTGTAGTTTTGCAGAGTACTCGTCAGATTTAATTTCACGTCCTATTTTAGTGTCATCAGCAAATTTACTTATGTTGCTATCTATGCCGATATCTATGTCGTTTATGTATAAAATAAATAATAATGGTCCAAGCACTGAGCCTTGGGGAACTCCACTAGTGACGTTGCTCCAATGAGATTTAGTGCCGTTTATGCTCACTCGCTGTTTCCTGTCCAGTAACCACGCCCTAATCCATTTAAGGATATTACCTTTGATGCCATGCGCTTCTACCTTTCTAATTAGTCTTTCATGGGGGACTCTGTCGAAGGCTTTGCTAAAGTCGAGATATACCACATCATAATTGTGCCCCTCGTCCACCGATTCGAAAACTGATGAAAAGAATGTTAATAGATTAGTTAGACATGAACGCCCGCTTGTGAAGCCATGTTGGGAATCATTGATCAACTTGTGCTTCTCTAGGTGGTTTCGAATAGAGTTTTAAATGATTGATTCTAGTAATTTGCCTACTATTGATGTTAGACTGATTGGGCAGTAGTTAGAGGATAGTGATCTATCCCCCTTCTTGAAAATAGGTATTACATTCACTATACTCCAGGATTCTGGTACTACACCTGTTTTTAATGACATGTTAAACAATTTTGCTAGGGGCATACTAAGCTCTTTCTTACATTCCTTTAATACTCTGGCAAATATCTCATCGGGACCAGGTGACTTATTAGGCTTCAGTTTGTCTATTTGCTTATTAACGTAGTTACTAGTCACAACTATCTCGCTAAATTTGTTTTCTTCACTATCTCTGAATAGAGTCGGTGCATCGGGTATCATGTTTAAATTTTCGGTGGTGAAAACTGTTGAAAAATATTTATTCAGATTATTGCTCATTTCCCCGTTGTTATCAGTTAGCTCGCCGGTATCTGAAAGTATTGGTCCAATCTTATCTCGTGTTTTAGTTTGATACATTTGGTAGAATCCTTTGGGGTTTGTCTTCGCCTCCCTTGCTATCTTCAGTTCATTATTTCTCTTTGCTTTTCTTATCTCGGTCTTAACCCTACCGGCCAATACCTTATAATACTCCCGGAGGTAAATTTCGCCACGATTTATCCTTCTACCTATAGCCTTCCTTTGGCCAATAATGTTCTTTAAATAATTATTTATCCATTTAGGGTCATTGTTGTCTGATCTGAGGTTTTTGTATGGTATGTTCTGCCTTTGTGCATTAAGTAACTCGTTATTTAAATTGTCGTGGAATTCGGCAATCTCAGATCTCGTTATCAGGTCGGTGTCATCTGTCGCATTCATGCCCAAGCTTGATACCCCCTCTCTCAGCTGCCTCTTTAAACTATCAAAGTTTGTCCTTCTGAAATCTGGGACTTTAATGGAATTTTCCTTACGTCTGACCTGAAAATCTAGCTGGAATCTAATTTCATTGTGATCGCTGTTTTCAAGTTCGTTCCCTACCTCGACATTGCTAATGAGGTTTTCTCTGTTCGACAGAACTAAATCGAGTATATTATTACCCCGGGTGGGTTCGGTTATATGTTGACTTAGGAAACAGTCCTGGATCGTTTCGAGGAAATCCTCTGATGCTGAGTTACCTGTAAGGTCAATCCAATCTATTTTGCCAAGGTTAAAATCGCCCACTATACAGACTTTGTTGTGTATGGAAGCCCTGCGCATTTCATCCCAGATAAGTCTCTCATTAACTCTAACAAGATTGGGAGCTTTATATATTACTCCTATGATTAATTTTTCCCTACCATCGATTAATTCTATCCAAATTGTTTCTGTATTCTGCTCAGTTTTTATTTCCTCATATATATCACACTTTAGATTATCCCTGACATAGATTGGTACTCCGCCTCCTTTCCTGGACGTCCTATCGGTATGGGACAATTTGTAATCCGCAATTTGGTATTCGACCGGCAACTCACGTGAGTCTAGGTTGATCCATGTTTCAGTGAATGCTATTATATCGATTTTTTCGGTACATACCAAGGCCCTAATATCATCCATTTTGTTTCTCATACTTCTACTGTTCGCGTAGTAGACATTTAGGTTAGTCGTGTTCTGAGTCCTCCCTTTACGGAGTTTAGGTCTTAACTCGCTGTCTAATTTAGCTTTGTCATCATTCCTAACACTATTTCCCTGTAACCTTTTACTTCGTTTACCCACTCCCACTGCAGTCTCCTCCACCCCCGTGCCTATATTATCCCCTAGTAGTTTAAAGACTTCGATATCTTTTGAACTGCCCTCTCTAGAGACCCCGCCAGGGTTGCCACCCCATCTCGAGACAGGTGCACCCCATCCCTAGCATAAAGGTCCCTTCTGCCGTAGAAGTTGTCCCGGTTGTCAATGAATGGGACTGATATTGACTTGTAATATCTGTCAAGACATACATACATACATACATACATACATACATACATACACACATACATACATACATACATGCATACATACATACCTGACCACCGAAGGGTCAAAACCTATTCAGGCGCTGCTCCTGCTGAGCAGTGGCCCGCCTTGGCCATGTTCGGCCCATTCTCCAAGTCCCTCTCCCGGACCCATCCTCACCACCGGGATATCAATATAATCGGAAGTGACAATTTCGTTTCGGAAAGAAGTGGGACCAGTGTTGAACAGTGATGAACAGTGTTTAAGCCAGTGAATTCAGCACTAGACAGTACCAGTGAGAGCCGTGACCCACCAGTGAGATAAGCACCCCTGGGAACTGACCGCCATCTTCTGACCAGGAGGTGGTAATCAGTTCACCATGGGAACAACAGTGGGTCGGCTTCACACCTGAGTTCGAAATAACATAACACCACCCAGTAGGGTGGGGTACTGTGACACCACCCTACACCAACCTGGTGTCCCCATGACTACGTGAGGTCCTTCATATCAACACCCGAGGACGAGTTACTACACCACGTGAACACCACACCACCCAGTGTCTCCATGACCACGTGAGGTCCTTCATATCAACACCCGAGGACGAGTTACTACACCACGTGAACACCACACCACCCAGTGTCTCCATGACCAGCCCAGGCCCGGGCCATCAACTGTAAACCATAATAAATTGTATGTTCAATTCATGTTCCTTCTTCTTTCAGTAATGAAAGCTTTTGTTAAACGACCCACCCACTCCATGTCTTTGTATGTAATAAGTCATTTTTGTCCAATGTATATTTTCAGCCTTCGGGCTGCCGAACTTTTTCAATAAACCGTTAATTATTATTATTATTATCATTATTACATCCATGCATACATGTAGGTATTTTCATGCAAGTCTCAGGTGGTCAAGCGGGGGGATTTACACTGCACTCATTTATCTCACCTTGATAATTTACACCACGAACCTAACACACTTGATTAAATATCCTTCACGACTATTGTACTCTCTCTCTCTCTCTCTCTCTCTCTCTCTCTCTCTCCCTTTAGCACATGTAGCCCAGACACTCTTCATTTCTCTTCTCCATTTGGGTCTTTTTATTACTGTCCTGATTTTTGTTGATCTTGCTCTCTCTTCTTCCCTCTCTCTTAAAGAAATATACTAACCCAAATTAAAGCCTGTTAATTAAGTTCCATGTTTATTTACAATTCATCTCCCTTGACGGCTCACTCCCCTCCCTCGCCGAGTGTCTACACCATATTTTTCCTTCCCACCAGCCCACCCATCAACCAGCCCACCCACCAACCCACCCACCAGCTCACCCACCAACCAGCCCACCCACCAACCCACCCACCAACCCACCCACCAACCAGCCCACCCATTTAAGACATCTCCACTAATTCGGTGTGCCATATTCTCTCCTCATATCTATTTAATAATAACAAAAGTTTTTCTAAGATTATTTACCTCCTCATCATTCACCTCTTCAATACTATATAATCCTTTCCTTCAATTTTCCCTTCCCCATGTATATCCATCCTCTTAACTCTACGATTCACTTGCCCATGTATACAAGCCCCAATCCCATGTATACTCCCCATGTATACAAGTCCCAATCATATGTATACTCCCCATGTATACAAGCCCCAATCCCATGTATACTCCCCATGTATACAAGCCCCAATCACATGTATACTCTCCATGTATACTCCCCCACGTACTACCCACTACCACTAATACCACCAGCAGATAGAAGCGTCTGTCATGTACCCATATAGCAGGTTCTAATTCTCTTAAGTTTACGATGTACACCAGGTTTCTGTCGGCTCTCTCTCTCTCTCTCTCTCTCTCGGGGGGTGATGATTTATGGGGAAGGAGGAACAATTGGGGGATAGATTATGGGGTTGGGGATGAGGAAGGAGGTGAAGGAAGTGGGAGGTGAAGGAAGCGGGAGGTGAAGGAAGCGGGAGGGGAAGGAAGCGGGAGGGGAAGGAAGCGGGAGGGGAAGGAAAGGGGAGGGTTTATGAAGTCGGGAATATGGAAAGGTGTTAAATGATGAATGGGAGGGAATTGATGAGGGTAGGAGGTAATGGTAGGGTAAAGGGAGGGATTGTGGATCTAGGGGGGGCGTGAGAGGGAGGGTGAGAGGGAGGGTGAGAGGGAATGCGAGAGGGAGGGTGAGAGGGAGGGTGGGATTGGGAGGGGGGGAGGCATGAGTGAGAGAATTTATCGGGTAAGGGAGGGGCTGGTAGGATGTTGAAAGGGAGGAAGGAGAGGAAGGATGGTAGCCAGGGAATGGGGAATTTATGGGGTAGTGTGGAGAATTTTATGGGGTAGAAGAAGGGGGAAGGAAAGAAGGAGGAAGTGTAGGGTGGTGATGGAAGTGAGAGAAAAGGGGAGAGAACGAGAAGAGAAGGTAAAGAGAAGAGTCGAGAGGTTGTGGAAAATGTCACTTTCTCTTAAACACTTGTGTCATTTTCATTAAACACCTATGAACACCTGTTGCTTATTTTCACTTAAACATAGAACACTTTCTTTTAATCACCTGTCATATTCTCTTAAATACCTGTCATATTTCCTTAAACACCTGTCATATTCCCTTAAACACCTGTCATATTCCTTTAAACACCTGTCATATTTCCTTAAACACCTGTCATATTCCTTTAAACACCTGTCATATTCCCTTAAACACCTGTCATATTCCCTTAAACACCTGTCATATTCCCTTAAACACCTGTCATATGCCTATAAACACCTGTCATATTCCCTTAAACACCTGTCATATTCTTTTAAGCACCTGTCATATTTTCACCAGTAAGAATCTCTCCTCTAGACATACTAAATACCAGTCATTTTCAACAGGTAGACTTACATTACTCCAAATGACATCTTTTTTTTTCTGCACCTGGGAACAGCTATTTAGGCAGAAAAGTTTTAATGAGTGCCAGCAGTGATGACCCAAGTATTTCATGCAATATTAACTTGAAGCTTCTTGGAACACATATCGAGCTCCTTTACCTGTGTGTATAAAGCCTGGTCTTGCTTGGGTAGTGAGAGAGAGAGAGAGAGAGAGAGAGAGAGAGAGAGAGAGAGAGAGAGAGAGAGAGAGAGAGAGAGAGAGAGTGTGTGTGTGTGTGTGTGTGTAAGGAGAGATGACCCTTTTAGTTCATCTCAAGAAATAACACAAAAACACGGAACACCATTATATATATATTCCCGTATTTTACATCTTTCAGGACAACTGGGAGCATACTAATGAGAGTCGAGAAAGCTTTTTGTGTATATCCCATCACATATTTATAAGAGTTATGTAAAATACACAACAGCAGCACCAGGAGAAGAGGCGGCGGCGGCAAGGTGGAAACAAAGATCCTCTTGCTTGTGGTAAACCCAATTAAAACAGACTCAAAAAATGTCTTTGTCTTTGGTTCGGTTTGTGAGGGATGTCAGACAGCCATTGTTGTCTGTATAGTTGATTGTGTTTATTTTTGGCTCTGATTTGAGTTTATTTTCATCCAGCAATTTAATAACTTTCAATAACAACCAATTTCGATACTTTTTAATACATTAGTAGTTTGATTCTGTGCAATTTGAGTGTACAATATTATCTTTTTTATTCTTTTTGCTGTTTTTTTTTTTAATATCCATGTGAAATTTGTGACGCAACGAAACATTTCTGATTTTGAGCCAGTGTCTGTCCCGAATGTGTGGGATACTAATACTACCTGGCATTGTGTGTCTCTCAGGGCTAATCTCTCAAGGCTAATGGAGAACTGATACTTTAAATCCAACATCACTGAAAGGTAAATATTGCGAAATAATACCCATGCAATTTAGCAGTATAGGATGGGAACAGGAGGGAAGGAGGGAAGGAGGGAGGGAAGGAGGGAAGGAGGGAGGTTCTATGACAGGGGAACCTCCAGGTACTCCCCGATTACAATATTTGAAGGCCGTAGGTGAGCACCATTAAACTGAAGTGACTTTTACACACATACACACACACACACACGAGACCTACACACGTATTCATATATAAGTACAAGTATACATATTTGTTCTCCCGTTCAATCTAGGGTTTTCTTCACAGTATACAAATACAACCACTGTATACTTTTATTTGGGGTGAATAATCTAGTCCATTCCACGTGAATTATGTAAATATTAATTCCATTGTGAGTTAAGAATCATCGTATATTTCTTTCATTAGACACAACACGTTACATAATATATACAGTATTATATAAATTAAAGATGATTATTCTTGAAAGGTTATTATTAATCGTAACCTTATTCAGTACTCTATATTATTATGATTTTACTTTAATAAGGAATAATTTGTTTTTATCTCAGGAAAGCAACTTCATTCACCCAAGACAAGCTACAGCAGCGTTACATCACCATTATACACAAACAAACTTTATGCCACGTAATAAAATATTTACCAACACTACCTGAGCAATCTGTTGTTTATACTTACATATACTGTACCTACACATGAACGCACACACGAAAGGAGGCATTTATACGCACATGCATCTCAAATTCTTTTATACTGATGGATAGAGATAATCTGATACTTGTCCACACATCATACTTACAACCACACTAATAACAGTTACTGATAAATGCAAAAGTGATCCTCGCATTCACACACACACACACACACACACATATATATACACACACACACATATACACACACACACACACACACATGAACGCAAATATTCACATGTGCTTCATAAGAAAAAACATGAGATTTGTAATTTAAATTATATAAATAGATCAAATCAAGTCAGGAATATTCAACTTCTCTACTCCTTCTGTCCATCTATTTCAGTGTCATGTTTGAGTCTGGACCAGGGTACAGTATGTTGGGGGGGGGGGGGGGTGAATTGTTCTCCCTGACACTGAGGGAGAATCAATAGTGTGTCCTGAGCTCACTGGTTAGTCGAGTCTTCAATTATTTTTACCTACTGATTGGCGCTAATCTCCCGGGGATAATATCACATATCCGACCTTTTGCTCTTACCTAAATGAAAGTTAGACATTGAATGACTCTAACTACTGATTCTAACTAGATGATTAACCAGGGAAAAAAGAGTTAAGTTACGGTCCTTAACTGGAACAACACTGGATCCTTTTCATCCACTGAGTGAACGAGAAGTACCTTACAAAAACTTAAAAAAAAAATAAAATAAAAATAGAAAAGAAGACTCGTATACTGCAGTGGTAAAGAGTCTGCCAGGGCCTCATGTGTGCCAGGAGTCAAGGAATAAAAGTGTCACCTGGAGGTTTGGGTGGTGAGGGCATCCAAAAAACCTGACTGGAAATATTGCCCTCCACTTATTTTGAGAGAGAGAGAGAGAGAGAGAGAGAGAGAGAGAGAGAGAGAGAGAGAGAGAGAGAAAGCTGAGAGAGTGTGCAGGTCGGACTTAGGGGCTGCCCTGGGTGTTGGGGAAGGCTGCAGAGATTGGCCTTAACGAAGTAAACAGTGATTTTGACGTTTGTTTGTTGTCCCATTCCAGACCAGCTGTCCGCGCCCTCACTGATGCTTGGTCGAGGTCACACCAACACTTCCTGACTCGTGTTGATGGACTTTACTGTGATAAAAAGTTACTGAAACTCTGCACCGCTGAATATTCAAATAAAATTCAGACTTTTTTCGGAACTGTTATTTTATTTTATTTGTTTTATTTACTTTATATTTTTGTTTAATTTTTCAGAGATTAAAACTTTTTTTTAATGACTTAGCACTTGTATTGTCATAATGTTTTACACTCAGGTAATTTAGAAGTATCATGCACACCTTTTATTAATTTAACCCCAAGGAATTCTAAAAGTTACTCGGTCATTTTATCAATTCTCTCTCTCTCTCTCTCTCTCTCTCTCTCTCTCTCTCTCTCTCTCTCTCTCTCTCTCTCTCCTCCCTGAACCGAAAACGAATAAGATATTTCCCCCGTAGGATTACCACCATGACACAGGAATTTGGTCTTAAATGTGAGTTGACTGAACGCTTCTTATTCTTCCTCCAATACCAGACTCACTGTGGAATTCGGAAAGTTGACGATTTGAGTCCTGCGGGATACTTGTGGATCTTTATGCTTGACAGGACCACCAGATGTCAACCAGTGAACTATATCGCTTGTTTTTCTTCTCACTTTTTTTTTTAAATATTTTACTCTCCACCTATAACTCATATTATGTTCACTACCTATAAGAGAGAGAGAGAGAGAGAGAGAGAGAGAGAGAGAGAGAGAGAGAGAGAGAGAGAGAGAGAGAGAGAGAGAGAGAGTTCCATCAACAACATATTAACGAATCTAGCTCAATGACTCTTGGTTTTTTGCGGGAAAGGAGAAGTTTTCTGAATATATAGCCACGTAAACAAGCCGCCGAGGATAAACAAATAGGAGAATAGGAGATACGAGAGATAAATAGAAGAGAATAACAGAAAACGTAATGATCAGACACTTTTTCTCCTTTACATTACACACAAGAACAACTACACATGTGGCGTCGTGGAAGACATGTTGCTGTTCTTGAGGATAACACACACCTGTTCTTGAGGATAACACACACCTGTTCTCGAGGATAACACACACCTGTTCTCGAGGTATAACACACACCTGTTATCCCCCTTCGGCTCGATGGTTTATGATGGAGTGTTCAATAATGCGGAACTCTCTTTTGAAATTAGCATATCGGCTATATAGTACATCCCTATAGCCTGCCGTTTACCATTCTGACAATACATTGATCTCGTTGTTGGGTTCCAGGCCAATTTGTATGATTGGAAATTGGTTTTTGTGAGTGGGTATTAGTGAATCAATGCGGCCCTAACCTAACCTACTCCCTACCTTCCTCCCCTCGTTCTCCCTTCATCATTCTATCAAGTTTCACCTCACTATCATTCTACGTGTATAATACTTGTTTGTGTTGCATTATTTCATGTTATTATTTATATTTTCATTTATTGTCATTAAATTATTACCCCTTTACTCCGTTGTTCATTTGTTTCACTCGTCTGTACTCTGCCCACAATCTTCTGTTGGGAGCCTGAAGATGTGTTTTTCAGCGTTATTTTCTTGTATATTAACTTTATGAAATATGATGGGTGATAAAAATTACATGATTGGTTAAGAAATTAATATTAATACTGTCAGTGAAATAAGTTGATAATTGATGAAGATAAAAACACGATGATAAGATAAGGTTAGGGAGTAAGGGGCAGTATTCCTTGTTAACTCAATTATCAAAAGCAATTCCACAAATATATCTGACAGAAAAAATGACGAATTTCAATAACGTTAAAGATTTATAAAAAAAAACAGACAACCTAAAAAAATCAACTATATAAAGAAGAAAGACTTTCATATGCGAAGCGGCTCAGAATAATCAAAATATTTACCAATATTTTCCTATCCAGTAGAGAACGAGGAATTTGCAATAAAAACTATACATACGAAGTGGAATTATTGTTGGAGTTTTTGCTATGATGTTTTTTTTTATATTTTTTATGATACTTTTGCAAAATATCATCCAATTTAACTCTACTAAAGATGTTGAAATGGGTCGATGTTTCATTACTTGCAGAGGATTGGTGAGTCTTCATTTAAAGTAGGATAGAAATCGGTAGTAGAAATAATGTACTGTAGATTCACGAAATTCCCGTTTGAAATTTCCATACGAAGCACAGGGCCTCGTGTGTCGACTATACCGATGGAAGATACGAGGCTTAACTATTTCTGAATCTAGACGACGTGAACCTAACCTAACCTAACCTAACCTAAAAATCATATCCGGCACACGAAAACACTTTATGAAATGTCACACTTCAGTTTTATCAAAGTCTAAAAATTATTATGTTTTTATTGCTCAAAAGAAAAAAGGACAATATCAAAAATTAAAAGCACAAAAAAGACAACAACTTTTCTTCAACAAGCGAGGCTGGAAAAATAAAAACGAAATATATGTCCGTAGTTCTGGCAAGGTATATTCTTTTCTTTTGACAAAGTAATGACAACACAATTTTTCTCTCATGCAAGAAAAAGCGAACAGCCGCAGGTCGACACGAAAGTTCAGAGGTCGACAGAAAATCCCAAATGTCGACACAAAGGCTCACAGGTCGAGCAAAGAGCCTACAGGTCGATACAAAGCCTTAAGATCGACATAAGAAATTGATCACTACAAAAGCCCACTGGTTGAGACAAGAACCCACAGGTCGACACAAAAGGTTGGGAGTGAGTATTTATTTCTTCATTTCAGAGATTGTGTCCTGGTCTTTGTTTTCGCAAATTGGCAGGAAATTCCAAGAAGCGAAAACGCGATTCGTCTTATGATAGAGTGGACGTGAGGAGATGCACTGTGTGTGTGTGTGTGGACATAGCTAGATATATAGATGGAGAAACTAAAACTAAAAATATTAAAAAATACTTAGAAGAATCATTTTATCGTTAAATATACAAGGATCCACTCGATTGTGAATTAACCTTTCATATATGAATCATTTCACTTTAAAAAAAATAAATAAAAAAATCCTCAGCACTGGAAAAAAAAAGTTATGTTCAAGTATTACCTCGTACAAACACTTCACTCATCCATCTCTGTTAACTGCACTCCTTTTCTTGTATTTTTTCTTTATGAATTTTGATTTTGGTCGTTCACATTGTACAACACGAGTGGAATCTGTGTTCGAACTCAAAGCATTAAGGGTTTATAGTCTTTTATTTTATTGTGGTTTATTTTTCCTCTTCTGTTTTTGTTTTTCCCAGTTTGAGTTAAGCTTGAATTGTAAGCTTATGTTAGTCGGAACAGTTGTTTACGAATATACCTTTAAGTTATGCTTCGTGTTAATCCCTGTTGCATTTTAAAGTAATCTAACTTTACCCGCGTTTATTTTTCTTCTATTTTTGTTTTCTCTCTTTCACTAGCTTATTCTTACTTCCCACCCTCTCTCTCTCTCTCTCTCTCTCTCTCTTTATACACCTGAGAGCAGTAGACTCGGGTAACGTGTGTAGGGTTGCTGCTGCCGAGGGATGAAGCATGTTTGTGTAGGTGGGCAAAATAAAATAGAGCCATTCCTAGAATATTATAAATCGGATTAAAAATGATGGTTTGTTAGTGTTGTTTACGTGCCAGTGACCTGAAAAATATTGCGTGGGGAGAGAGAGAGAGAGAGAGAGAGAGAGAGAGAGAGAGAGAGAGAGAGAGAGAGAGAGAGAGAGAGAGAGAGAGAGATCGTTAACTTACCAAAGGTTTATTTCTAACAAGTTGTATACATTCAGCTCAAAAAAAAAAAAAAGAAAATATTGACCTAAACGAACCAAAAACACGCACCTGATAACTGATACCTGAACGATATACAGAGAGTTTTAGGTTTATAAAATACAATAACAGGTAAATATGGTTTAGGTAAATATTGGCAGAAAGACGCGGATTGGTTAGGTTAGGTTCGGTTATGATATTAAGTATTTATTTGACAGAAGATATATTACTTAGAATGAATCTTCTTTGTTTTAATTTATCGGATAGCTAATTATGTATTAGGATATTTAATTTTAAGGTAACAAAATGGCGGCTAAGGTATGACAATAAGGGGAAGATGGAGGCCATTAAAAAAAATAGTAGTAGTAGTAGTAGTAGTAGTAGTAGTAGTAGTAGTAGTAGTAGTAGTAGTAGTAGCAGTAGTAGTAGCATTATGTTCACTATTATTATTATCATCATTAATAGCAGTAGTTATAGTATAAATCGAGCTATTTTATTACCATAACATTACATCCTGTTGTCAGTGCAACAGCGTGGACTAATAGTTTTATGATGTTGATTTGTAAAATGTAAATGTTAACTGATGAAAACTACAGTTGGATAAATAAGAACAATTTAGAGTTCAACAGATGAATATGTTTTGAGGTAGGTAGAGAGAGAGAGAGAGAGAGAGAGAGAGAGAGAGAGAGAGAGAGAGAGAGAGAGAGAGAGAGATACGTTCCACCTCTCCATAATACCAAACCTCTACCACACTACCAAAATGACCACACTACCACATTACATTCCTGACAACTAAGACACACACACACACACACACACACACACACACACACTAGTCCTCCTACCTCATTGTGTCGACAACAAATTCAATATGATATGGTAAGACAAAACTCATTAGTATTAACTATTTTATAATTTTAACTCACAAACATTAAAGTTAGAGGCAAAATTCTCCGGATAAAAGGAAATCTTTCATGTAGTAAATTGAATTGGATCAGCGGTATACATCAAAAGTCCTGCATTTTTCAATGTATTTTTTTTCTATCCGGAACGAATATTGACTTCTCTGGTTTCATGTCACAAACGCCAGGTTGATGACAAACGATGTGGAAAATGGACAAAAAACAGTTTAGTTGTGTAAAAAACAGGTAAAAATGCCAAAACTTGACTCCAGTGCGCGGTTAAACTGCTTTTTGTTGTGCTGTACAATAAAGATAGCCCAAAAAAGTTCAACCGTAAAAATCAACAGAAAATGCTTAAACTTTCCTCATATACATTGTTAAAGTGACTTGCTTATTTTCCACAATAAAGGCAGAGAATAGAGATAGCCAATTTAACGGTAAAAAAACGCTGAAAAATGCTAAAACATTATATTCATTCAAACAGAGAGACGAATTGTTCTACATCACGACAGACAGTGTTGCGTGACGGTGATAAAGAAACGAGTAAGATGAACCAATTGAAGGACTGTCTTACGTCCTCGTCTGCAGCTCCCCCTCCTCCCTTCCTTCCACCAGTCACCCCTCCCTTCCTTCCACCAGCCCCCCTCCCTTCCTTCCACCAGCCCCCCTCCCTTCCTTCCACCAGCCTCCCTTCCTTCCTTCCTTCCACCAGCCCCCCCCCCTCTCTTCCTTCCACCAGCCCCCCCCCTCCCTTCCTTCCACCAGCCCC
Organism: Homarus gammarus; assembly: GCA_958450375.1. Classification (NCBI taxonomy): domain Eukaryota; kingdom Metazoa; phylum Arthropoda; class Malacostraca; order Decapoda; family Nephropidae; genus Homarus; species Homarus gammarus. Next base: position 1,643,773 of record CAUDMG010003965.1, read on the forward strand.
TCATTCTCAACACCTTCCATCACCTGCCCTTCTCAACCTTTACTGACATAACACACACACACACACACACACACACACACACACACACACACACACATTATCCCAATCTTTTATTAATTAAGAGATTCTTCGAGTTGAGAATTAATGAGGGAGGATGATGCGTATCAACTTTGTCAATTAGGAAGCAAAACACTGTGGCACGCTGAAGGGGGAGGGGGAGGGTGGGAGTGCAAGGGAGAGGGGAAGGGGGGGAGGAAAGGAAGGGGGTAGAGAGATCGTACTACGTCGGGTACAGAGACATTGAGCTGTGTGTGTAAAACATGGACACAATTCCCCTGAGGTACACACGGCCGGCCAACTGTTATGACTATGACGAAAACTTTGTTCTCCGTCAAGTTAGATGGTCGCCTGAGTAACACACACACACACACACACACACACATTTCTGCTGGCGGGTGTGTTAACATAGTCAGTTGGGACCTTTGACCTGCCCTGACACCTCCCGTAGGGCGCCACAACACAAGTTCGGGTTGTTTTTAGCTTAACTACAACTTTTGTTTTTGTTCATTTCTAAAACTAGAGGAGTACAGTAACTATTTATATCCCCCCCCTCTCTCTCTCTCTCTCTCTCTCTCTTAATCCATATTTAGTCTAATCTTAACAACACTCTAAGAACGGAGGAAAATTACTCCGAAATTTTAGATGAATTTCATAAACTTGGCTAAGAAGAGTTTAGGTGTGAGAACATTGACAAAAAAGGTGAAACCAAAAGAAACAAACTGAAGAACAATACGAGGTGTTTGGTGCCACTAACTCGTGAGTTGTCATGGCGTAATTCCCTGCAGACAAACGTTTTAACACAGGAACGTAAGCGTCGACACTATTACCATGTCCAGCCTCCACAATTTAATTTTTTTTTGCAGAATTTAATTTATTTTATTTTGAAGTTCGAGGAATGTAAAGTCAATTCCCTTTATTTCCACTAATAATTTAACATTACTACTATTACTGCCACTACTACTATTGTGGGGATGAATTTGCCTACCTGCCCGTCCTGCCCCTCTGGTTCATATAGCCATCACGTGTATATGATCCCCCTGCTGGATACACCTGAGTAAATATTATATACCTGACTTTTCATCCAACGATTCTTACAACGTGCAAAGGACAGATAACTAATTCGCTCCAGTAACATGATGACTTGAAAGCCACGATAAAAGAAACTTGACTTGCAGGTACATTACCCTGTCAGTCTAAACTTTCCACAATTGTCATGTTTGAACAATAAAACAAGACTTATAATGTTTATGTAAGGCATCGCATTATCTTTGTCCTCTTTGATAACTGTAGTGTGGTGAAGGTAATGAATGAACAAAGGCGCGGAATAAACTCGAGTATCATATAAAGACACAGGAGATAAAATGTACCCGAAGACAGTGTCGAGTTATGCCGAGCGTGAACACAGAGACAAGGTACAACATATTCTCAAACTTGTTTTCTTCTCTCGGTTGAGGAGACAGCAGAGCGGCGAAGCCTTCTACTGGCTAACAGGGTGTGCCTGCCAAACCCTGCGCTCGCACACACACACAAAGGTAAACACCTAGAAAAAGTGCAAAAGAGGGCATGCAAGATTATTCTCTCCTCCTCCTACTCCACATATCAAGAAGCGCTCAACACACTGACCCTTTCGACTCTCACTGACCATCACCACGACCTCATCTGCAAATTTGGTAAGAAGCTTCTACACCATCCCCGACACCGGCTCCTACTACCACCCGAGGTCCCTTGTCCGAGAATTGCTGTTCGACACCACAACCGCATCCAGCCCATACGTGCACGAACTGATCGCTATAAGAACAGCCCAGTCCCAACCATTGTAAAAATTATCAATAACTTGTAATACTGTAACACTGTCACTACGTTGAATTGAACTGTAGTTTGAGCTTTTCCCCATCTAAGTTATTATATGTCTTATTTGTGTCACTTATGTTACTTGTATATTATTTGTAATTCGTAACCCATTCCCCAAATATGTAACTGTATATTTTCAGCCTTCTGGCTGCCAAGCTCTTTCAATAAACCGTTAATTATTATTAATTATTATTATTATTATTATTATTAATCATGGAGAAACAGACGAATAAGTGTAACTAATTCATAAGTAGGTTAAAGTTTTATGAAAATTATGAAAGAAAAAATACTCAAGAATCCAACACGTTTTAAACCCTAGAGGAAGCTAACTAAATTTTCTGAGTTCAGCGTCATCGTCCTAGGGGGAATATTTAGTTCTAATGAGCGTTTCGACATCACATTCAAGAGATTAAATCATCTTCCTCAAGGGGGATTAAATCGTACTCAAAGGGTTGAAATATATTACTCAATGGGTTAATTCATTATACTCAAAGGGTTGGACTATACTCAAGGAATTAAATACTATTGATTGTCACACGAGAAGAAGGATATACGCGTTTTGTAAAGTGATAAATATTTGAAAAAGAATTAAATCATAGTTCTGTGTAGAATAAATTATAAGAAAAAGCTATTGTAAACACCAGTAGAAATTATAGATTGAAACTTTGGTGGCGATAATTATAGTTTCGTGACTAAAAAAAAACGTATTTGTAAGTGTGTATAATCCAACAAGGTTTTATTCGCTATGTAATGATTAATATCCCTCAGTCATCAATGGTATAATGAGGATAATTAATCCCCTAACATCGGGTACATCCCATATGGCCTCTCACCCCACCCTACCCCACCCCACCCCACCCCGACCCACCCCAACCCACCCCACCCCCACACAAAACCAATGAGGCGACGATATTACCTGCGCCAACAGCTCTATACGTGATTTTGTTTCTGTCTGATTCCCTCACTGACTCACACCATGACGGAGGCCAATTGGTTTATATGTAAATTTCCAGTATATTAGTAACTCCCTGTTGTGTGTATATGTGTGTATATGTATATGTGTGTATATGTATATGTGTGTATATGTATATGTGTGTACGTACGGAATCCTAAACAATAATCAAGATCACTGAATAGAATATTACTAGTTGATATTCCCACCAATATTTACTGTTATCTTTGTCTGTTATCTTATTCTCTCTCATTCTTTCTTTACGTCAACCTCCTATAATTTTTCTCCATTTTCCATTTTTCTTCCCCTTTCTCGCTCTCTCCTTCTTTCTGTGACTTTCTTTCTAACTTACTTCTGCTTATTATCATTCCATCTTTTTTTTATAATTTTTTTTTTATCTCTATCTCGTCTTCCTATCTTGTGTCATTATTCTCTTTCTTTCTCTCCCTGTCTTCATCACTGTTTTCCTTTCTCTTTCCGTTTATCTCCCTCTCTCTGTCACTTACATTCTTTCTCTAATATTTCTATATCTCTCTCTTTTTCTCTCCCCATCCTTCTTTAACCCCTCTCTCTCTCTCTCTCTCTCTCTCTCTCTCTCTCTCTCTCTCTCTCACCCATCGTGCTTCTAGCTAGGTATTTCCCCGAGAACCTCCTTGGCTGTCTGGTCTCTCGTGTCGCATCGATCACCGCCCGCCCTGGTTGTGAATTTACACCTCAAACACTGACAAGACTTTCTGATACTCGGTCCTTCTTGACGATATTTTTCACCAGCGATTTTTGGGGGGTTTATAATGCATTAGGAGAGAGAGAGAGAGAGAGAGAGAGAGAGAGAGAGAGAGAGAGAGAGAGAGAGAGAGAGAGAGAGAGAGAGAGAGAGAGAGTCACGACCTTTCCCCGCAGTTGGATCACCATTATCATCGCTAGAGTGACTTACATGAGAGAGGCGTCACCTTTACCATCTCCATGTTAAGAGCGAGAGGTGGAATGGTGAAAAATGGTGAGAATAAAGCTCCTTTATTATCTAGTAACCACATGATAACAATAATTTCTCTCTCATTTTTAAATATATCTGAAGTTGTGTTTCACATCGTCTGAGAAGCTGACAGAGAAATACTCAACACATAACACATACCCTTGAGAAATTCTTACTCCTGTGAGCGTCTTGGGAACAGACAACAACTCTTTGCTTTGCCCATCCTCAGCCTAATGCAGCGTAGCGTTATAACAGGAAGCTGACTGTGTGGTGGAGTGCCTGGTTGCAAAGGCTCCTCTTAAAGTCAGGTGCGAGAATATCTGCCTCTTCCTCGTCCTGTTCTTTTCTTCTTCTTCAGGTTGAAATAAAACACAAAGGATTTGGAGGACGAGTGAAAACGAGTCTTGAGGAGCAGATGTGGAAGAAGAGACCTAGAGCAGTAGGGCGGAGGGTGATGATCGCTGGGTGGGGTAGGGAGGTTTAGCCCGAGAACCTCAAGTGGCCAATATCCGGGATCTCATGTTCGGATCTTCAAGGATTTTTACTTTCTTTTTTTCTTCATACCTACGATTTTTCAGTTTACATGCGAATTGATAGAGATCATTGAGTCTTGGTGGTAAATGACTTCCATTAGGGTGGGTAAATTATTGATTTTTTTTTATCTACCTTGTGACAACCTGAAGACAATACTTCAGATGGTGTTGACGTTAAAGGCTCCTTGTATGATGAGACTTCGGCTGCGTCTTCTGATATTACATTGTAGACTCTGCTGCTGTGAAGACTCCAGTGATCATTTTTTTCATTTTAATATTCTTATTTCCCACGTCATCATATCCTTACCTGATGCTAAAATTTATCTCCGTTAATATTAGTTTACCCATGTAATTCAGGTGTTGAGGGCCATTTGTGGACATTTCCCCGTATTATCTGTAGCCTCGTCATCGCTATCTGTGAGAGGAGTGTGTCAGAGAATGTTACATCGTCCGGGAAATTCATGGCAGGAAGTCCGCTGAGACGAAACACATCCCTCCCCTTTCCTCTGATTGATTTATGTTGTATATATATCCTCACAGTACAAGGACATTGGTTCTTGTTTGTTTTGTTTATTTGCTGTTGTCGTTTTATTCTGCTCCGAGCCTATAGGACATCGTAGGGACAGATGCCATGTTTTATATCGCATTATTGTTCTTTTGCAATCATTCAGGGCAGGTGTGTTTGGGTTTTACAATTCCATCTTCCTCGTCCCGTGTTCGTACCACCACAGCTGATGATATTGAGTTGCGGATGTGTTGTGCTAGTGACTCGTACGTGTATATGAGTGTGTGTGTGTGTGTGTGTGTGTGTGTGTGTGTGTGTGTGTGTGTGTAATAGAGTTGCAGCCGGTGGCTGAAAATATACAAACTTACATGTGATTTAGACATAATGATATGCGTTCAATACATTTACAGGGCTGTACAGTACATAAATCAGGAGTTGTTTATTATTTTAACAATAGATGGGATGGTGCTGTTCTTATATCTATCAGTGCGGGCTCTTATGGGCTGAATTTTGTTGTAGTGGCGGACTGTGTGAGGTGGGCGGGGGACTGCCGGTGGCAGTAGGTGGCGATAACGAATATGGTGCAGTAGTCCACTGCCAAACCTTGCTAGTGCGTGGTGGTAGAGGTCACTGAGGGATGGCATTTCCAGGGTGGGGAGAGCGTTGGTGTAGCCGGAGTATTCTGCGCCGAGCATGATTCTGCAGGCCCTTTTCTGTACCTTCTCTAGCTGACGTTGTTGGGTGGAGTTGAGAGAAGACGACCAGGCTGGTGACGCATACGTTAATTTGGGGAGAATAAATGCGTTAAAATGCGTGTGAGTGTGTTTGTGTGTGTGCGTGTGTGCGTTGTCTCTCTTGACGATATCTTCAGTAGCATATTACTTGTAGAAATTCATTCGTTTATGTGACAATATCATCACTTGTTGGGTGACTGAGTGAAACAAGTTCTCTGAGTCGTGATTGTTGATGTGGAAGTGAAATAGTTTCAGACCTTCTCCTGCTCGCTCCACTGACTTCACACTTTCGAACCTGACTCCCAAAAGGGTCTTGAACGTCATTGCATATTGAATTTCTGCTCAACCTTGCTGTCTGCGCAGTTCTTTGATTTCTTGTTCCTCGAGACTCAGCACAGATTTGTCCACTCCTCTGACAATTATTGTCATCTTGGTTTGAATTTCTGCGGGGAAGCTTGTTTGACATTCCGCCGTGGGATGGACAGAGCCACAAAGAAGACGAGAGAAACTTTTACTTTTTTAGTCGGTCAAAGAACACATAGCGTTTTCTTGTGTTGACCAGTGTTGACGCCATCACCCAGCCTGTGTCCTCTCTCTAATATATCGTTTCTGTCTCTCTTCACTTTGGTAATCTTTAAGACATTTGGTAATCTTACAGCGTTAGGTATCGTCTTCGTTGTTTAGAAAGACTAATATGTGTTTCTCTCTGAAATTAACTTGAGGTAAAAATGATGTCTGGCGGATGAAGACATATCGTGTAACTGTGTTCGTTCCTTCAGTGTTATTTATGTAGAGTCTAGACGGTTATGATGGTCTTTAGAGAGAGAGAGAGAGAGAGAGAGAGAGAGAGAGAGAGAGAGAGAGAGAGAGAGAGAGAGAGAGACTCAAAACGTCCTCTCTCTTTCTCATACCCACATATCCACACAAACACCCACCCACACACACACACACACACACACACACACACACACACTCTCTCTCTCTCTCTCAGGAATCTTGTCTTCATTATCTCACACTCTGAAAGGAAATTAATCCCTTTTTACCGTAATATTTACACACACACACATTCATACTTCTCATCACAACAAGATTTTACCTACCCCAGTCTAGTCTACCACTAAACCTTTTCTGTACTCGTTTATCTGTTTTACTCAAAGTCATAATCCCTCATAAGATAACTAGATACTTCCTCCTCCATCACGGCAGATTAAGTCTTAGCGTGAGGAAGAAGATAACTTGGTAGACTACAGAGCTTCACAGTATACGTCTGTTTCTGTCAGGGAGAAAATGACCTCCGAGTAGTTATTTACAGGTGAGGGTGTGTGGGTGATGTGGGGAGGAAGGGGTGTGTGTGGGGAGGAAGGGGTGTGTGTGGGGGGGGAAGGGGTGTGTGTGGGGCGGGAGGGGTAGGAGGTGTGTTTGTTTGTGGGGAGGAAGGGAGGTGTTTGTTTGTGTGTGGGGAGGAAGGGAGGTGTTTGTGTGTGTGTGGGGAGGAGGGGAGGTGTGTGTTTGTGTGGGGGGGGGTGTTTGTGGGGAGGGGGGGGTGTTTGTGGGGAGGTGTGTGTGGGGGAGGAGGAAGGGAGGTGTTTGTTTGTGTGTGTGTAATACAAATGGTTGTCTATGCCTTAAAAACAACGACATAGTGAATGTAGGAAAAGCTCATTTAGTGTCTGAAGAGAAGGAGCGAGCGAGGTATATTTTAAGTGAAGAAAACAGAACCAGTCGTCTCTTGTAGGTTGGGTTGGGATGTCTTAAGAATTTTTTTTGTTTCATTTTGTTTACCATTAGATTGCATTAGAACTTAATTCTACCTGTGTGTCTGAGCATTAGCTGTGTCACACGATGTATTTTTGTCTGTCCGTTCATTATATCAAGGTTACCACGTATACAAATTAATAAAACTCGAATGATGACAAAAATATATTACGTTAATTAATCTGACGAGTAAAGCGCTTTATGCTCCCCAGAATCAATAAGGCGGTAAGTAATAATGGTGGGAATAAGGCAAACTGATTTAATAATGGTGGTAGGGCAAGATAGTCAGGGTGATCAAAGCCGCTGTCAACAGGGAGGACACTGCCAGAAACAAAGGTGCCCTCAGCCTGGCCAATTAATTTTCGGGTCAAGGCTCCCATGAAAGTCAGAATGTGTTAAGGGATCCTCTATGCCACGAGGACCATGATCAGGGTGTCATCGGCCCTCATTCCTCCCTGATCTCTCTCTGGTTTCTCCCTGAACGTAACTAAACCCTTGATTCCCTTGACCTCCCTTTGTTTCACACACACACACACACACTCTCTCTCTCTCTCTCTCTTTATCTCAGTTCTTTTACCCTCTCCCTAACTATCTCCCTGTAATTTCCAACTCCCTGACTCTCCCTGACCTTCCCTGATACCCCGATTCCAAAGCCCTCCCAAATACTCTCCCTAAACACACCCTGACCTTCAAAACCCTAACTCCTGTCCCTCCCTCATCCTCTCTTATCCCTCACCCTTCGTTCTTAATGTCTCAACTCCTTCCCCCTAACCTTTCGTGACCTCCAGACTCCTGCTCCCCCTTCCCTCTCTCTCCTCCCCTCTCTTATAATCTCCCCTCACCCTTCACCATCCAGTCCTAATCTCTCCCTCCCCTTTCCCCTCACCACCCAATCCTAATATTTTCTTCCCCTCTCCCCCTTACTGCTTCCCGTCATCCCTCTCCCCTGATCTCCCCTCATCCCTCTCAATCCCCACTCTGACACCCACGGTATTTCGATGATCAGAATATACATAATACACACAAGTCATTAAAGCGACCATTATAAACAGCTAATGAAAGTCTTACCGAGAAGCTGAAAAGATATTTAAGATCAGAAGGTCATTAATGTACTAATGAGCACGCCTGACGTTCCCAGTTATCAAACGCCAGACGAACATTCAGCTGTTTTCTTCTTTCAGTGATGCTCATTCAGAAGCCTTGAACAATTAACTAAACTTGGGATCTATATGTAGACTGTCTGATCGTATTTTTCGAGGCAATAACCTTCACACGGGATACCTAATTCTACATCTTTGATACGAGCATTGGAAGTTACACACCGATGTCAATATCTGACTTCCTGTTTACAAACTTATCGACACATGCCAACAAGGAGGTAAACTAATGTGTAGTGACGTGCATGGTAATATAAGTTTACCTGGACTTGATGTTCTGGAGACCTGGTACGTCTTCAACTAATTAGGCACAGATAATTATATGAGGCTTTAAATCGTGGTTTTCGTCATGTCCTGATACTATATGACGTCACCAGCACCTAACGATGGTCGAGCGGTTATTACTCGAGTTATATCTTACAACTATTGTGGTTATATTTCTCTTGGGGAAAATATTTTATAACCATCGAAATAAATGATGGACTTTTCAACCAAATATCACCATGGAATTTAGATAACTGATATAAACAGCTACGTTAATTAAGTGTAAATGTTCCTATACATTAAGACTCGGACATGAAGAGATTCTTAAGAGGTCTAGGATGTTTCTGTCATAAACTATGATACTTCTACACGGTCGTCGACACTGGTGCGTGGACCAAGAAAACATTTACCTGTATAACTGAACCCTGGAATAAGTGAGTTTAGGAGTATCAGTGGTTAAGGTATTGATGGAACAGTGACGGAGAACTAAAGTGAACTGTGACTAAAGCCATCATTAATCTTCATCATCATCACCATCAGTACATAGGTGGGTGAAACCTCTCCCTCTCTCCCTCCCTCTCTCCCTCTCTCCCTCTCTCCCTCCCTCCCTGCATCCTAACTATTTGCTTCCACAACCTATTCTTGCTTAAAGATCGGTATTTTTTTTTTCTAGACGTAAAGATTCAGTGGTTTAACATATACAGAAGGAGAATACTAGCGATAGGAGGCGTAAGAGGGTCGTTGTTGAAGTCGGTCGTGGAGGTGTTAGACAGTCGTGTGAGGTGAAGTAGAGTGGAGAAAGGTCGTACGTGATGTCACAGTCGTTCGCTCTCTTGACCTATCTGTGCAGAGAGAGAGAGAGAGAGAGAGAGAGAGAGAGAGAGAGAGAGAGAGAGAGAGAGAGAGAGAGAGAGAGAGAGAGAAGCTGAATCACCTATAGTCAATTGCAATATTTATCATAAGAGGTCACTGTTAATTATTTACTTTTACAGTGCACGAAAAAAAAAAAAATAAATAATCCCACACTGGAGAAAATTCCATCAGAGCAATTGCTACTGTATAAAATATTCCGAGGAGAAAAACTCGATCTACCCAACTCATGTTTCGTTAAGTTCTAATTACCCCGTCAGGTAAGGTAGGTAATGTAGGATTTTGCGTTGTAATTTATTTGTCCCAGAAAAAATACAGGAAGAAACATACAACTCAATGTAAAAATTATCACCTGGGATTATTAAGGTAATTGGAGAAAATGAGGTATAATTACACACCTGGAGAGCACCGAGGATGCATAAATTGTAAGCAATAACATAACACGGAGACATTACGAGCGTGGGGTGTGGTGTCAGGGTGGTGACGGAAGGGGTAACTCAACCTTTCTTTTCACCTGCATGACGGACCCTTAATTGAGACACATTCCACTCTCATTCTCACATAAAATGAACACACATTGTATTTCTCAGTCTCAGTTCACAGTCTGTCTCACTGAATTATTTTTATCACCTGGTTTCAGAAGTTCATAGAAGAATTACACTGGACACTTTCTTGATATTATTACCATTAAGGAAGACGTTTTGTACACTGGCTTTAGTTACAACACATTATAGTCTAAAATGTTATAGATACAACAAAATAACACAACTTGATAGGATTTCTTCAACTTAAACCTCGTGTTCTAATTACTGTAAATATTGAATTACCCTAATGATCAACAATTAATTAGTCTGTAGCTGTAATGAAGAGTCTAACTATTCTCCATCACAATTCAATAACCATTTAGTATGAGGAGTGACCTACAGGTTGATGATGTAAAAGTTATATTACCAAGCAGAAACCAATTAGAGAACAGCTCTTTTTCCCGAGCTAATGACCTTGTTACTTGGACGTTTGATATGAACACTAATTGGTTCCTTTGTACCTTAAAAGTCAACACTGTAATGGAGTTTATTGAAATGTAAGGCCTAACCTAACCTAACCTAACCTAACCTAAACTAACCTCACGTCACCATTAGATCAGCCTCCTTGTACACCTGTCCTTCATATGTTACTAATTGCATTACCTGAGCGACGCCGTCTTGCCTGTTAGATATTAATGGACTATATTAAAGGAGAATCTGGTGTATATTCAGTATTATAAACACACACGCACACACACACACCCACGCACACACCCACGCACACACCCACACCACACAAACACTTAACACACACAGCCTAATCCTGCCCAGGCTTCCAGTGTCTCTACAGGAACACATTACCCATACGCCGCCCAGATTATTATCACATTAGCTCCCCATTAACCTCCTCTGAGATTAGACAAGGACCATTCCTCTTCCACCTTAGACCCTTATCTGTACCGCTAAGGAGGAGGAGGAGGTGGTGGGGAAGGAGGTGGTGGGGATGAGTGTGGGGGGACAGACGGAGAGGGGAGGGAAGGGGAGAGGGGGGTGGGGGGGGAGGGGTATTTGATAATGACCAAAATTGCCTCTGGAGAACTCGTGGACTAGGGAGATTACATCGTTGACAGGCTGAAGATTGTTTGAGGCTTAGTTGAAAAATCAATCACTGTGAGACTCCTTGACTGTATCTGATGAAGCTGAGAGATTGAGTGGCTCATTTTTCTTAAGGGTAATCTGGAATAGAATTTATGTACTCTCTTGTTTAAGGTATTTTTGTCTAGGATGATTTATTTTTAAGGTATTTCTGGGATGATTAATTTTTAAGGTATTTCTGGGATGATTAATTTTTAAGGTATTTCTGGGATGATTAATTTTTAAGGTATTTCTGGGATGATTAATTTTTAAGGTATTTCTGGGATGATTAATTTTTAAGGTATTTCTGGGATGATAATTTTTTAATGTTTGTCTTCGATAATTATTTTTTAATGTAGATGAATTTAAAGATGTGGGGACCAGTTATATACGAAATTATTACTTAAATTATTACTTTAAATCTTGTTAAAAAGAGACTCAATGCGCATAGGTTCATATACCGAACAGGAGTCATATACTTTGGAAATAAACCGTCTTATTTTATCAGTGAATTGAAGTTAAGTTTTAATATAACGATAGAGGATAGAGAGAGAGAGAGGCAGAGGACAGGACTATAACTCAGCCAGGGGTCCAAAAGTACATTAAAACTGCATCGTCTCAGCGTGTAAAAATTTCGCCTTCTCTGCATATTACATTATCAATTTACACTCTTGTAGTAGTAACGTAAAACAGCGAATATTAAAACATTATTAACATCGTAACTTATCACTAACATTCCGAGAACAAAAATCTAGTCCCAACGATATTAGCAGATAATGTTGTCAGTGTAAATTTCGTCGTAGTTGTAATAGTGTTTGTAAATTGGGTGGTTATAATGTAAGGAGGACCTGTGACCGACTTTATTGTGTGTCAGGGACTGTATGTTCTACCTTATTATGCGTACTTTTTTTATTTTTTTTTTAATATTAGGTCATAGACAAAGATGGTTCATTGTTCCAGCTAATGCAATAATGTTTTTTTTTTTTTTTAGGACTATGAATTGTTTAGGATGTAGTGTCTGTGAGTTTAGACTCTATGGACGGGATTCAATTGAGAAACGTATCAAAATTTCATCCAATACAAAATTTATTATTCATCCCTTTCAGAGAATATCAGGACTTTTAGAATTTTAACCTAAAGTCCACAATGCAAGTTTTGTTTTATTTTGTTTTGTCTGATTATCTCACACTCACGGTAATTCATTTTTTTCCTCTTGGATAAACTCACAGTGACAGAATAAAACTCATGACCATTAATTACGTCGATGATAACGCACCACAACAGTCTTCTCAACTTAGTAATGCAGGAATGACCTACAGAAGGGTTTGCCTGTTTCACTATTCATCACCCCTTCCCACACCTCCCCCCCCCCAAAAAAAAAATAAAATAAAAAATAAATAAACGTTTCTGAAAATTATTGTTAGTGACTTATACAATAAAAAAAAATTCGAGAATTGATATATTTTAACCCTTGATTATAATGATTTTACCGATACTGAGTCCTAAAATGTGTGAATTAGTATCATAGTCCTTGAATTTTCAGACCCGAATGAGAATCTCAAACCAGAACGTACGTATTGTTAAGTTAGGTTAGGTTAGGCTAGGCTAGATAAGATATATCGTGTTAAATTAGGCTAGAATAATTTTCAGACCAGGTAAAAGATGAATTGCTTTCGTCATATCGCGAAAGAAGAAAATGAGAACTCTACATTTTTTTTCTCCTTCTTAACAATGTCTGATGCAGTACCTATGTCTCCTTTATGTCTTAAAATACCTACAGTAGAGAGATATAATTTTTTCCCCTCTTCCTCTCTCTGTGAAGCCATAATTCAAGTGTGACGCGGCTTGGTGTGTCTGGGAGATATATTGTGAGACAGGAGGTAATTTGAGATGTAAATCGGTCCAGTGAGTGAGTTAGTGTCTCATCTGTGAGTCAGAGATTTATTTATTCCAGATTTACTGCCGGAGCTTCATCTAGGTTTAATTATGTGAAGTTTGTGGCCCGCTGGTCCAGTGGGCGGGTGACATTTAGGTGCAGTGGTTTAGTGACGCGTTGATCTGGTGGCTTAATTTTCTAGTATGAACCAGTGCGATGCTGTCCAGTGACCAAGTGGACTTTCCAAATGGTTTAGTGGTCCAGTGATGTGATAGTGTAGTGGTCCGATGGTCGTGTGATTCAATTGTCCAGTGGTTCAGAGGACCAATGAATCTACTGATACCATTGTTTAAAGGAATATTGGTGCAGCGCTTCAATGGCCTAACAGGGATTTCTTCTTGGCAACATTAGTGACCTCTGTGAAGGCCGATTTAGTTTTTCTCAATAACACAGGTATACGTAATTTATGTTCACTCTCATTTATCACAGAACACTTTTAATTCATAAACAAACTAAGTGCGTTAATCAGCGCCATTAATGACAAAATTTACGAGGGAAGGGAAAACATTACGTTCCCTAAATGTTCTTAGTAATAGCGAAAAGGAAGAAAACAAAGTAGAGATTAAAATAATTAAATACAAAGGGAAGAAAACAAAAAAGAAAAGTAAAGTAAAATAAGAAAACACAAAAGAATGTTAGTAAACAGTGAGAGCTGAAGTAACGGAAGCTCACTGCTGCAACTGAAGCTTTACAAATTGTTTTCAGACGAGACGATACTTCTCAACTAAGTGGCAGCATCACAGTTATGTTCTCCTGTCAGAGCCCAGCAGTCAGAACAATGAACACCGCAGCTAAGAGACAAACACACGCACAGAAACAACAACAACTCCCACCAATTTCTCTCGTCACTCCAAGACACACAAGAGGTAATGGAAGCAAATCCTGAGAATTATCAGCCGTGTTGGAGGCAATGTAGACTCGAGTCAGTTCTCACTAGTGGCGTAATGGACGTACACAATACCACACAAGGACGGACACACGGTCTCAGCCACCCACCTAATAGCATTTTGAGTGAGAGAAAATATAACAAAAGATGGAGACGATTCACGAAACCAAAACGAAATTCCCTCCCTAACACACTGCTTAAAAGTCGCAACACTCAGCACCAAGTCGCAACACTCAGCACCATCCTCACTGAGACTTGAAAAGCATTCGGGTTATATTCAGAAACTTTTAACTCAACAGCGAGACGGAGATGTGAGTTTAAAGGGATAGGTAAGTGACAGATGACACAACCAGAGCGATTTAACACATAAATATATACGAACAGATGATACCTTGAAAGCAGAAGTTTCCAATCTGAATCGAGTACCACCTCACCTGACATGAATTCTCTGAAGTGAGTCATATTACTCTAAAACCTGATTGTATTTCACATTTTTTTTAACATAATTTAACATCGAGATATATTTGTTAATTAGTCTATCTAGTATTTGTTTTAACGAGTGATTCTTTATTATTAGATCAAAAGACAAGAGCGGGATAAAGTAGAGTAGAATCACACACACACACACACACACACACACACACACACACACACACACACACACACACACACACATACACCTACACCCCCCCACCACACAGGTAAAATGAACTAATAGGGAAGACACATTGACCAACGCCACACATACTACTTCGTCCAACCTGAGTTAACACCTGTAATTTGTGGCCAGAGTTAACACAGCAGCCTACACTACCAACACCACTTTCAATCAGACGTAATGAGAATATCGAAAGAATGTTTTTTATGTTCTTGTACCTAAGAGAAAAAAAAATCTATTCCAGTTACTGAATGCGTGAATAAATAGCATTATTTTATCTTCTTACTTTCTCTACTTTCTTTTCCTTTTCTCAATTTCGTACTTTTTTACTCCCCTTGTGTGTGTGTGTGTGTGTCTGTCTGTTTACTTGTCTGTGTGTGTGTGTGTGTGTGTATGTGGGTCTGTCTGTCTGTCCGTCTGTCTCTCTACACAAGCACATATACATACAACCGTAGTGATAATAATTAATACACAGTTGGACGTGGTAGACAAAGGCTTTAAGACAAACATTAATTAGTTTGGCTCAAGGTGTAAATAATATTCTCCAAAACCTTGTAATTACCAAGTTACTCTTTGAAGTTGCCGGGAAAAGTGTGACGCTGTCGTAATATTTTGTGTAAGCGAGGAGAGGGGGGAGGGTCTTTGATGGTCAGGTGTGTGGGAGGTGTTGCCTTCTTGTCAGGCCTCGTCAGTTCTTGTGGGTGGAAAGATAGGATAGGTGGTATTTGTGTGTGAGTGTAGCCTTGTTGTCTGAGGGTGGGAGGGAGGGGGGGGGGGTGTTAACGTGGTGTTTGTTGGAGTTAGGTACACACACGCACGCACACAACAGCCTCGTGGAGTAAGACAACCAAGCAGTGAAAACTAAAGTAGATACCCCAAGTAACATTTTAAGGTGACCATACAACAGAGAGGTGAATTAGGGAGAGTTTGTTGTCACTTCTAACAAATACATTCTCGTGACAAGAGAGTAATGTAAGGTGCATCAATAAACTGGAAACACTGTATATAAATAGATGAAATTCACGTCGGAGATCAAGGTGTTAAAAAAATGGTAATAAATATGAGAGAAAGATAAATAAGAATAATTCAACAAAAGCACGAGCCCTTTGTCAGAGTTGTGATATAACATGTAATGAAGATTTTAATCAAGCGTTACGAATTAACTATATGACGCGTTAAATTAAGTAGAGGCATTATATTTTTTTTTCAAATATGAAATTTAATTACGTGCGATGTACCGTGTGTCCATTATATTACTTATATTGTGTACAAAGAGAGAGAGAGAGAGAGAGTCAGTCAGTCAGTTATGGTTGTCAAGGGATATGGCGCCTCGAGTCACTATACAACACGCTGACGTCATGGAGTTTGTTCCTCGTGTTATTACTGCTGGCTATAAGTTGTGACTCATCTTAACTTACCAATTGAAGGAGATTCTTAGGTAATATAATCACCTTAAGTAGTGTGACTGATAATTATACAGCGTAAACTTATCTTTATGGAGCGTCAACTTATCACTACTAGGAGAAGAACTGCTCTCTGTGTTGGTCGTGCAAGAAGAAGACAACTCATGGTGGACTGTGTTTGCTGAGAACGTAATATGAGCCTCCAGCCAGTGTAACAGCCACACTCTCTTTCATATAACAGAGAGAAAAATAATCTACGAAATCCTTTCTGGCCATGAGTTAACCTGAATATACGGAGTTAACCTGTACAATTATATTACAGGTAATGTTAGAGTATCAGTGTCAGATTATTGGGGTAATCATGTTGCATGTTAAAGTTTAATCATCAAGGCAGAGAGAGAGAGAGAGAGAGAGAGAGAGAGAGAGAGAGAGAGAGAGAGAGAGAGAGAGAGAGAGAGAATGAATTGTATTATTGACTTTTTTTTATGGTTGCCTGACTCGAGTGACCTGTTTTCTTTGTTACTTTCAAGCGCGAACATTAAAACACTTCAAGAACATAGAGGAAATTCTTCAAGCATGAGTGATGAAACCTTTCAACTTATAACGACATGCATTAACCTTACAAGGAGATAGAAGAAAAGTATTTGAGTACATGTACTAAAGTTTTCCAAGTACAAATCGAGACAGTACTCAACATTAATGGTACCTATGAAGACGAGGTACCAAAAATCCAACACCTGGTACCTTTAACGCCAGCTGTCAGTCACTACGATAAACACATCTTACCAGGGCACGACTCTTTCCTGTGACACTTTCTTCGTCTTCCTCCGTAGACCAACAATATGTGTGGTTCCCGGAAATGCCTTTTGATAGACTTAATGACCGTACTCCAGACCATGACCTCACACAGTAATAGTAATGGAGTAATGGAGGTGGTAAATGATGATGTCAGGGCAGCTGTAGGGACCTTGCAAGTATGTGCTGGCCATCAGGCTGGAGGGGAAGCTGCCATTCACGCCATGAGAAAGATAATTGAGCAGCATGATTGTGAGGCAGTACTTCTGGTCGACGCTTCCAACGTATTCAACATAATCAGCCGCAAGGCTACACTGCACAACATCAAGGTCAAGTGTCCAAGCTTTGCAATGTATGTTGAGAACACCTATAGGCAACCCATCAGATCTCTTTATAACAAGCTTCAAGGCCCTAAGAGGAGATACCACCATACAGTCAACTGAGGGAACAACGCAGGGGGACCCTGTCGCCAGGGCAAAGTACACACTAGGCCTATCAGTGCTCCAACACACAATAAAATGTGAAACAACCGAGGTCCAGCAAGTGGCGTACGCAGACGACCTTACAGGAGCAGGAAAAGTGGAGGACATCAAAAAGTGGTGGACCCTGGTAACATCACGAGGTCCACAAATAGGGTACCATCCAAACGCCAGCAAGTCCTTCCTCATTGTGAAGTCAGAATAAAATGAACGAGCAATGGAGGTGTTCGGTGGAAGTGAGGTTAAAATAACAAAGAACGGCCAAAGACATCTAGGTGCAGTGATCGGCACGATGGACTTCAAGACCGAGTACGTAACGGGAAAGGTGAATTAGTGGGTGAAGGAAATCCAAGCTCTCTCTGATATTGCTAACACAGAGCCACATGCGGCTTTTGAGGCATTCACCCATGGAGTCAAGCATCGCTGGAACTACCTGATGCGCACTTTCCCTGATATTGGACCTCTCCTCCACCCTCTGGAAGAGGCCATCAGTGTAGCTTTTAACCCAACACTAGTGAAAAACCCTTACTTAACCCCAGCAGAAAGGTCACTCCTTCCACTATCACCAAGACTAAAAGTAATGGAATTGACTAATCCAGTGGAGCTGCCAATACAGAACATTAGAACTTTGTCAAACTCACGGCTGCCTGCACTGAGCACATAATAGCTCAGAATGCAACAAGTCAGGTGGATACCAACGAATTAAACAAGATTCGACGATTCATTATGACAGCGGCAGCACACCCAAAGTGATAAACTGCAACAACTGTTTCAGCAAGTGCCAGAGAACGTGAAAAGAAAAGTAGCTATAGCGCAGGAGGTGGGCACCTCGAACTGGTTAACAACGTTACCGATAAGGGCAAGAATTCACAGATGCCATACTCTAAGGTACGGTAGGCCAGTAGAAGGTTTGCCCTCCCAATGCATGTGCGGCTCATCTTAGGACATCGACCACGCCGTGGTGTGCAAGAAAGGGGGCTTCGTATGCATGAGGCATGACGAGGTAAGGGATCTAACAGCAAATCTACTGAGGGAAATCTGCCACGACGTCATGGTGGAACCGCCCCTCCTTCCACTGGACGGTGAGAACCTCCGTCACAGGACTTCAAACACATCCAACGAAGTCCGTGCGGATGTCAGTGGTCGAAGATTCTGGACGCGGGAACAGCGAGCCTTCTTTGATATCAGGATTTTTGATCCCATGGCCGCATGTCACCGTAACCTAGCTCACGATGCTGCACACAGGAGGAACGAGAACGACAAGGTAAGGGCATATGGGGAGAGAATTCAGAACGTCGATCAGGGCAGCTTCACTCCTCTGGTGTTCACAACCTCTGGGGGGATGGGACCAATTGCAAGGTGCTTCTACGCCAGACTCGCGGAGGTGTTATCTGAACGGAAGAAGCAGCCCAGAAGTTTGTTACAGCCTGGTTGAGATGTCGATTGTCCTCTCTGCTTAGGTCCGCATTGCTTTACCTCAGGGGAACGAGATCATCGGCCTCAAAGCCGACAACAGTCGCAGATATCGACTTTGAGGCTACAGTGACTGAATGCCGCCTAGATCGGCGGGTCAACTAACTCAACACAGTTAGGATAGCTACTTATGTATTAGGATATTTTTAAGGTAATAAAATGGCGGCGAAGGTGTGGCTGTTGGGGGAGACTGGAGGCCACGTTAAAAAAAAAGAAAGAAACAAGTAGTAGTAGTAGTAGTAGTGGTGGTAATGATTCAATGGGACCCTTTTAGTTACAATTTATTCTGTAACTATTATTAACCACTAAATTACATTCCACCCTCGACATCCCACACGCCCACGATAACATAAAATAAAGTTAACAAGCACAACTGTATTCACCAACAAATATAATACAGACTCAAACAGTGTTCTAGATACAAACTGAACAGCCAGTCCATAATTATGAACAATTTCAGCTACAATAAATATAAGTAACTTTAAAGGTTTGGAAAAAGTCAATGATTTTACACACGAAAGAAAATAAATGAATTTCCTCCATTCATTATAAACTCACATGAACACCAGAAAATGCAATAAACACGACACCCAGTAATTTATGATTTCCTAAAAGCATCATAGATTGTGTTAATTCATACAAGGTTCACACAACGCTACATTTATGTCTATTTATAAACAGTAACAAAACGCCACACGACTCACAAAAAGCACAAGTGACACTTAACAAACAAATATCTCAATTCTTGATGGATATATTATGAAACTTACATAACTTATATATACTCAATGAGGTGAAAGTGTACCGTATGTTCCTTTGTCTTCGTACAAGTTACAGTCTTTTCTTACTCAACCGATCCAAGATCAATTTTAACAACAAGGTCACTTACTCTGCCAGGCACAACAGGTAAGAAGATATTGATATTCTCTTCAGCCAATTATTACTTACCCCTGGAGCACCGACACACTATGAGAGCACCTGACTTACTCCGGCTAGAAGGCACGAGGCAAACATTTATTGACACCATTACCAGGTCTCACTATAAGGACGTCAATTGACCAGGTACCTATCCCAATATACTCTAATTACAAAGACATAACATATTAAACTATACAATTACAAGTCCCATACACATCCAAGCCTAAATTTAGTAATAAAAGGCCGCTCGAGTCATCCTGAGCACACAAAAGCTTCACAGGATAACATTACAGAGTTCTTCAACCGATCAAGAGAGACGAGAGGTGGATGGCAGAAGTGAACCAAAAAACCTTTAAATGTCGACTGGAGGGGCAAGACTTTGTTCACTGTTTTCACCTCAATGATAACACGTATTGGTGGCTGCTGACGGCATAATGAACTGATAAACTGATAAACTTCCTTCCGAGTAACGTCTATTATACATATAGTAGTCTGAAGGTCAAGACTAATTATATAAAAAAAAAAATTCCAACACTCTTATAAAGGTGTTGGAATGACAATAAAAATTAGTCATAACAAAGAATTATTCAGCAGTTACAGGACACCGATAACATCTAGGTGTGTTATGTTGAGGGATAATAGTTACTCCTTCAGGTAATGTTAGCGTTACCGAGATGAAGATCGGTTACTACAAGAGTAAACCTTAAACAATATATGGTTATAGATTCTCTTCCAGGTTGAGAATGACGGTCACAGCCCCTTCCAACACACACGCATCCCATGTGACACACGCAAGCCTTCCATAACACGCTCTTACCTCTAACTACATGTAATTGCCCAACACTAATTAAACACACACACACACACACACACACACACACACACACACACACACACACACACACACACACACACTACATTACTGGATACAGGGAATATGTAATTTTCCTCAGATTTTGCAACAATATGTAATTTATTTGTAACAGATATCAATGGGCCAGAAGCAATAATATCTCCGCTGTTCTTGACACATGAATTAATTTAGTCAATGGTCAGATAGTGAAGAATAGCTACTGATATTGAATCAAGGTAACAATAAGACAAAATTCAATATTTATATATATATCTAATGCTTGAAACCATAATACGACCCATAGATAAAAAATATATTCAATCGCTGTTTATTTCAGTGTTGGTATTGACTCAGAAGCGTGAGAATAAAAACTTTACAGAAATTAAAGTATACAGTCGATAGGAATTTTTCTGTAACCAATGGCACAATAGCGGAGGACTTTTATTTTTTATTTTTCATTGTTAGCTGTATTGGATTAAAGCCGCGCGCGCCTGTGTATGTGTGTGCGTGTGTTTACGAGTCACACTCCTCAGGTAATATTGTGACTAGTGATCCACATCAGGTATCTTGAATGTAAATAATAGATTTGTTGGGTCGCAATTCATTACATCTACATTGAGGAGATTTGGGGGTCGTTTTTACAACAGAACTGTGAAAAGGCGTCGGGTTAGGTGATGTAACATATTGACTTTTGAACTTCGCTACCTAGATCAAGAGACACAGAAAGTTAAAGTTGGTTGTTCATTTTTAGTATTTTAAGTTATATTTCCTTCGCAATTTTCATAACTGTAGAAAACCATATGGTGTTCTAATTCATTTACAGTAATTACCTTATATTAAGTAAATAACAAACATAAGAATAAAAGAGAAAAATATTAATATCTATCCACAATTCCCGCTATATTTTGTGAAGCTGGAAACAATGGCAGTACCTGGTGTCAAGCCTACAGCAAAATCCAGCAGTGAAATTGGTACTGTTTGATCAAGCTCGTCAAAATACACCACTGTACAAACACACAAACTTCAGGAGTACTTTGGATTTGTTGGAGTTTGTTGATGTCCTTAATCTTAATATCTATGAAAACATCAACAAAAAAACAATGAGTCAGCAAAAAGATTTCGCTCAAACGTAAACACTTGAAACATTTACCAGTCAACTCAGAGAGGAAGCGTGTGGAAATGTCATCAAATACGAGAGACAGAATAGAAGTCTTGTTTCTCCGTTTCTGTGTGATGATTTTCTTCATTTCCTCCTCACATGTCTTACGAATATACCACGACGAAGCTGCTTGAGACTTTATGAGAGAGGAGTCTTCAATTTCATCCACATGAATTACATATTTGAAGTCTCTAATATTATAATGAAACTCTCCGTGTGTCGCAGTTTCATCCACTAGACCATTAAAAAAATATCTTAGAATTGGGCAAAACTCTCGATATCTTTTGACAGTTTTCTCCCTCTTATAAATTCTATTCTCTCTAGACCAACAATCAAGTAATGTCAGAATTATTGAGTAATATAACTCTCAACTGGTCGTCTCTTCAATCTTGCAGCATAAGGCGGTGCAGGAAACATTCCGTATTGTATTTT
The DNA here is from genome assembly GCA_958450375.1 of Homarus gammarus. Classification (NCBI taxonomy): domain Eukaryota; kingdom Metazoa; phylum Arthropoda; class Malacostraca; order Decapoda; family Nephropidae; genus Homarus; species Homarus gammarus. The sequence goes on from CAUDMG010003965.1 coordinate 1,666,077, forward strand.
GTATAAGAGATAACACAAACAACCTCTTGGAGTGGAACAGTATCATAGTGATATCATCCAACTACTCTTAATGTTCTCTCTGTATCTTAACACTCACAAGATCAACCCAACAAAACAGTCATGAGTCTTTTTTGAGACTACACAAACGTTATCTGGAAACATTCGCTTTATTTTTCACTTTCTTTTTTTTTCATTTTCTCTCTCTTTCTTTCTCTCACACTGGCTCGGGGAAAAACACTCACCTGAAATTGTGAGTGTGTGCAGCAGGGGAGGTGCACGCGCGGCAGCTGGCCTGGATACCGGGTTTATAAGCTCAAAACTTAGCGACAACTGCAGTCAAGTCAACCCGCACTGCCGCTTACGACCAAACTTACTCCACGTAGTGTTGGGCTGCTCCTGCTGATGCTGGTAGTGGTGGTGGCAATGGTGGTGGTGTGTTTGTTAGTGGTAGTGGTGGTAGTGGTATTGGAGGTGGTGGTAGTGATGGTGATAGTGGTAGTGGTGAAGGAGGTGGTTATGGTGGCGGTGAGAGGAAGGAGAAGAAAGAGTTTGGGTTAGGATGGAGTACTGAAGCCTAAAGGGGAGGAGAGGGAAGGAGGGGTAAGGTTAGGAGGGAGGGATGGAAGGCGGGTTAGGAGGGAGGGATGGAAGGAGGGATGGAAGGAGGGGAGGGAGGGAGGGAAGAAAGGAAGGATAAGGGACAGTATTCTGAGGGTAAACGACCTGGCCACTAATGATGGTGAGGGGGGGATGTGGGGTGGGGGGACCAGAATGAAGTACTATAGCATAAATCACCGAGGACAGAAGAAGCGCGCGGGGAGGGTGGGGGGTGTGGTGGTGGTGGTGGGGGGGGGGGTGTGGTGGTGGTGGGGGGGGTAGGGGGTGTGGTGGTGGGGGGGGTAGGGGGTGTGGTGGTGGTGGGGGGGTAGAGGGTGTGGTGGTGGTGGGGGGGTAGGGGGTGGGGGGTTAGAGGGAGGTTATACAAGAGTCATCACAACAAGGCCAATCGAAAGGAAGGAAGAGGAATGATAACTGTGGCAACTGAGTCAGAGAAACGTTCCTCGTGATTACTTCTTCCTTATTTCTGTTTTGTCATTTTTATTCTCATTCCATTATTTTCAATTCTTCTTTTGTTTTCTCCATCAACTTTTCTCATCGACATTATTTCCCTCAGCGTTAGGCCATCCCGGGTCGACCATAGGCCTAACTACAATCACCCCGTTTTGTCTCATTGTAAGTCTACCCACGATCGTTCACCCTCCCGAGTCGTCTTTGTTGTATCTGGTAAGAAAAATAATCAGGGTAGAGCTGGCTACACGACCCTGGGCTTAATGTTACCTGAATGGGTAGGGTTTCTACGGCTTTTATGTATAGTATAGTTAACTATATCACACTGATTGGTATTACACAGTGGATATTGAAAGGTATACACAACAATAACAAGGAAATTTGTTCCACTAAGGGAGAATTAAACTCGGTTATTATATCAAATTGGAAATGGGGGAACTACATCACAATATATCACTATAGTAAAAGTATTTCACCGTGAGTATAACCCAGGTACTGATACCCTAACCTAACCTAACCTATTACGCTATCATTTAATATGCACCTGGTGAGCCTCACATTAGAGCTGAGAGGTTCCTGATTGTTTAGAGAACTGAGGATCATAATACTATAGCTGAGAAACGATATTATGTTACTGAAAGGAAACTGAGCGACTATATTGTTTGGTCATAATGAGAGAGAGAGAGAGAGAGAGAGAGAGAGAGAGAGAGAGAGAGAGAGAGAGAGAGAGAGAGAGAGAGAGAGCCGGTGTATGTGTGGATGTATGTGTATGATAATATGTATCTTATATGCTTGTGTGGTGTTGTGTATATATATCCTGGTCACGTGTCCTCAGAACGCAGTAGTTATCGTTTTTTTTTTTTTTTCTTTTTTTTACGGGTATTAGCCCACCCGGGCACAGGTCACCGACCCACATCAGGGCCTGGAGGCGAAAATACAACAACAACAACAACAACAACAACAACAACAACAACAACAATAATAATAATGAGCCATAAAGAAATACAAACGTTAAAAAAAGATCAATAGTGAGAAACAATATATGTATGTTGTGTTGTCAATAGTAAGAGAAACAATTGAGACCCTGCAATTGTGTGTAAATGAGGCAGAAAGTCAGATCAACAACCTGGGACTTGGTCACATATGGCAGCAGGGTCTACCATTAGACAACACATTATGCTTCCAATATCTTCCCAGGCGGTAGTACCTCCCTGTTTGGTAGCTGCCTACTACCTACTACCTAATTTGTATGATAAAATAGACTAGATTGAGAGTCTATTCTAAATAAGGGAATCATTTTCTTTCCTTTCAGAGCAAAATAATTTATTTCCCTCCGGTCATTAAACACAAATTCTACAACTGTGGCAGAAAATATACTAAATTGTAAACTGATTTTATTTTGCGTCTGTTGCAGGGAAACTTGAAGTATTGTTTGAATTGGAGTTAATTTGTTGACGCATGTAAATTCACTGTAACACTTTTGGGAGTGAGAGATGTAATGTGAGGTGATTCATGGACCTGACCTAACCTAACCTAACCTAACCTAACCTAACCGAATTAACGAGCTGTGGTTTGTGGAATATGTAAACATTTGAAAGCAGAGGTTATACAATGAAGGGAAGCGAAACAACAGTAACGCGTGACCGTATTCCTGAGTGTGAGGACTAAGAGAGCAGGTCAGGGTGGTTACAATGGGTCATACTTCCTCCCAACACTTGTCATTATATTACCAATGGGGAGACAAAAATGGGATGTAAATTCTCTATTCATATTGCAAATACTTATTCTGGTAACATTGGGCTTTTAAATATATAACTCTCAATGGATTCAGTTATTCTGAATGAAGGTGTAATGAATATTATCATTCACTTACTAGTTAAACGTGAATTAATAAATGAGGTATGAAGTGGTGTGGAGTCATTTTCAGTACAGTATTAATTCTGTGGGCTTTGTTTAACATCTGAGTGGCTCCATGGATAAATGTATCTCTATATTTAGAAAGCCACATGCGCAATTTCCTACCTACGTGTCACTGTAATTTTCACAACGACATAATACAGTATAATATAGAATTACTGACAATAACAAGGGATTACAGTAATTCGTCCCCTCCATCTTGTCTGAAAAACCTTCAAATTGTTATGCTGTTGACGTGTGAACCTGATGTGACCTTGACCTGTGACACAAAGACTTTAATTTTATATTCTATACCTTCCTTGACCTTAAATTTGACCCCGAGATTTGAATTCCGTGATTTACGCTTCGTCCAGTGATAATGGATAGTCAGTTTTATTCAAGAGTTACAAAGACGATAAGGAAAATTTTACGGTTACTCAGAGATCTCCCCTCCCTCTGAACGACAACAAGAGACACACCCCCTACACGACAACAAGAGACACACCCTCTACACGACAACAAGAGACACACCCTCTACACGACAACAAGAGACACACCCTCTACACGACAACAAGAGACACACTCCCTACACGACAACAAGAGACACACTCCCTACACGACAACAAGAGACACCCCCCTACACGACAACAAGAGACACACCCCTACACGACAACAAGAGACACACCCCCTACACGACAACAGGAGACACACCCCCTACACGACAACAAGAGACACACCTCTACACGACAACAAGAGACACACCCCCTACACGACAACAAGAGACACACCCCCTACACGACAACAGGAGACACACCCCCTACACGACAACAAGAGACACACCCTCTACACGACAACAAGAGACACACCCTCTACACGACAACAAGAGACACACCCTCTACACGACAACAAAAGACACACTCCCTACACGACAACAAGAGACACACCCCCTACACGACAACAAGAGACACACCTCTACACGACAACAGGAGACACACCCTTTACACGACAACAGGAGACACACCCCCTACACGACAACAAGAGACACACCCCCTACACGACAACAAGAGACACGCTCACACCCCATGCCATAGTAGGTGTGTTTCCGGTCTGCTTAGGGTCAATACGGTTCTGCGTTACGTCAAGATAATATCGGCTCAGACAGGGAAGAATGGGATTAATTGTCTTGTGTTGGCAAAGAGAAAGAAGGGGGAGAGAAGGTAAGCAATTGATAAAAAATACAGAAAGATACAAGAAACGAACAAAGAAATAGTGAACTGATAGAAGAAAATTAGATAAATTAAAATTTCCATAAATAATAATAGTAAAAGAAAATACAAGGACAATGAAAAAAAAATAAATTAAGAAAATAATAGAAAAAAGGAAAAAGAAGGGAAGAAGGAGGAGGAAGGAAAGAAAAAAGAATAAAATATAATAAAGATCATCAACCAGAATAATAGGTCTTCCTGAATAATCAAAAAAACATAAAAAAAATAAATAAAAATAACTAACATAAAACAGTGTGACGATACCTCAGTCCCTCACTAACACCTGTCTTGCCTTAATCAACAGAGTCAATCACCAAAATGGCCACAGACCCCATCATACCGCCATCAACCGAGCTAAACATTACCTGTTATCTCTCATGAATCAGTAGATAAAGGTACAATTAACCTGGGATATGTTCCGGTTATCCATTAATAATAAGGTTACCTGTGACGGAGGGAGAGGCACAGGTAATGAATGTTTGGTGTTTTGGTAATCTATTTATATATTTCTCTAAGCTTGATATATGAGCACGCGTCACAGCTTATCTATGTCATCAACCAACGCAAAGTATCATTCTCACACACACACACACACACACACACACACACACACACACACACACACACACACACACTTCCTTAAAACCCGTAGTAAAATCCATGATCAACATATGTCTTAGCTGTAGTTCCTAAATCATGATGTTTGACGGAGTAACAACATCACAAAGCGTAATTTTTCACCTCTCCGGACACCTGCACAAAGTTCAAACACTCACAGACACTCCCCCACTCAGGAAATATAGCGATAGTCCATTAGGAGCTCAGTGATGAGGGTCGACTTGGCTCGAAATGGGGATTCGAACGCTCGCTGCAAGGCTCTTATCCTACAGAGGTTGGGACTAACACCACGACACACACATCTCCTCCATCATCCACTTTGAAGTTCACTAAGTCCAAGAAAATTTGATTCATGGCGGGGGAAGGGGGGATGTGGTAATGATCAAAGGTTTAGTGAGTGAAGGATAATCTTTGGTTCAAGAGTTCAAAGTTCAAGGTTCAGTAAGAAAATAGAGATAAGGTTCAAAATCAGTAAACAGTCTGTGACCTATGAGTGAAAAATAGCTGCAAGGTTTACTGAATAAGGAAGAGCTATGAGTCATTAAGAGGAGGAAAATATGTGTTTCATGGATCGAGGGAATGACACGTATGGTACAAAGGGTAACATATCCGCAATTACACCAAGGGAGATGGATGGATGGATGGATGGATGGATGGATGGATGGGTGGATGGATGGATGGATGGATGGATATTTATAATCACCTCTGTTTAACCGTCATCATTCATCAGTTTTTCCCCCTCTCCCAATCTTTTTCCTTCAGTATAATCTTCCTCTGCTACAAATATTTCTCTTGGAATGCCACTTTAGTAAACGAATCGGAGGGTCTGATTACACACAGCTACACCAACGACACACTTTAGGAAATACCAATTTTTTCCCATGTGGGGGAAGGAAAAGCGGACATCTTATAATTAAACAATAAAACTTGAACCCATTCTCAGGTAACTACGTGGATATAACAATCGGTTCACCTGTCTGTGGTCGATTCACCAGGCCATGACGCCCTTACTGCCACATTATCGAAAACTGAAGTGATTATATATTTGTTCTTAACTGTATTAACACTTAGGACAGATTTCTGAAGGGACCCAGATGCATCTGTGAAAGTGGCACCACACACACACATTATATATACATACAGAGGCCGGTACACATATACCTCTCTCTCTCTCTCTCTCTCTCTCTCTCTCTCTCTCTCTATCTCTATATATATATATATATATATATATATATATATATATATATATATATATATATTTATTTATATATGTAAGTAAATCACTGTAGGTGCACGTGATCCAGGTATATGCTGATAACCACAAGGGAAAAAAAACACGAAGTTCCCCGACCCGGTTTCGTTTCCTCTTTATTTTTCGTGGGATGGAGTGCTTCTTCCCTGAGAGAAGGAGGACGTGCGCCTCTTAGAACATGTGCAGCAGCAGCCATGAGCGGCCGACGGCCATTCGTGTCTGCGGACAGCAGGCAAGAGAGAGAGAGAGAGAGAGAGAGAGAGAGAGAGAGAGAGAGAGAGAGAGAGAGAGAGAGAGAGAGAGAGAGAGAGAGAGAGAGAGAGAGAGAGAGAGAGCCTCCAATTATTTGCGAGGATTCAGTCATTTACGACCGACAATTGTCGTCGCTACGGGACACACACGGGGCCCGGCTTTGATGTGTTGTAGTTGAATGTGGGTGTGCCAAGTCCGTAGACTTGTGGTTATCAGCATACACACACACACACACACACACACACACACATATATATATATATATATATATATATATATATATATATATATATATATATATATATATATATATATATATATATATATATATATATATATATATATATATATATATATAGGTGCTACTATAGCATGCGGACTACTGCAATATCCGTAGTCTACCAACCTGACCTGACCTAACCAAACCTAACTACCTTACAAAAGGGGGAATAACGAAGACAAACTTCAGTATTATCCTAAAATTATACTCCATACATTGGTCTTGAAAGATCTCTACAGAGGTGTCATCTTAACAGAAGAAACCGCAAGAAGCAGAGCCTTGTCATCGATGAGGGAGTGTCATGCAAGAAAAAATAAAACGTGACAGAGGTGGGTTAGGTTAGGTTAGGTTAGGTTAGATCCCAGGTAGACCCCACTCTCTCTTTCTGTGTGTGTGTATATATATATATATATATATTATATATATATATATATATATATATATATATATATATATATATATATATATATATGTATATATATGTATATATATACACACACGGTGACCTCAGGTCTCTGCATCTTTACTAAAAATATCGAGGATATACATAACTGGCCACCATCTGGCGCCTGATGTCGCCCAGATGGCCAAGACGATGAGAGAGAGAGTAAATAAACTTGTGCAGTATATCTCACATCCAACCAAGTTACCAGCATCACTCTCACAGCCACAACCCTCCACCATCAACAAGAAACACTGATTTTTATACAACCACATAACCTAAACACAACCACTGGTCCTGGCAGGTATGAGACACCTTGATGCTCTACCACAGCACAACACTGCCACAACAACTGTCCCATTTGGTCCACTATCACTGGTCCATCGCTGGTCAACTCATGGTTCAGGTAAACAACAGTAGACGTCTCACGGCTCCACCACAACACCACAACAACACCACCATAACACCACAACACAACAACAACCGAGGGAAACTTGAGTCAATAAAATTTCTCCTGCCTGTGAAATGGGGCATAATTCGTGAGGTATGGCGTCTTATCTCCCGGGGCGGATCATTAAGGCTCTCTACAGGTGTGCGATAGTGTCGTTTTTATGGCGCTGTTTGCAAGAGTTTCCACCATAAAGGAAGAACAAAAGGTATTATCCCCTTGCCAGAGTGTAGATGCTGCTAGTATCACTCCTGCTGTAAACAAGATGAGGGAGGAGGGAGAGGGAGGGGGGGAAAGGGGAGAGGGAGAGGGGGAGGGGGAGGGGGAGAGGGAGGATTAGAAAAAAATAGTGAAGGGGTAAGGGAAAAGGGAAGATATTAATGTATTGTAGATGGAAAGAGAAGCAAAGAAAGGGAAGGAAACACGAGGAAAAATGAATATAAAAAAAGGGAAAGGAAATGAGGAAGATGGAACAGGGTGGTAAGGAGCAGAGGAGGGCCATGAGTGATGTATGGCAGGAATGAGAGGTTGGGCCAGAAGAGTTGGTAATGGGGAGATCAAGAGAAAGAAACGGGGGTAGGAATAAGGATGAAGGAAGAGAAAAGATAAAGGGAAGGAGGACAGGGGAGGTACGGAAGAGGAGTGGGATAAGGAGGGAAGGAGAGGGAAGACGGAAGAGGGTAGAGGTGGAGGAGACAGTCGTGACTCATTTCATTTAAAGTAATTTCCTCTTGTGACGTCACGCCTGGCTAACACCCTGGTTGGTGACGTGTCTGTGATTATTTATCTATCATTAAATTTAGAATAAAGGGATTAATTGGTTATGATTTCCTCTTAAACCTCCTATGAAAATACTTCACTACCTTTAATTTCAGTTCCCCAGGTGTAATTTAGGTCATTAGTCGTTCTCTGAATTCCTTTAGGCAAATAACTGAAGGTCAAGAAGAGTGCCAGCCGCAGTTTATTGTTGGCGAGATTGTTATTGTTGTTTGCTTTGTATCAGTGATTCGCCCTTGACTGAAGTAATAATTAATCATTATCCAGTTGACCAGGTAACCAAGTAACTAGGTGAGATAAGGTAAAACTTGCTGACAACGTTTCAAAGATATTCCCCAGGAGTATTAGAGACACGACTCCCACTTTCAATTCATCCTCTCTCGAATTCAAAAAAATTATCTTTACGTTTAAAAATCTCCACAGGGAATGAATATGCATCTGGGGCTTTCCATATATTGTGGGGAGCTTCCTGGGTTTTAACACGAAGAACTAGCACTATATATGGTAAGACTACCACCATCAGGCCTCACTGCTACAACAGCCAATAAGTAACAGCATCTTGACGCCCTGGGCACACCCTCGTCAAGATGCAAACGCCACAACAAGGCCCCAACCATTTTCTCTTATTGGCCAAATAAATATTCGGGTGCCGGCATCGTTAACCGATATTTTCCTGAATTATCGCACCGTTGTAGTGATTCATGCGGGCTCAGGGAACACCAGTGAACACGGCTACTACAAACATGGGGAGAGTGAAGGACCAACACCATTATCTATATCTCCTTCAGTTTCCACCTTCCCTACCCCCATTCCTCCTATCCTCTCACCTTTTCCCCCTACGTCTCCCACTCCTACCTCCCTATGCCCCCAGACGCTCTCCTCCCTGAATCATTATTCCGACGCGGTGATAGAGTTAAAATATTTCCCCCTGGAAGTTCTTGACAGAAAATCCTGAGTGAGAATTTTTATTCTCCATTACCTCGTCTGAGTTTGTCGCCTCCTTAAAATAGAGCTTCACATTAAGGTGTGCGTGACGCCCCACACCACAGCCGGACGCGTTGTGCAGCACCTCAGTGACTCGGGCGGCACGTCGAAAAATATCATTCTACTTTTAATTGAAAATTCTCTTTCATATTTTGCTTAATTAAAAATATATATATATTATGTGTTGTCTTATTAAAACGATGTCTCATATTTTGTCTAATTAAAGTATTACTTAATATTTTGTGTTACGAAAGAGACTGTTTGTGGTTTATCTGTGGCTCAAGAGACTGTTTGTGGTTTATCTGTGGCTCAAGAGACTGTTTGTGGTTTATCTGTGGCACAAGAGATAATTTGGCATTTGTTCCTGTGAGTTTTAGGTTATAATTAGCTATTGTCCTTGGCATTCCTTTAACATCTACCTCATACTTGGGCACTCATAGCACCTCCCCTCTCCTTTCCCTGAGACATAACAACATAATGTGAATCAAATTTGCATTAGTCGTAAACGTAACTTCACACATTACCCCCGTCACCCCACCCAATACACAGCCATCAGAATGTATATCTTATTTCCTAAATTATATTGCTTATAATCAGCAACATCCAGAGAGCAACATTAGATCTAAGGAAAACACAGACACACTATCCTAATCCACAGAACAAAGCCCTACCCCAGCACACACACACACCTATGTTGACTCAGGGGACTAGGAACCACACACACACACACCCACGCTACACCCCCTCACACCTCCTCACACACGCCCTACCCCAGCACACACACACACCTATGTTGACTCAGGGGACTAGGAACCACACACACACACACCCACGCTACACCCCCTCACACCTCCTCACACACTACACCCTAACACCTACATCACTTCACCACAATAAAGAAAAACTTACATATCGTATCTGAGGTCACATTACACCCGGGGCTCTGTGTTGTTGGGTTCACGGTTAAGGCTGTCGTATTGGGATATTTTACCTCATTCAATATGCAATAACCGATGCGCACAGAGGTATATAACGCCGGCCAGTGAGACAGCTGAGGTGAGGAAGTTGCCAGGCTGTGCTTATTGTAGAGGGATTGTGTTAGCCTTACGAGATGATCTATGTTGTAAAACCTCAATATGACGGATTCTGAGCTAATGGGTTAACCTTCTTATATACAGTCCGTTAAAAGGAGGTTTCATATATAACGGACTACCCTCTCTTGTATAGTCCGTTAGAAGGAAGTTTCATCGATAACGGACTTCGATCTAACGGATAACTCTCTCTTACGTAGTCCGTTAGATGGGGGTTTCTTATAAACGGACTACCCTCTCTTGTATAGTCCGTTAGAAGGAAGTTTCATCGATAACGGACTTCGATCTAACGGGTAATCCTCTCTTATGTAGTCCGTTAGATGGGGGTTTCTTATAAACGGACTACCCTCTCTTGTATAGTCCGTTAGAAGGAAGTTTCATCGATAACGGACTTCGATCTAACGGATAACCCTCTCTTACGTAGTCCGTTAGATGGGGGTTTCTTATAAACGGACTACCCTCTCTTGTATAGTCCGTTAGAAGGATGTTTCATCGATAACGGACTTCGATCTAACGGATAACCCTCTCTTACGTAGTCCGTTAGATGGGGGTTTCTTATAAACGGACTACCCTCTTTCATATAAAGTTAATCACCGAGCTACCTACACTATCGCTACCTTCATGCACCTGAAATTTTAAATCAATTTCATATTATATTTTTTCCTTATTTTCCGTCAAGTAAATTTATTTTTCTTGGTGGATTCCGGTGATAAAATTCTTGTTTAATAAAAAAATAAAATAAAATTGTATACACACCTCCTCAGGTTAATTAATTCTGGGAGAGAAAAAATATTGTACGTCGAAAATAATAAAAGGACATGTAGAGTGTGGTGTGACAGTTGAGTACATGGCATGAGTACTACGTGTGTGTGTGTGTGTGTGTGTGTGTGTGTGTGTGTGTGTGTGTGTGTGTGTGTGTGTGTGTGTTTATCAAAGGGCTTTACTTAAGCCCTCCTTGAGGTTAAGTTTCATCAAGGTTACTGACTCTCAGATGGCTTCAGGTAAAGACCTTCAAATGTACTTCACTCTCTAAGTTAGGTGAGGCTTTAGTAGTTGACTATGGAGGATAAACGCGTAGAATTAATATGGCAGAGATAGCATTTATCTTATTATCCCTACTTTATGTTTTGGGGGGTTAATGTACGAGACAGACAGGTGGAGGGAGAAATTTCAGTAAATGCAATATAACATGTAATCTAAGTAAGGTACAGGTAGGAGGAGCTCTTGCCGTGTGTGGGTCGGAGGGCATGAAAAAATATCTTTATATTAAGATGAAAGAAGATGTATACATTGACTTTTAATTACTGAAACTTATACAAAGGTGTTGCAACAGTTCTTAATTATAAATACAAACAGTGAAAAAAATATTCCTGAATCGCCAAATTAAAAGCTAACAGTTTATGAATTTTACCTCGAAAATAATATATTCCAAGCATTACGGAAACAGTTTATGAAGAGCATAGTTTATAACGTATCATTAATTAACTGGTAACAGACAAATAAGCGAAAAAATTCTTACCAGGAAGAAAAAAATCCGAGTTATACAAAAATTCTCGAGTATGGAATTCCGTTTTATACCTTTTGGAGTCGACTATTTAATTCCGCGGGGGTCGCTCTGTGTATTTCGTAATTAATGGTTGACAAAAGAATTAAAAAGTTTCCGGAAGTTTTTAATGACCGTAAAATGGCGGGAAAAGTTTTCTGTCTCGGTTTAATATTGTTGAAAACTTGTGTAATTAATTCTGAAGCAAATAAAGGATTTAACCTGCCACGGAAAAATTGACATTCAGGAAGTTTTGACGATGCATCTTTGTACACCAGAGAAGAATATTAATGATGATGATGATGATGATGATGATGATAATGATGATGATATAAATGATGACGATGAGGTATAATGCTACTTTACACACAACCTTTGATCTCAACCTCGAAGAATAGGTCAAGTGTAGACATAAAATGCTACACCTAGGCTAATTACCAACACTTCACTTTTGCGTTATCTATATTAAAATGTCAGGGAGAATTTACATATAATTTAATATAAAGTTCAGGTACAGTGATATCTATATAATGAGTCGTTTACTACATATTATGTTGGCTTAGAAGTCAATACCAATGTCTGTCAAGTATATAGTCTAGGAGGAAGTGTTAAAGATTGCCGTCTAAACTCGAGGTCTTACAGATGATGACACGTAAGATTCACCAGATCTTAGAAGTCATGTCAAAGCTGTTTCAGAGTTACGGCCCTTTAAAGTTTTGGGGCCATTTGGGGTGGTTTTATTGTCTTGAGTTTTGACAATTTCTAGACTGAATTTTATGACTCAAAGGATAGGTCAGGTTAGGTCACATCAAGAAACATAATTAACTTATTCTTTTCATGGAAAGTTTAATTAATTCTACCACTGGTATTTGCCTTAACCCTTTGAGGACGATGGTTTAACCCTTTGAGGACTTTGGTTTAACCCTTTGAGGACGATGGTGTAATATTTTGAGGACAATGGTTTAACCCTTTGAGGACGATCGTTTAACCCTTTGAGGACGATGGTTTAACCCTTTGAGGACTTTGGTTTAACCCTTTGAGGACTTTGGTTTAAACTTCAAAATATATATTGACAAAATCTAAGTAAAAACAATATAAAATTTCTTAAAAAAGGATAAAAATCAGAAATATATATCATTATATACTGATTATAAAGCATAAAACACAGAAATTCTCAAACATACTACATATATTCTGACTCACAACGTTATGGCATTAGCCTCTGTGTTTATGGCAAAATATATAAGAAAACACAACGTCCAAACACAAAAAAATACCAAGTCCCAAATGTTTTCTGCTCTAATATACTGGTAACATGTTCAGTACAATTTTTGATTGAGAAAACAGGTACATATATTATCATATCTCAGTGTGGGAAGAGAGTGATTAAGTGAATGTTTTAATTATTAGAACCTAAACACAAGGAAGTTATGTCACAGTAGATAAATGTGTCAAGAAATGGTGGTCGTTTTATGAGGTTGATTAGTTTATATTTTATACCAAAATGAACAGTTCCATACAGAACCTAACTTAACCTAACCTAACCTAATCTAACCTAACCTTTACCTAACCTAACCTAATCTGACCTAACTTAACCTAATCTGACCTAACTTGTGTGGGTTTCATATTGTGTGGTTGTGTACAAGTTGGCCCTCGAGGAGCGGAAAGGTTGAGGGAATACTCGTGTTTGTGCTGCATAAAGAATTTATTGTGGGCATTGTGTATCTCTATGCGTGTGTTTAAACATGGTATTTGTGTGTGTGTGTGTGTGTGTGTGTGTGTGTGTGTGTGTGTGTGTGTATCGTAATTGTGCTCTGTAAACTAAGATTTCGGTACACATGGAGGCAACATAGCACCTAACTACCTCACTTCCCCATCTGTAAAGCTAAGTATTCATTTACAAATTCGTGGGCGTGGGGATGCACTAAAATCGAACCAACGACTCTTAGAACGGGAGGTGAGCGCTGTGTCTACTCGGCCGGTGCAACCCCAAGTGAGTAAAGAAGTGTAAACAGAAAAATACTGAGATTCTCTTCCAAATATTTTGCGAGGAAAAGTTGGAAGCAGGAAGCATAACTGGATGGTATATAAAAAAAACATTTCTCTCAGAGACGTCGTCCACCACCAGAAATTGAGTGTTTGTAAAAGTTTGTCTGGTCTTCCCGGAGCGGACGAGAAAACGAAGGTCTCCCGAAAACTGGAGGTCAATTGTTGTACCCAATCGTTGTCTTTCTTTCTTTCTTTCTTTCTTTCTTTCTTTCTTTCTTTCTTTCCCACTCTCTCTATCATGGCAACAATCCACTCACTCGAGGGAACAAATTACTACACTAACCTAACTAAGTTTCAACTGATCAGATGTATAAAAAGCATGTTCTGTATATGGATACTTCCATGCATGAATATATATGTATACATATGATCATACATAAATTATACAGGCTCTGGGGCTTTGAATTAATATGTCTTTTATTTAATGATAGGAGATTATTTCTTTGGGATAATAAATGCTAATCGATTTATGTATTCTATGTATATTATTATATGTATGTATGTATATATATCTCTTTGAATGCTTGTGTGAGTGAATACATGCACTCATATCTAAAAATCGAGACAGCCATGCGCCGTACTTGTATGCATGCTCATATATGACGGGAAACGCATGCATGAACGCTTCCGTGCCTGCGTATAAATTCACACGCACATATGTAGGCAGCATTCGTGTATGACATTATATGAGAAATATTCGAGATACCATTCTCCTCTGAAAATCCCGTCAACAAGTTTCCACTAGGAAAAACATACAGTAAATTTTTACCATAAAGGTTAAGCTTTTGCGTCGACCCAGTGAATGTTGGGTAAAAAAAAGGAAGAGAGAGAGAAAACAGAAAAATGAAACACAAGTGGAAAAAGATTAAACATGTGAGTATGGATTCAGTCAACAAATTCCTGCGTAAAGGTTTGTGCTGACGGGGTGTGTGTGTGTGTGTGTGTGTTGGTCACAGGCCACGGTCATCAGGGAATTGTTTCACTCACTACATGACTATCTCCAGCCTTCAGAATATTTCCTCATGTTTACGTTTTCTTTAAGCTTTTTATCTTTTGTTTGTAGATTATTTTTGTATACACAATAATTCCTCAGTAACTATAACATGAACCAAGAGTTTATTATTATTATTATTATTATTACTAAAACCTAAGTCTTTTTTAAATTTAGATGCTCGAAGATTTCATTAAACTCAACCACGAGGCCCACATACTTATTTTTTCATAATTTAAACATCTCTTGTCTCTTCCTAATTTGTACATTATATTACAAAATATGAGATCTTCATTATCTTCTCTAAACCAGGAATACCAACTCCTTCTCTATACAATTCCTTCACTTGTTTTAAGTTCGAACACGCGGTTTCTTTTTTTTTTTTGCACGTAAAGAATATTTAATGGTTCGACTCTGTGTTCGAACAAGTCAACTGCTTCACTAAAGTATATTATACGTGTTTCATGTCTTAGTGTTTTATCGAAGCACTTCAATATTTATACACAAAATAATTACGTCAATTTAAGATGAAATAAACTTACTATATCGAATTTGTTTTAAACTCATCAGCAAAATGGTGTTAGGCAATCATACACAATAGAGAGAGAGAGAGAGAGAGAGAGAGAGAGAGAGAGAGAGAGAGAGAGAGAGAGAGAGAGATTCTTGGCTGACACACCCCCCCCCCCCCCTCCACACGTTCCAGGCAGATGGTAGAAAGGTTATGAGATCCGCCAGGGTTGAAGGATGAACCGGGTAGCTACGAGGGATTGAAGAATAGAGAGTTGAAGAGGTTGGTTGATCTGGATGGTTGAAAAGTTAGAATGTCAGATTATTTGATTGCTAGGATAATCAGCTTTTTTTTTCATAGGTAGAATGAATAATTGATGGATTGATAACTTTTGCTTTGGGTTCAGTAGACAGTTGAAGTGAGGAGTCGGGTTGATTGGGTGTAAATTCCCTCTGCAAATATTGACTAGGTAGATTTAAGCTTCCAATCTCTGTACAATTTACTCCATAAAGCTGACTTAATCTAATCTAACTAACCAATGCCAGGATGGGTTAGATTAAAACACACACACACACACACACACAAAAGCCTTAACTCAATGCTCTGAGTAGAAGCCGGAAGACGAACAAACACGGATATAGACATCAAGGTCTAGGTAGATCATGAGACACGGGTGTACACAGAGATGAGAATAAACCCATAAGAAAATATCTTGCTTCAGACTATATAACCCAAAAGCATCACCAAGTCAGTGGGTGAAGCCTTGACCCTCCGACAGTTTGATTTAATTTTCTCCAACACACTCCAGGTTTTACACTTTATCGACAATGGATTTTTTTCGTCTAGGATTAAAAGACGACTTTTTTTTTTTTTTTACGCTCTCTCTCTTACCTAAAATGATTTCGGTTATATGTAAGCAGGATATATGAAGTGTGGATATAGGAACATGAAATTTAGTATAGATAGGTAAAGCACAATGACAGAGAACCGATAAAAAAAAAGATCCCCTGACACATTTTTACTGCCAGAGATTTAGGCAGTTGTAATCTACAAAATGGGGTGAGGTGGCAGTGTGGATATAGCGCTCAACCTCCTATCTTAAGGGTGTTAGTTCGATCCCTGGGTCCATAACTTGACCAAAATGATCACAATACCTGTAATTTGTGAAGAAATACAATATATAGAACGCACACACACACACACACACACACACACACACACACACACACACACACACACGTTCACCAACAGACAGACAGACAGACTAGCAAATACACAATGACCATGAAACACATATATAAATCTATTGACGTTGATGGATGAGAGCAATATGACAGGTAACGTTAGAACACACACCTGGCTTATAGTAGCGGCACACAAACACCAGGTGAATATAATTTGTGAAGCAGAGAGAGAGAGGCACACCAAACACAGGACCTTGGTCAGTTGCCAGATGTGTTTATATGATGAGCCTTGAGGTAGGGTACGAAGATTTATATTTTTTTTTTTAAACTTAAGTTAAAATATAGAAAGTTTAATCAATATCGCCTTGACACCTTCCGCCATCTTCTCCCTCTGTGAGTGACATAATGAGTGAGGACCATCATTCATTGAGATAAATGTTTTATTTGAATATAATTTTGTTTTCTTCTTTGAATGCCGTTTTGTTTTCTAACGTGTTTACATCCCTACACCTCCAGGCGAACAATACAGATATGTGGCGTAAGACATGACAGGTTCCATCATGTCAGTGTTTACCACCAAGGTGATTGTATCTAGAACTGTAGTTTGTAGGGATGTTCTGTATCTGATCAAACCTGTATTTTACCGACACCCAGTAACACAAACTATGAACATTGTAAAACGAAAATTAGAATAATCATATTTTAAAACGACTAACATACAATAGGATTTCAGTGATTGATTGGCTATAAAATCCACATCTCAAAAATATACTACGTTAAAAAGGAAGTTTAATCCTTACGGAGAAATATTTATTTGTAAAGCTAATAAGAAATAGGTTAGCAAGACATTTAAATAGAGTAACATAGTGAATATATTAATACAACTAACTCTGACGTTTGAATCCTACCAGAGTTAAAAAAACAAAATCAGAAAACACCAAAAAAAAAAGATAAAAAAAACAGGAAAAAAGCGGACGACACTGTAAAAAAAATACGTTTCTTGTGGTTGTCTGTCTGTGCTATGGAGCCTCACCGCCGGGTAGTCTGCTTTCTAGTTTATTTATCAGACAATCGATGTGAGGAACAGTGTGTGTGTGTGTGTGTGTGTGTGTGTGTGTGTGTGTGTGTGTGTGTGTGTGCGTGTGTGTGTTTGTGTGTGTGTGTGTGTGTGTGTGTGTACCTTGATGCATGCCATGGTGTGTCGGAGAGGTATTGCGAGATTTCTCATCAATTGTGAAGTGTTGCATGAGAGATGATCAGGAGATGTTTGTTTGAGAGACTAAGAAACAGTTGAGTGGACGTGGAGGTGTTTCATAAGTACTAACCAAACCTAACCTAACCTAACCAAACCTAACCAAACCAAACCAAACCTAACCAAACCTAACCAAACCAAACCGAACCGAACCTAACCTAACCTAACCTAACCTAACCTAACCTAACCTAAACCAAACGTAACCTAACCTAACCTAACCCATTTCGCCGAGCTGTTGTAATAGCCCAGGTTGTGTGGAGGAGTTGGTAGAGTACACTAGGTCTAAGGTGATCGTGGTACAGTATCTTGGCCGTGGGAGCTGTAATTCCATTATAAGTTTTCAGCGGGCGGGTAACTCCCTACTTACCATGTCCGTCACGTAGCCAGTAATCAAGATATAGTATTGTGAGTTAATGGATAATAACTGTCTATGAGGCGCAATATCTTTCGTGGTAGGATTTAGTCTCAGATTTATCGCTTACTCCTCCACGACGCAACGCTCTATAGTCTGTTTACTTCTTGAGGAGGATGTGAACCAACTGAAAACAAGCGACTCTCACGGCGGCCTTGTGGTTCTGTTTATGTCTCTCGTAAGATGGGGAATAACCTAACCTAACCTAACCTAACCTAACCTAATTTAAAACTGGAGTGATGTCTGGAAGATCTGACTTACTGGTAGTAGCTGGGAGTGTTATGAAGGGACTGAACACAATGTGCAGTGCCCCCCAAAAGTACTAATTGTTGTGTAGAAGCTGGAATGTAACTTGAAATCCAGGAAGCAAGATTGATGTGTTCTTTAAAAAAATTCTTCTCCCTCGATAATACTGGATATAGTGACGGAAGAATAAAATTATATACAAAATATACCTGGATCCCAAGACGACTAAAAAAAGTTGATATGGAATGTATTTCAGAACATTTAGTTTCAAACTGAATTAAGTTTGAGGCATAGATGCATTTTTTTTTACACTTTTTTGTAAACAGTTTGAGAGTTTTTTCCAAGGATCATTTCAAGTTGTGGAGAAATATAAGAGACGGGACTCATAATATAAATATTTTTGTATGTTATGTAGAAGCCCAGACAGGGATGAAGAGCACAATGGGAAGGGGGGTAGTTTATTATATTAATCTACTTAAAAATAAGAATGAATTAACCAGGTGAACCACAGTTGTTGTTTGATAATCTTGGTGGAGTAATTTGCCTTTTGTTTCCACAGAACAAAGTGAGTGAAATTTCATATCACCTCAGGCAAGGTCTCTCTCTCTCTCTCTCTCTCTCTCTCTCTCTCTCTCTCTCTCTCTCTCTCTCTCTACGTCTTTTTCTTTGTCCTAGTCTTTCTTTTCTTTGTCTTTTCAAATCTCTCTCTTCCTTTCTCATCGAATCTCTCTCACCCCCTTGTCTTTCTTTCCATTTATATTTCCACACCTTTTTCTCACACTTTCCAGGAGAGACACACACTTAATATACACTCTTCTTAAACACAATCTCTTTGTACCAGTAGATGACGTTTAGTTCACAATCACAACCACCAGAGACACTTATCAAGAGAGGATTGAGGACAGGCTCAGGGGAGGTGAGGGGAGTTTGATGCACTAGCACGTACAGCTATATAAAGGGAGGTGGACTGTTTATCTCTGTAGGTTGAAGATCATGGCTGTATCGGTGTTGAATTTCCATTGAAGAGTAAAGGAGTAATGTATGACCTGTCAGGTGTGCGGTGGCTGAGTGTTTATTGAGGATCATATCTCTACCGGGTCGTTGTTAACACTCATTTGATATCCTTACAGCATACACACGTTCGAGCACACATACAAACTTACACACACACACACACACACACACACACACTCAACAGTAACAGTCGTACCCAAGTTAACCTTCACACAGTGAGGTCCCAGGTACCCAGTGATAACGGCCCGTGAGACCCAACAACAACCAGCGATGTGTTAATCCGTCTACGATAGGAAGGCCTGGGACCACACCTCACTCGTATAACACCATCTGTGAGGGAATTACTACACCACATGTCCCTCATAACACCATATGTGAGGGAATTACTACACCACGTCAAGTTCCTCATAACACCATCTGTGAGGGAATTACTACACCACATCAGGCCCCTCATAACACCATCTGCGAGGGAATTACTACACCACGTGAGGCTCCTCATAACACCATCTGTGAGGGAATTACTACACAACGTGGTCCCTCATAACACCATCTGTGAGGGAATTACTACACCACGTCAGGTCCCTCATAACACCATCTGTGAGGGAATTACTACACTACGTGAGGCTCCTCATAACACCATCTGTGAGGGAATTACTACACCACGTCAGGTCCCTCATAACACCATCTGAAAGAACTACTACACCACGTGAGGTCCCTCCTAACACTAACTGGGAGAGAGTTACTACACTACGTGTTTGCTGTTCAACACCTACAGTAATCTGTATGTTCACTGTATGTTCCTTTACCTTTCTTTAATGAAGGCTTTTGTTAAACCACCAATGTATGTAATAAGTCATTTATGTCCAATGTATATTTTCAGCCTTCGGGCTACAAACTTTCTCAATAAACCATTAATTATTATTATTAATATTACACACACACACACACACACACACACACACACACACACACACACACCTTTGCTTTTAGGTTTAGGAATTTCACTCATTATTTTATTGAGTACATAATTACGGTAATTCTGGCTGCATCACCTTGGCCCAGGAAGCCGCTAGGAGTACATGCCACTGTAGTAGTTTCAGCGTTACGCCGCCCGGAGTTTTAGTGATCATCCTTGGAAAACCAGATTACCATCGTTAAGCACAAAGGCCCAGAAAGTTTAGAGTAAAACCAGAGGCGTGTTCCATCGCGGCAATTACTGCAGATTGCACCACTGCATTGCAAATTTCCTGCAGCTGCTCGCTAAATTTATGCATCGTTCGCTTCTCTGGTGCAGCGAGAGGCGCTTAGTGGCGTGCATTAAATGTATTATTGGAACCTCATATTTAGTCCGTATAATACAACGAGTATGTCCTATATGTTTTAAATGTAAATCGATGTTCCGCTTAAATCATAATAGGCCAGACAGTTCCAGACAACTGTGTACGAAGGATTATCAAAATCGGTTTGATAAGTTTATATTCGTTATTCAAAAGATGGAACGATGAGTAATTTTCTGAAATTTCATCTTTATCTTTCTCTTTCTCTCTTCTTCTCTCTCTTTTTCTCTTCTTCTCACCCCCATCTTTCTCTCTGAGGCATTAGCTAAAAATTAGCATCTAAATCTTGAATTCGTTACCTCTAAGTACCTAAGAAAAAGCAGACACGTAACTTTACGCATCACTCAAGAACTCATCAACAGACAGACAGACAGACAGACAGACAGACAGACAGATTTATATAGATTAACTCGTCTGTTTAGTTTTAGATTCAAGAAGTTTTTACAAGTCCAGTAATGCCCGTATATACAGTAAGCACCCGGATCTAGATATCACAAGTAGATATAAAACCCACTAACCTAACCTAACCTAACCTAACCTAACCTAACCTAGGTATTCTGATTTACTCCTGTGCAGGTAAAGAGAATTTCTCCAGGTAACTTTCTGAGTACACTCTCCAGGTACAGATTAATGAATGTACACAGCCCAGGTGAGGAGAGTACACTGCTAAAGGGGCGAGAAAGTGTGAAATACTTTGTAGGTGAAGACTGAACAGTGTACAGTGTTTAGTAGGTGAGGAGTTTAGAATATTCTCTGCGTAATGGACGAGGGAGGAAGAACATTGCCATTACATGTCTTACACACGTCTTATAAACCCACCAAGAAGGAGGTCAGAGGTCTTTCATGTGCTAGTAAAGTGAGGTCAGAGGTAATATTTACCTGTTCATAATGAAAAAAGACAGACGGGCAAAATCACATACAGTATACATAAAATTCTGCTTCAAAAAGATGCCAAGATCATAAAAATCCTGACAATTTTTCTTAAATGTGAACTTTGTGTTACCATCACGAAGAGTTCTTGCTCAATGGAGAATTTCATCATCCTTAAGAGAGCAGAAGAAGCTTTGCTCAGTAAGTAGCCTTGATTCCTCCAGGGACTTGAACACGCATTCACGTAAGATCTCTTTACTACCTGTGGCGGTGTGAGAAAGCTAGACCCGGTGATCCATGACTCTTGAGCAGAAAGTCGTGGCTGTGTAAATGCTTGCCGTCTGGGAGTCACGGAAGGCGGGGAAGTGGTTAGTGTTGTAAACCCATTTATCGTCTTGTATGATACCAAGGCGGAGACACACTTGAACCAGGTGAGGTTGTTGACGTCGGTGAACTTATGTAAGAATTGAGGAATTATCAAAAAGATCTGAATGTTATCCTTTATACCTTGTATAGCTTTTCGGCGAAGGCAGGGATGCAAGGAAGGGGAGAGAGAGAGAGAGAGAGAGAGAGAGAGAGAGAGAGAGAGAGAGAGAGAGAGAGAGATATTGCGATTTTTATTATCCTTTCGTTAAATCTTAGAAAAATACTGCTAGAAGGAGAAATACTGTGATGAAAAAACATTAAGTTAATAAACATCAATCTGGCGAATATCTTGACTAATACAAAAAAATTACATTTATTTTCTTTGGAATAAAAATAAAAATTATAATCTCTCCTTATATAATGGACACTACTGTTTCGTGACAACATCTTCATATTAACTTAAGATATTTCACAATACAGTAACACTTACTAAGAATTTCATATAACCATTTTAGTAAATACACAATCTAACGTCATATCACATTTGATTGTTACGAAAATTCTTACTACTACTAATATTATTACTACTACTATTACTACAGCTACTACTGCTGCTAATAATAAATAATAATAATAATAATAATAGTATTACTGATATAACTCAACTTCCAATGCTCTCGGCAACGTAAATTAATATAAAAGGCAGAATTTACAATATCCACATAAGACTTCATTAACTTGTCCTTTAAGTTATTATATGGGGGAGGAGAGAAGAGAACAAGAGGAAAGGGAAGCAATCAACGAAGATATGAAGGAGACAGAGAGAGACGGACAATAACAATTTTAAAGTAAGAAAGGAGGAACAATGGAAACCAGAAGACTGATGCGAATCTAGGAGGAAGAGAGAGAAAAAAAGGAAATTCAATAATGAGGGTGAAAAGGAAGATGAATGAGGTGGAAGGGGAGGTGAGATGACAAGATAAAGATCAAAGAAAATCCAGGTGAGAAAGATAGGGAAGGAGGGAGGGAGGGAAGGAGGGAGGGAGGGAAGGAGGAAAGGAGGGAGGGAGGGAAGGAGGGAGGCAGGGAGGGAGGGAGGGAGGGAGGGAGGGAGGGAAGGAGGAAGGGAAGGAGGAAGGGAGGGAAGGAGGGAGGGAAGGAGGAAGGGAGGGAAGGAGGGAGGCAGGGAGGGAAGGAGGGAGGGAGGGAGGGTGAGAGGGAGGGAGGGAAGGTGGGAGGGAGGGGAGAGAAGTGATCAGGAAGTAAGGTTGGTGAGAGGAGTGTCCGGAAGGAGGGAGGGGGGTGGGGAGGGAGGGAAGGAGGGAGGGAGGGAAGGAGGGAGAGAGATGGAGGGGAGAGAGACAGGGGGGAGCTAAGATAGGATAATGAGAGAGAGGGAGACTGAAGGGGCTGCTGGAATAACATTATATAAACGAGATAAGACTTGTATCCTGCTGACGGCTGGTGTGGTGAGTGTTGTGTGGTGATGGTGAGTGTTGTGTGGTGATGGTGAGTGTTGTGTGGTGATGGTGAGTGTTGTGTGGTGATGGTGAGTGTTGTGTGGTGATGGTGAGTGTTGTAGTGGTGATGGTGAGTGTTGTGTGGTGATGGTGAGTGTTGTAGTGGTGATGGTGAGTGTTGTAGTGAAGTAGTGTGGTGGTTGAGGAATAGTGTTGTGGTGGTTAAATATGTTCATTACACAGGTACATGGTAAACAAATAAGGGCCATCTACACAGCCTTACATGATCATCGTTTATAAGAGAGATACTAAGACCAAC